>CM032758.1:9229798-9831493 GCA_019155195.1 Avicennia marina | reverse complement strand
TCACTGGTATGGAAGAATCTGTCATAGGATCACCACATTTGTTTAGGTATGGATAGTGGGGCCACTAAGCCGCAGAATGCATAGGTAACACTATGACCCTAGCTCCGTTTAGGAATGACAACTGCAATAATACTAGAATTGGCAATGGCAGCAACACTAGCAACCTAAAACTATAGATGGCAGTGGGGGCTGGGAGTGGGGGTGGGCGGAGATTTTTTGCCTTCGTTTTTAAATGGGATGAGGGATGGGGGGGCCTAGCCCCACCCCACCCCCTACATTAATTTGATAATATGTATAATTATATTCATTATATATATATAATATTTAATAAAAAAAAATTATAAACTAACAAAGATATTTATTATTTTAACTAAATTAAATTATAAATTAAAATTAGTTATGTTAAATGTTAAATAAAAATTTATATATAATTTGACCACTCTACTTAGAATTCAAAGAAACATCTTATAAAAAGAATTAGCTTTAAATAAATAAACATTTGAATTGTGAAGAAATATGTACTTTCTCAAAAAAATAAATATTTTTTCTTACAATAAAAAATCATAAAATATAGAAAACCAAATGAATTACGATAAACAAAAGTATAAAAATTTTCATTTTAAATGATTCAAATATTGAAACTCATTTTTACTACACTAAACTAGTTAATTAATTTTATAACTACAAATAATATTTTTATTGTAATATTATTAATAATTTTAATTTAAATTAAAAAATTTTCCTCCAATGGTAACACTTGCAGAGGAATTGAGATGGGAGATGGGGCGGGGGGAGGTTTTTGACAATAGGGTAGGGGGTGGGGGAGCGTAAAAGGAATGCTGAAGTATTTGCCCTAACTCAAAAAGAAGCATACAATGCTGAGAACATGGTAGCACATAACATTTCTATCACCAAGTGCTTAAACTTTGTTTGACTGCGTCATATCTCATTCTTTTATCTCCAAAAGTTTTGCCAAGCATTTAAAACATAGGCCAGAAGTGTTGAACAACCATATAGAGTAGCCACTCTAGGAGGTGAGGTGATGGTAGCTAACCTAATATATAGAAACTGTGATTTAGATTTTAATGGGAATCAGGGGCTAGAAGCTAATTTGATAAGACTCAAAATGAGAGATTTTAACATAATTCTTGGGATAGACTGGTTAGCAAAGAGCTTTGCCTATGTGGACTATAGGAGTAAACTCATCAATTTTTGTGCACCTTCAGGTGATAATTTTGCTTTGCATGGGAACCTTAAGGATCAACCCAACCATCTCAATTTGCTAATCTTTGCAGCTCAAGCTGAGAAAGCTATTAGTGACTAATGTGAAGACCATCTCATCTACATTGAAATTAACCTAGTTTCGGGAGCTGCATTCATATCGAATGCACCCTATAGAATTACCGAAATAGAATTAAATAAATTAAAGGTATAACTACAAGAAATCTCAAATAAGAAACAAATCTGGCTGAGTGAGTCGCCTTGGGGAGCCCCTGTGTTCTTCGTAAAGAAAAGGGACAGGAACTTAAGGCTATGCGTAGACTATTGAGAACTTAACAAGATCACCATCAATAATAAGTATCCCTTGCTAAGAATCAACTAAAGGTGGTTAATCATTGAAGACAAAAGCTAAAGACATACCAAAAACAGCCTATAGAACTCGATGTGGGCATTACAAATTTCTAGTGTTGCCCTTCGGACTAACTAATGCTTTAGCAACTTTTATGGACCTCATGAACTGAGTGTTCAAGCCACGCTTGGACAATTTCATAGTAGTATTCATAGATAACATATTGGTATATTCACCAAGTGAAGAAGCTCATGTAGAACACCTAAGAATTGTCCTCAAACAATGCAATAAAAGTAGCTATACATAAAATTTAATAAGTGGAGAAGTTAACCTCATTCCCAGTTTTGGCCTTACCTAAAGTAGGTGGTAGCTTCACGATTTATATTGACGCTAGTAAATGTGGATTAGAATGCACTTTGATGCAAAAGGACTGAGTAATAACCCATGCGACGAGACAATTACAGTCATACGAGTTTAATTACCCTACCTACTACTTAGAGCTAGCAATAGTGGTGTTTGTCTTAAAGATCTAGAGACACTATTTATATAATGAGAGGTGTAAGCTATATACCAAACACTATAGTCTTATGTACTTCTTTACCTTGAAGAAGTTGAATATGAGACAGCAATAGTGGCTAAAGTTGATCAAGGACTATGAATTGATCATCAACTACTTCCTCGATAAGGCAAATCAAGTGGCAAATGCCCTAAGTCGCAAGGGTGTTGGTGTGTTAGCAACACTGTTCATAAGACTGCTTGACTCACTACGTGTGGAAATATTGGAGTCGATGGATGATATGCTCGCAACCTTAGTGCCAAACCCTAAATCTACGAACATATCAAGAAATCCCAGAGCTTAGACCCTAAATTGGTGGCACTTAAGGTTCAAGTCGAGTAGGGGCAAATATAAGACTTTCAAGTAAGGGAAGACACCATTTTATACATGAAAGGAAGGTTGTGCACCATGAATTTGGCGAAGGTCTAAAACAAGATTATGCAAAAGGCATCTTGAAGTAGTACAGATCTTGTCCCTGTCACAGACAATCACCTTAAGTAGTCCATGCACTTTATAAATAGGATTAATATACAGTTGTGCTACCCATTTGCTAAGTACAGGTGGGACAATGCAAAGAAGTGGCTGTATTTACTGACCCTGTCCACCATTATAAGGATGGCATTTTACCTTCAGAAGTAGGAAGACCCTCATTGAAATTCATAGCAATTTCTTACCATGCTTGTTCTGGTACTAGGAGTGGTTGAAGGAGACTTTGAGGATGAGACATTTCACTTTTGTTCGTTTGTCAAGTATTATACTCCAGTACTACCCTATTATTGAATTTGAATAGTAGAAACTTGCACGGACAAATTAACACATGCAGAAGGGTTACTGGCACAACATCACTTCCTGCAAAACAACGGCGATGGGCTAGAGTAGCAAGTGAATCAACTCCACAACATGAATGATGAGCTCCACGTGTTTATTAAACACCAGACCTAGAGAAAGACCCTGAGGAGGATCTCGCAGAGGAGCCTGATGAGGCTAACCTAAATGATGGTGGTCGAATTATAGATGAGCTATAGACTAGAGATTTTAGGATAGGAAGCATAAGACTATAGGGATTTTGCAATACAAATAAGACTAGTTGTGCCATAGTAATAATAAAACCATTTTTTCTTGCGGCAATTGCTTGTCTTATTATTCACTTGTTGTTGATGTCCCTCTATGTTATGCACGCGCGCGTGTGTGTGTTTGCGTGATTAATTAATCCACAAAATAATCATGTAATGTAGGAAAATGGCTGGAAAATCTCCCCACACTACTCAAAAGCTACGCCAAGCCACCCTTATGGACAGCCCAAACAAACAGGCATATGATTACCTTTTGTGTCCACCCCCAATCCAATCACAGCAATAGCCAATTGTGGGTCAAACAAACTTGAAACAAGAGGACCTAGTCGCTATAGTAAATTGTGGTGGCCCAAATGGTAAGGGCCAAACAACAAACTCCTACATCAACTTAAGCCAAACCTGGCGGGGCCACTATGGCCCATTATGAAGCAATAAGGAGAGCCCATGTGCCGACCTTCAATGACTCACATGATCCAGAGACAGTGCAAAAATGGTTGAAGGAGATTGAAGATAATTTCAAACTGATGGAAGTGTTTGTCGAAGTACAACCTAGAGTAGTGATACCTTTCTTAGGAGGCGAAGCTGCTCTTTGGTGGGAGGGTGTCTTGCCCACACTTCTAGAGGAAGGGTTAATTACCTAGGCCTAATTTTGTGAGACATTCTTGAATCATTTTTCCTAATTGCCATCCGCCTTTAGAAGATAGTGGAATTCGACAGTTTAGTGCAAGTACCCAACATGTATGTGGTCAAACACTCAGCGAAATTCTATACATTAAAAAATTGTTCACAATGACAATGGCAAATCCAGTACTCAAAGTGCATAAATTTACTAGGGGCCTGAAGAGCCGGCTATAGACAGCCTTGGCCTTATATGAAGCAAAGACATTTGAAAACCTTCTTGGGGCTACCATTTGGGCCGATGCAGATATCAACTGGAAGGAAGTGAAGAACAACTTGAAATGTCCCTAATCAAGCTCCAATATAGGAACAAAGCAGTAAGGGCTACCAACTACTAGGCCAACCAATAAGAAGTCCAACCTACCTGAGAATGATAGAGCACTGTCTTAACTACCAAAATCCACTCTGGGTCATCGCTGGTATGGAAGAATCTGTCATAGGATCACCACATTGTTTAAGTATGGGTAGTGGGGCCACTAAGCCACAGAATGCATAGGTAACACTATGACCCTAGCTCCGTTTGGGAATAACTGCAATAATACTAGAAATGGCAACGGCAGCAACACTAGCAACCTAAAACTATAGATGGCAGTGAGGGTTGGGAGTGGGGGTGTGCGGAGATTTTTTGCCCTCGTTTTTAAATGGGATGAGGGATGGGGGAGCCTAGCCCCGCCCCACCCCTACATTAATTTAATAATATGTATAATTATATTCATTATATATATATATATATAATATTTAATAAAAATAAATTATAAACTAACAAAGATATATATTATTTTAACTAAATTAAATTATAAATTAAAATTAGTTATGTTAAATGTTAAATAAAAATTTATATATAATTTGACCACTCTACTTAGAATTCAAAGAAAAATCTTATAAAAAGAATTAACTTTAAATAAATAAACATTTGAATTGTGAAGAAATATGTACTTTCTCAAAAAAATAAATATTTTTTCTTACAATAAAAAATCATAAAATATAGAAAACCAAATGAATTACGATAAACAAAAGTATAAAAATTTTCATTTTAAATGATTCAAATATTGAAACTCATTTTTTACTACACTAAACTAATTAATTAATTTTATAACTACAAATACTATTTTTATTGTAATATTATTAATAGTTTAAATTTAAATTAAAAATTTTTCCTCCAATGGTAACACCGGCATAGGAATTGAGATGGGAGATGGGGTGGGGGGGGGGTTGTTGACAATGGGGTAGGGGTTGGGGGAGCGTAAAAGGAATGCTGAAGTATTTGCCCTAACTTAGGAAGAAGCATACAATGCTGAGAACATGGTAGCACGTAAAATTTCTATCACCAAGTGCTTAAACTTTGTTTGACTGTGGCATATCTCATTCTTTTATGTCCAAAAGTTTTGCCAAGCATTTAAAACATAGGCCAGAAGTGTTAGAACAACCATATAAAGTAGCCACTCTAGGAGGTGAGGTGATGGTAGCTAACCTAATATATAGAAACTCTGATTTAGATTTTAATGGGAATCAGGGACCAGAAGCTAATTTGATAAGACTCAAAATGAGAGATTTTGACATAATTCTTGGGATAGACTGGTTAGCAAGGAACTTTGTCTATGTAGACTATAGGAGTAAACTCATCAATTTTTGTCCACCTTCAGGTGATAGTTTTGCTTTCCATGGGAACCTTAAGGATCAACCCAACCATCTCAATTTGCTAATCTTTGTAGCTCAAGCTGAGAAAGCTATCAATGACTAATGCGAAGACCATCTCATCTACATTGAAATTAACCTAGCTCTGGGAGTTGCATTCATATCAAAGGCACCCTATAGAATGACCGAAATAGAATTAAATAAATTAAAGGTATAACTACAAGAAATCTTGAATAAGAAACAAATCTAGCTGAGTGAGTCGCCTTGGGGAGCCCCTGTGCTCTTCGTAAAGAAAAGGGACAGGAACTTAAGGCTATGCGTAGACTATTGAGAACTTAACAAGATCACCATCAATAATAAGTATCCCTTGCTAAGAATCAACTAAAGGTGTTTAATCATTGAAGACAAAAGCTAAAGACATACCAAAAACAGCCTATAGAACTCGATGTGGGCATTACAAATTTCTAGTGTTGCCCTTCAGACTAACTAATGCCCTAGCAACTTTTATGGACCTCATGAACTGAGTGTTCAAACCACACTTGAACAATTTCATAGTAGTATTCATAGATAACATATTGGTGTATTCACCAAGTGAAGAAGCTCATGTAGAACACCTAAGAATTGTCCTCAAACAATGCGATAAAAGTAAGCAAGTTCTAGTTAAGGAACATGGCCTTCTTAGGTCACATAATCTCCAAGGAAGGCATCTTAGTGGATACTAAGAAAGTTGGGGCAATCATGTAGTAGCCGAGGCCTACAAACAAGGCAAAAGTGAGAAGCATCTTGGACTCACAGGCTACTTCGAAAGTTCATCGAGGGATTCACTAGGATCATGACACCTCTGATTTAGCTCTTTCAATAGTGGAGAAAGTTTGAATGGAGTTCAAAATGTGAGAAAAGCTTCATGGAGCTGAAGGAGAAGTTAACCTCATTGCCAGTTTTGGCCTTACCTAAAGTAGGTGATAGCTTCACTATTTATATTGACGCTAGTAAATGTGGATTAGGATGCACTTTGATGCAAAAGGACTGAGTAATTGCCCATGTGACGAGACAATTACAGTCATACGAGTTGAATTACCCTACCTAATACTTAGAGTTAGCAGTAGTGGTGTTCGTCCTAAAGATCTAGAGACACTATTTATATAATGAGAGGTGTAAGCTATATACCAAACACTATAGTCTTATGTACTTCTTTACCTTGAAGAAGTTGAATATGAGACAGCAATAGTGGCTAAAGTTGATCAAGGACTATGAATTGGTCATCAACTACTTCCTCGATAAGGCAAACCAAGTGGCAAATGCCCTAAGTCGCAAAGGTATTCGTGTGTTAGCAACACTATTCATAAGACTGCTTGACTCACTACGTGTGGAAATATTGGAGTCGATGGATGATATGCTCGCAACCTTAGTGCCAAACCCTAAATCTACGAACATATCAAGAAATCCCAGAGCTTAGACCCTAAATTGGTGGCACTTAAGGGTCAAGTCGAGTAAGGGCAAATATAAGACTTTCAAGTAAGGGAAGATGCCATTTTATACATGAAAGGAAGGTTGTGCACCATGAATATAGCGAAGGTCTAAGACAAGATTATGCAAAAGGCATCCTAAACTAAGTGTTCAGTACATTCGAGAAGCAAAAAGATGCATAAGAACTTAAAGGAAAACTTCCGGTGGAATGGGATACAGAGAGACATAACCGACTTCATAGCGAAATGCATGGCGTGCAAGATAATTAAGGTTGAACACCAAAGACCTAGAGGTCATCTCCAATTGCTCGAGATCCTCAATTGGAAGTGAGAGTGCATAACCATAGACTTTAGAGTAGGATTACCATGTACACTTCATGGATTTAGTGCAATATTGGTGATCGTAGATAGGTTGACCAAGTCCACCCACTTTTTTCCTATTCGATCAACTTACTCCCTAGACAACCTTGCTAAGTTGTATGTCAATGATATCATAAGGCTCCATAACATAGCAACAAGCATCATATTGGATTGAGACCCTCGGTTTGTGTCATAGTTATGGGGTAGCTTCCAAAAAACCTTTAGAACTAGAGTGGACCTAAGCACGACCACCCAAAATCGATGGCAATCTAAGTGAACCATTTAAACACTAGAAGACATGCTTAGGGCATGCATTCTCGAATTAAAGGGAACTTGGAGGTACTATCTGCCCTTAGTTGAGTTCGCATATAACAATAACTATCATAGCAATATAGGGATGCCTTCTTATGAGGCATTATATGGATGGAAGTGTTGTTCGCCTATATGTTAGGACGAGGTAGGTGAGACAAAGGTGACTAGACTAGATTTGGTCCAACTAATAATTGAGAAAGTGATAATGATTCGAAAGAGGCTTAAGGTGGGACAAGACAAATAGAAAAACTTGGCTAATTCAAAGAGGAGACCATTACAGTTTGAGCCAAGAGAGAAGATCAACCTAAGAATCTCTTCAATATGGGGAGTAATGTGATTTGGGAAAGCCTGGAAGCCAAGTCCTTGATTTGTGGGACCATTCGAAATACTAAGAAAAGTAGGTGAAGTGGCATATTAGTTAACGTACCCCTAAAACTAGTTAGGGATCACAATGTTTTCCATGTGTCCCAACTAAAGAGATATGTACTAGATCCAAGCCACATGTTGGAATCTGAACCTTTAACTATCAAGGAAGATGTAACCTATGAGGAGCACCCAATATTGATTGTAGGCCATAAGGTGCAGGAATTGAGAACTAGGATTATTCCTTATGTGAAGGTTTAGTGGGCCAATCACACCAAAAGGAAAGCTACTTGGGAATTAAAAGACGATATGAGAAATCTATACCCCCACCTATTTTCAAAATAGGTTAGTCCAAATTTTAAGAATGAAACTTTTTGTAAAAGGGAAGGGTTTAATACTCCAAAATTTTTGGGACCAAGTAGCAATATCTACAAAAATATTATTGAGAATTATAGTGAAGGACTTAATAGATAAATTTTTGATTTTGTTTAATTATTTTCCTTTGAAATATTGGTTAAAATATTAATGCATGGATGGAAGAGAATAAGCATATGGTTATGTTAGTCAACCTTAGCAAAAATTGGTACATTGATGGAGAACTGTTACCATGTTGACAAAGGGCTAAATTTGGGAGACTAGAGGCTAAAATTTTGGCTGTAAATTGTGAGGATGAAATTTCCAGAACTACACACCTTACATTCTAATGTGTGTGTGTGTTGCCCTAAAACCCTAGGAAAAAAGGATGCTTTTCAACACCCCCCCCCCTCTCTAGAAAAAAAACAAAAAAATCTAAAAAAGTCAAACAAATAAGGAGAGGAGAGAAAAGAGACAAATTTTTAGGATAAAGCGCAAAGGATTCATGGTAAGTTTTAGTCCAAATTTTGTAGAATTCATGCATGCTCTTAGGAATTTTACTTTCACACTTAGGAACAAAAAGGAAAGAAATTTCATAAGAAACACATGGGTTGAATTTAGGAGGTGATATTATGGCTAGGTCAGTTGAATTGTACATAAGAAATTTGACGAGAAATCGCATATGAGGAAATATTGGTTTTCGAATCTCTCATTGCAATGTCATGCAACAATTTATAAAATAGGATTTTTTATGGTTGGAATGTGATTTAAAGGTCCTTAGGAGCCATGTAACATGTTTAGTTGATGATTATGAGGATTAAAGTTGAGTAAAATGGAATTTGGAACTAAACAGTTCCTTAGCGTGCATGCAAACATGCTTTGCAATAGCTCCATGGTTGTAGGACCCCGTCTCGTGGTTGCGAGGAGCTGGCCTACAAGTGCCAAGTGGGATAGTAGTGGAGTTCATGAGTAAAGAGTCTATCTACTGTGAAAAACAAAACATCCTGCAGTTATAGGTGCGATTGTAGCAAGATCCTCTATGGTCTCAACAAGTCTGTTCACAATCGCAATTGTCAAATGCGAGACAGAACAAAATGCATTGTGGATCATCTCGTAGGCGGGGGATCATTTTTTCGATCATGAGTCATGTTTTTGTGGCCACTAAACCTGCGAAACGAGTGGAAACTTGATTTTTGTGTTTTAAAACCCAATTCTACCATATTTTAAGATCGATACATGATAGAGTAATTGGAATAAGGCCTGATAAGATACAAAAGAAGCCAAACGAGTATACCCGAAAGAAGGGAACAATTTCATAAGTGATTTAAAATGTGGGAAATGGTATGGGACATGTAGGATGCATAAAAGACATAAGAATGTGGTTATCAATAGAGTTGGGAATTGAATAAAACTTTTTTTGTTGAATAGGAATTCAAAAAACAATAACAAGTAAGGTTTTTTAGACAACAAGACAATTAACAGGTTAGTGGATACACTTGCCCACTCTTGTAAAAGTTTTTGGAATTGCCTTTTGAATTCAAAATGGTTTCACTTCGTGTTGAAATATCTTGAAAAAAATTTCTGTTTTATGAATGCCAAAATTTTAAGCATGATTATTTTTTGTGAAAAATTGAAATGCTTTATTTTCTTGAAATATAGACATGAGTATTGAGAACTATTTCTGAACTATTTCCATTTGAATAAATACAAGTGATAAATGTAAATGTGACACTCGTGATTGGTAACTGACGATAGTGTGAGAATGATTTTTGACCTTATCAATTGAGTAATAGATTGTGACCCACCAATTGGGGTAGAAGTATTGAACTCAATAATGGGTGAAGTAGATACATAACTGTACCTATTGAGAATATAGATTGGGATGTCGCCTAGTTGGGATTGAAGTATTGGGGCTCATAGCGAGCGCAACTCATAGCGAGCACAACTGATAATTCTTGTTACCCTCCTTAGTTATGAGTATAACTAAAATCTTGATCAGTGAAAAGATTACGATATGTCTGTAACTCATGATAGGCAACTGAATATGTGAAAATATGTAACACGTGAAAGTATTGTGAATAAAAATTATAACATGATGTTTTCTTTTTGCTTTTAAAATGTGATTTATTTAATGTGTTTGCTTTTCTGCTCACAACCTATGCAAAGAAAAAAAAAAAAAAGACAAGTGGAATACATTTATTGAGCAACTTGTCGCTCATGTTTTCCTTCACCTCTCTTATTTAGAGAGCACTAACGAGAGCAATCGCACATGGGGTGGTAGAAAAAAGAGAAGCTTTAGTGATTTGATTTATATTTGAGCAAATAAGACAAGAAATTGTGACAACTTGGTTTTGCTTTACTTTTCTAGCGAATGAGACTAGAGCTTTATAGTAGACTAGCTATACTTTATTTTTTGTTGTGATGTATTAGACAATTATTCTGCAATAAATGAATTTTACAGTTTAGTATGTTCTGATCTTTTAGATTTTAGTATTTGTTGAGATGTTCATCTTACAGATACTGCTATATTGCACTCCCAATTTTAAGAGCGTGACATTCCCCTTTTACCTTTCTGGTGGAATCCCCCATTTATCGTATTATAATAAACCTCAATTGTAATAAATTAACCATCAGAGGCCTTATTTGTCATGCTTGGTTTAGAGTTTATGTGAATGCTTCATGACTTGAAGCGGCAACAACATATTTAAACACTATCTTATGATAGTGTTATTGTTGATTACAAGATATTGTAATACTAGTTTTAGTAGTAATTTCATAACAGTGTTTTTTTAAAGTTTATTTTTAGCCCCTTCAATACAACGGGAAAGAAGTTACACACACACACACATTTTAAAATAATAATATAAATATCATATTTTGTTGAGATTGAAAATTTTTAGCGTTTCTAGAAGCCTTTTTTTCTTCACATTTTACATTCCATGAAAATACACACATTTCAAATACACCATTTATTGAAAAAATATATTTTTAATCTTCTTTCTTACTTTAAAACAATTTCTAAAATTTCACATTTAAAACTCACATTTTTTACATCCTTAAAAGGTGGCATCCAAACGCCCGAAATCATCCACCCCAAAGCAGGCCCCGTCTCCCAGTCCCACGCAACCATGATCTGCCGTACATTACTTGAAGAATTTAAAAGAAATTAGAGTGTGTAAAAATGTCAAGAGTTAATTGGATAGTTAATAATGGTTGACAAATCAATTAATGAATCTAAGTATGTAAAATTATGGCTGGTTGAATGTATTACATATTTAATAATACGGTAAAATTTCTTGTTTAGAAAAATATAATTAGTGCATTATTTCTGGAATTTATATTTCATAATTAATTGTCTGATCCTAATGTAAATTTCAACATGCCAATTCCTGAGTATTAAATTAGAGAAATATACCAAGTGTTTTAAAGGTTTTTAAATCTAAAACTCGCTACTAATTTTTAAAAAAAACTAAAAATATTCCAAATTTTGATAATTCATCATTTTTGTGAAAATTAGCAAGATGATCAATACATCCCCTAGGCCTTTCTATAGTATATACGTGTGTATTAGTCTAATGCCCATCCTGTGCACATTATTAAAAAATATAATCCTACCAAAATATCATATTATTTTTAATTAATTATATTAAGTTACTTGTTTGGTTTTAAATATGATAATAATTTAAATTACTGCAATATGATACTTTTAGTGCTGTATATTTTATATTTTAAATGACACAAATCCACCATATTTACAATAATACGCCACTTATATTATAGATAAAACCAAAGCTTATCATATTAAAATGGAACATGCATGTATTAATTACTATTGTTGTTAATAGATAACGTGGATATATTGAAAGTATTTTTAAATATTTTGTAAAACAGATTTAATAGATTATAATTATCAACGTAAGCTACGTTTCTTCTTTTGCTAAAATGAAAAAAGTGGACGGAACATTGTAAATATGGTGATCACAAAATTAATAGTAAAAGTTACACACTTTAAACATATTCGGATTTTTTAAAAGATTATAAAACTATTGGCTATATTGGTTTCTAAATTTGAACTCAAAAACACAGAGTTAATAATTACAAACTTTATATTTTATATTTTTTTCGTTCTTACTTCTATACAATTCTAGATATATAAAAAAAAATTAAAAACGAATACTAAAATTTAAAAACAGACATTATCATTGTATTTTAATTAATAATTATAAAATTATTTAATATTAAAAATATAATGAATATTTAAAATAATAAAATAAAGAAACATAAAAATTGGAAAAAAAAAGGAAAATTGAAAGAAATCACGAATAGGAAAAATTAAAAGGAAAAAAAATTGAAAACTAAAATAAAAAAATTATGTAATTTTACATTGTGCAAAAGTATTTAAAATAAAATTAATGAAAGATCAAAAAATTAAAAAATAATAAAATTTAAAAAAATATATAGATATAAATTGTAAGTTGAATAAAAAAAATAATAAAATGTTATAAAAAATAAAAGTCTTTAATATAAAATTATTTCTACAAATTCATTTTATACAAGTAAGAATCAGAACAATAATATAGTACAGCTAAAAAGCTATATTATATTGTTATGCATCCCACATGATTAAAGGCGACATTGTTGTCTTTATCACTAATTTCTTTTTATTCTTTCTTCTAAAAATTGTCCACATCATTATTATTATTATTATTGTTATTGTATTATTATTGTTGATTGCCCCGTTGAAAAAGATCACAAAAATAAAAAGCGTCCAACAGCAATCCGAAGACGCACGCATGCGCTGTCCACAATCCGTACACAAACAAACAAACAAACAAGAATGAAAAGCCAACGCTACAGAACGCACGCGGCGCACAAGCGAGACCGAGACTTTCACACCTTTCCTTTCCTTTCCATATCTCGTCCCTTAGTTTACGCTTTTCCAGCTTTCTTCTTTTCATTTCACCCAATATTGTGAACAAATACTCTACCATCTAACCATTCCCACCTTATGAATTTACAAATCTTCCGTGGTTGGGACTTATATTTTTATTCAGTTGCTCACATGCGGTTGAAAAACCAGACGAAAGTGGGGGACAGATCCGTTCAGGCTGGCGGGTTTTCTGGCTGCCGATTGAGTAAATAAATAAAGGAATGGAATTAAAACACCCTTCATAAACTAGAGTGAAAAAGCATACTGCGAACCCAAAATTCAAAACTTCAAACGTTAGCCTCCCTAGCCTTCGCACGATTTTCTGCTCGGTCAGCAGCGCGGCCGTGCACAGGAACAGCGGCGCCGACCACTGAACCGCCGAGATTCAATCAGTCAATGTCGTTTTCTCGTCAGAATTACGTACTGTGTGGGGAAGAGTTCACGCGGGGTCAATCCCAAAAGAATAAGGTTTCCTCCTATCGAAGAACAAAACAAGACAATTTTAAAGAGTTGTTGATGGATGCAAAGTTGAAGATTTGTTTAGGAAGGTACGTGCAGGTTCCAAGGGAAGGAGATTTGCCGTAAATGGGATACAGATACTAATTTAATATGACGAATCTCCGTCTGAAATGATAAATCGTTGAGAGAAAATTTTCATTAATTTGACAGCCAGACATGAATTGCAATGAATATAGCATACGATAACACCAAAGAAAATTACAAATTTGTCACAGGCATCAGCCATGGCAAACTTTAGAATATGTGCCAAACCATTTGCTACAAACAAAAAGTCCCTGGCCACATGATGCTTTTTCATTTGATCTACTTAGATGATTGAATTGATATGATTTACAATTTAGTCCTTCGTCGTTCCTATTGATCTTCTTCTCTTCGTATTAATATGATACTCGAAATAGTAAGAAGCAAATCTAGATATTTCTTCAATACTTCACAAATTGAAAGTTCAACAGCTACTTTATTTTTCGCCTTCTTCTTAAGATTATGCAAAAACCTAAATTTCAAAATAAAAAATTATTAACATATAAATATTAGCATTGTATTGTTAAATACGATGTCTATGTAATTCTAAAATAGGACATCCAAGCCAAGTGGGAGCTTATAAAGAGTCACCACAACTGGCCAACAAAAATATAATTTCCCATATGATTCATGTGATGAATAACCATCTATACATAAATTTAGACGCATATTGCAAGGTTAACTCAAAAATTCTGCATATAAACTATCAAAATATTTTCATGTTTCAGTATCTAAAGGGTGGCACATGGAATACTTTTCAATTTCATGTGCAGCTTGCTAGATTATGTGCTCAGCTACAGTAGCGGATGCATACAGCCTCTAGAGCTTTAGAGTTAATGGCAAATATAGCAATCGAGAATATGGAACTTTCTTTCAATGAGGATTCTTACATCTTGTACGGTCGTACCTCAGTGTTCCACAAAATTTGCAATATCAAGAGATTGATCATCCTTCTAATGCAACATGCACCCGTTCTTACAACAATCAATTTTTTCTACTGGCAAACTAAAATCTCATATAAACTTGTTCTTGGCATAATAACTCGTAGGCATTTGATGATCTCTAGGAAGTAATTCTCCAATTAATTGGGATAGGTCATCATAGCACTTTTAAGGCATGTTGCATTCATATTTGAGATTAACCAAACAAGCAACTGCAAATAATTGAGAAGTCTCGCTTCTATTGTATAATGATTGGTTAGCAGCATGTAAAACATCAAGAAATTTGTTTGATAGTATAGTAACATCATTAGGAGAGGTAATGTGATCTGCATTCCATCCTTGTGCAAACCTTGGACTTATATGGTCATAAGGTGACCCTTCAACACTATAATGCTTGGCTAATTAGCACTTTCAATTGTCATTGAACTAGTACCTATACCAAGAGCCCATCCACCCATCCACCACTATTACTTGGGCCAACAGCATCAACTACCATTCTTTGTTCCTAATTCAATTGGTTATATGAATCACCCAACCTTTGACCACTCCCTACACAATCATGACTAGTGGATCAAAATACTTTTACTTCCTATGAAATATCCAATTGTAATAATTATATATAAATCCCTTTAAATATAAGTGAAAATCTTCTATAAGAAATCTATGATTTTTACACCTACAAGGACATTTAATTTTTTCTCCATCCATAAATCGCTTCTATCTAATTGCTCAATCTACAAATAGATTCACCCCATTCATAAACTCTAGAGTGAGTCTTTAATGTCTAAGAAGATTCTTGTTATATATCCATGCCCTTAATTACCTCAACATTACTACTAAAAATATATATATGGATCAGTAAATACTTATTAACTAATATAAATCACTAAATAATATAAATACTTGCAAACAATATTATTCACAATATTTATATATGTGTGTGTGTGTGTGAGTAAACTAATTTTTGATTTTATATCATTAAAAGAAATTGATATATTCTAATACAAATTGTATTGCACCACAAAACAACATATAAAAATGAACTTCCTACAACCAAGAGTTGGAAAACACATTTACTTGTTAGGAAACTATTTTTATAAATAATAGAAGAAAGAATCTACTTACGAGAATCTGATTGATTCAATTGGGTACTTGATTTGTGTTTTTAAGATCTCACAAAAAGAATTCTTATTGATCATCTAAGCTAAAAAAAGTGCAATATAAATAACTATTTCTAATTATTAACTTATATTATATATTTCAACAATATCTCCTAAATTCTACTTAATATCCAAATTTATGATCTTACATACATACATACATACATATATAACTTAAAATATAAAAGATTCTTCACATGAAATACAATGAAAATTTCCTATTTTATATTTTCACTGAATTAGATTATAATTCTAGAATATGAAAATATATTACAATCAAAATAAAATTTTAGGATTTGAATCATTACCTTAGTGATATGCTGAGTTTTGGCTAAGATATCTTTGACTGCAATTCTTGCTTGTTTCGTAGAGTTGATGATCACTAATATAATTCACTAAGAGTGTATAAAAGAACTTTAACAGGGATATAAATTAAAAACTTATTATGTTGGTGTGAGTAATCTAGTGCTGGAGACATATTTATAGACATATAAATCCGACCATTTTTTACCACAGAATTTGCCACAGTTAACTATTTAATTTTTTTTCCTTTTTGCCACCAAAACTAAAGGGCTCGTGGCAAACTCCGAGGCAAAATAATGGTATTATTTGCTTAATCTTTGCCATGGATAAATTGCTATGGAATTCACCATGGTTTCGTGTGATGTGTGCAAAATTGCCGTAGAGGTTGCCACGACGACAATGTTAATTATGGCAAACCCTGTGGCAACATGCCATGGTTTGTCACAGTGACCAAATTGCCACGAACTTTGCCGTGGAATGTTTGGTTTCTATATATTTAAATTTTGTTTGTAGCGGCGTGTTTGTCACGAACATGGGGTCGTGGCAAATTAGTCACCGTGTTTGCCACTATATCTTAATTTTCATATATTTATATCCTATTCATGGAAAAAAGGCCACTGTAAAATGACCACAGTCTCGGCCGTGGCAAATTAGCCACAAACTTCGCCTTGACGTTTTAGTTTTTCATATATTTATAATTTTTTTCTGTGGCAAATTTAGTGGAAAGTCTACCACAGGCTTTATCTATGGCTAACTTACCATGGATTTTGCCATAGTTTTCTTTTGCCACAACTTTTGCCACCAATTCATTAATATTTATATTTTTTTCATTTTTCTATTGCAAATTCCGTGGCAAATTTGACCGCGGAAAATTTTTTGTGTCGAATGCTTGTTGCTTGTACTGAACGTTATCGTTGTGTTTATTTATACGTTTTAAGGGTTTGTCTTTCTTTTGCTCAAAAACTATGAATAATGTAAAATAATAAATTTGTATGTTTATTTTATATATATAAGATTATACGAAGATTAAATAATTTGATACTATATAAAAATATTTAATAGCTTTTAGGGTATGAATATATGTAAATATATGAAATAATTTCAGTTAGAATAAATGCAATGAAAGAAAGTGAGTTAATTTTATTTTTTAAATTTTGTTAATTAAATTTTTATTGTTGGTGAAATCGGTAAGACAACGAATCCAAAACTTCATATACGTGATGTTTAATTGGAAACTCTAAATTTCTTATATAATTTATATAGATGTGTTCATAATAATATTGAGAGTACAACTGAACATCATGTAATCATTTAGATCAATTTATCCTTCCCAACCTTCTGTTAAATTACGTATCAGTCTCAAATTGAATTTTGCACTAATTTTCCCCGTTTGGCTATCATTCATTATGAGCTCAAGTAATTGTGTTGCCCATGTCAGTGATGTATCCTTTAATGCGAACAAATTATGAGGGCTATTGATTCTATGTGTAAACTTTTAAATAATTCATACAATATTTGATGTTTATTTATATCAATATTGTGGCTATTTTTAATGCATATAAATCTTGTATGGTGTAAAATTATGCAAGTGTTCATGTAATTATGTTAAGAAACCTTATGTATAAAAGTTTACAAATATAGACACAAGTCTTCATTGTACAAAATCACTAGAACCCATTTACGAGTCGAAAATTCTTTGAGTGAAAATTGAAGAATTGGTATGACTTACACATATGTTCGTATGGTAAGCATCATGTCATTTAGTATAAAATACTGAAAACATGTATGTGTGAATATGTCATTAGAGAATGAGTATTCAAATATTGACTTGAGGGTGAAGCACCGACATGGTTCACTCTCTACTGTCAATGCCTACTTCATGATTATGTTAAGTGCAGGTTAGTTTAGATTTAAAATAATATGGTTGTCTTATATGTATAGTGGTCAGTATGTCATTAGGATATTAAAGACCGACATCTATCTTAATATAATTTATGGTCATGACTATTGCTTGAATACATGAGGAGGCATGTGTACATTCAATATGCGATATGTCTCCTTGCAAGTGAGCAAGGCGTTTATATTATGCGATGGATGTTCCATAAGGTAAAAATTCTTGGCCAAAGTAGTATATGACAGAAAAAGAGTTTCTGATAGGTTATTAGTTTCATGAGACAACATTGATTCAATTGTATGATTGAGAGAGTAAGTCTAACTAAATCAATACTGTTGTTCGGTCAAGACAAAGTAAGACAAAAGGCTCATATCGTATGATATTTACAATCAGAAGAGTTCTTGTAATTCATTCACTTTATTTTAATTGAGCTATAATATAAACAGTAAATCAGGTGCTACCTATATCCTTTGAGTTATGTCTGTTACTAATTAAAGATGAATTTAAAAAGTCACATATAAAAGGTTGGAACAAGGACAATTTGGTAATTTTGTTAGAATATGAATGAGACTTGAGAAATCTCGTGGTGAATTTAATTTGGTTGTAATTAGATTGGATTAAATAGATTTTTCATTGTGATTGTTAATAATGAGATTATTAATTAGAAAAATAATTGATTGTTAATTTAATTTTTATGATTACTTAAATAAATGGACAAGACACATATGAGTTTAAATTATTAATTGGATTAATAATTAAATAAGAATTGGGTTTAAATCAATTAAAGGTCAATGCAGGAAGCCTATAGAACCCATACTGTTTGTGCCCTAGGTACTATACATAAAAATAAGAATCCTACTAAGTTTCGGATGTTGTATCTTACACATAAATAGATTTGAAACAAATCCAAATCATGTACAATTAGAAAAATGATAAAAAAATTCGTCACTCCCTCCCAAGTGAGAGAGGAGGTGTTTTGTCCTTTTGATTTTCTCTCTTCTCCTAGAGCCTCCACAACAAAAGGAGTTTGCTCAAGTCCTTGTGAAAGAGATCATAGAGGATTTTTTAAACACTTGTTTGCATTGCTTATACTTAGATGAACTAAAGATTTCCATTTGAGGGGTGTAACTTGTGAGTCATGCATGTGCCTCACTTGAAATAAGATTCCAAGAGGTAATATTTGTATACTTTTTGATACATTCAATTGATGCATGTTGTATAACAAAAGCAGTTCAGGTTAAGTTTTAATGTTTTGCTATGTATTTATGTTTATATAATGTTTTTAAAATTAAAAATTTCCACCCAAACCCATTAAAACCCAATGATAGTATTAGAGCCATTATTTTTCTCATATAACAATGAAATTTAATGATTTCTCTATAATTTATGGTAATTTTTATTTTAAAATCAATATAAACATGTTTTGAAGATATGATACTAATTGGAAAAAGTTTTTTTTTTCAAGTTTTGAATTTTGGAAAAGCATGAAAAATCAAGACTTGTGTAATAAGAAAATTTTTAGTGCCGTCATGCGACCACATCTCAATCACATTAGAGAAGGGTTCTTTGATGTGATCTGCCGTGTGGCCGTATGGAGGCTAATAAGGGTTTTTTTAAAATGTTTTTCCTCCAATTTAAGGCATAGAAAAAGAGGTATCCACAAATGAGAACTAAGGCATGACATGTGTAAGTCATAAAAATGTCATTAAATGGGTTAATTAAATTATACATATGATGTATAATTATATGAATGGATGTTTTAGGTGGATTATGAACATAGGATAGTTGTGCATGAAAGTATTTTGTTTTGGATTTTTTTTTTGCATGAATATATAATTATTATTCATGGTTTGTAATGGTATAATCCCAAGTTTTATTTTACATAGAGTAGAAATTTTTTTTCTGTGATATGCCTCGTGTATTTTTAATATGAAAGATCAAGAGTTGATGATTGTGCAAGACCAAGAGTTGGTTCCATTCAATGTTCCATGGGGGGTGAACCCATGAAGGAAGGCCATGAAGATCAAAGACCAAGTGAGGACTATTATTGTTATCCTGTGTAATATTGTAGGAATTCATGCACATGTGTACAATTCAATTATTAGCTCTAATTAGATTTAGAAGTCCACAATCCTCTATTTTATTTACTTATTTATTTTATTTGTTGTATGTATGAGATATGTGCATGGAAATCGGTTATTGTGCAAAGAAAAATGCAAAATACATGGATTGAAAATTTCCTCATACAATATTATGTTGTAATAGTAAATTACTCTGTTGTGGCCCTCCATTAAACTAAAAATCCTACGTACAGTCTTAGCATATAATATCATCACGTTTGTAGCATCACATTGCAACGGCGTATTCAGAACTTCGAGTGCATTTGACATGATATTCAAAAGATACTTCAC
This sequence comes from Avicennia marina, assembly GCA_019155195.1. Lineage (NCBI taxonomy): Eukaryota > Viridiplantae > Streptophyta > Magnoliopsida > Lamiales > Acanthaceae > Avicennia > Avicennia marina. The sequence goes on along the minus strand of CM032758.1, from coordinate 9,810,947 downwards.
CTTAAAAATAGAAAAGGTAACGAGTGAGTTACTAATCTAGTGAGTTTTCATTTGGTGAGTGTTACTTAATTGTACTCTCAATGCCAAGAATTGTACGTGAGATTTCATTAGACTATAACTTAAAGTGAAATATTAGACTGCACAAGAGATACGTTGGCGAAAGTCGTTACTCATTGAGCCTACTATGCTAAAAACTATATGTATGAGGTATGTTATGCTCAATGGAGATCCAAATCACTAGCTAGGGAATTTTATCAAATAAAATTTCCATTTTCTATCGAATGGAGTGGAGGATTCAAAACTCTAATGGAAGGCCATTTAATTTAAAGTCCTTAATCATTCGATAACAACATTTATGACCAAACTAATAACCTTGCTTATTTTTTGCAGTATTTATTTATCTTGAATAATGTCTATGCCTCTTAAAAATTACTTAAAACTGATACATTGAATAAGCTCAATTATGTCAACTAGCTTCAAGACTTGGGAATGATTCTTAATTTGGAGGAGTCAACTATGCTTGGAGACCAATATTCCATGAGTCCCTATAGAGGCGGCTAATGAGAAGGAGAAATCCGCCTATGAGAGATAGGTGAAAGACAATCTATGGGTCAAAAGCTACATGTTGGCTTTTATGATCGATGATCTTCAGAAGACCCATTAGAGCATGACAAGTACTTAGGAGATTCTTTATCACCTACAAGAGTTATATGGTAAATAGAGTCATACTACTAAATATGACATATAAATGCAGTTGTTTAGGCTGCATACGGTGGAGGGTGATGATTTTCATGAGCACGTCCTCAAGATGATTTCATTGTCGAGAAGCTTTAATCACTCAATTTCATCATGGATGCCAATTTGCAAATGTATTTGATCCTACATCTACTTCAAAATTTCTTTCAACAGTTAATAAAAAATTATCATCTAAATGATATTAAGTGTACACTGGCTGGGCTCCTTAATAAGCTAGTGACTACACAAACCTTTGTCAAAGGAAAAAAGAAATGAGATGGTTCTTGTTATATCTAGCTCATCTAGTAAGACAAGCAAGGTAAAAAAAAAGGAAGAAGCCTAGGATTCTCAAGGTGAGTGGGAATATTAAAAAGGATAAGACTCCTGCTAATAAAGGAAAGTGTCTCCATTAGTGTATCTTCTACTTCCTAGATTTTAGATTGTAGTGTTTCATCTCATGTTTGTACTTCGAATGAGGGTCTGGCCATAAATGGGATACTTGGGAAGTATGAAGCGGTGATCAATGTAGGCTGTAGAGCAAGTGCTACAGTCAACACGATTGAAAATGTGTTAATTATTTAGTCATAGTATAATTTTGAGATATTGTTTATTTTTTCCTAATATCATTACTTATAAAAGAGAGTTATGAATTTTTTTTTTAGAAACAATGTGTACTATATTTATCATTCTAATAAATTGGTTGACAGAGTATCTCTTGTGACACATGTCTAGAAGCGTTCAAGATAGATTTGTTGGCATATGCTGAAACCCAACAACAAATTGCTTGTGCAAACTATGTAGAAATGACCTAAAATCAATGATTATCGAAGAATTCAAATGAAAGACAACCATAACTAATGAGCACGTTAGTTGATATGATACGAATTAACTAAGAAGGCTTAGAATAATAATTAGATTTGGAATTTTACAAGAGATTAAGATGTTCAAATTTCTATGAAACGAAAAATATATATTGCAAAACCAAAGACTCAAAGATTGTTCACAAAATAACTAAGAACCCTATCTATAGGGTTTTTGAAGACTTAAAACCCTAAAATTCGTGTATGAAATTACCAATAAAAAGCACAAAAGAGGAAAATTCCTAACTAGATTTGGTCTTTCCTACAAACTAGATCGATCTGGCGGTTGAAAGATTAAACTACTAAACTTAGGATTGATTTAGATGTTGATCTGGGCCATCCGAATTGTAAAAATACAATGTTGGTGACTTACGGGATTTGCTATCATGTTAGAGGAGATCGATTGTGTTAAGCACATTTATAATTCAAGAAGCCTTGTGATGTGGCATGCTAGAAATCATTGAGGCATTGGCTTGATTCGTATTGCTTCAGATTGATCATGTTTGAGCTAGGATTAATCCAAAAGCTGCATCCGTGCTTACTTTGAGCTCATTTTGCACCAAATGCACTCACAAATTTTCCTCTTCCTCCCTAAAGCCTTCTAAACACTCAAAAGCATCTTTGAACTCCTCCACGAGCATTAACATAGCTTCTATAAGTCTTTTGACTCCAGCTGATGTTATCAGGCCTCTAGAAATTCTTAGGTACTCTAGCTCAACTTTGACGCTCATGTCATCCCTCTTCTCTTAAGTAGGAGTTGCCCTTAATTGTGACTCCTTGTCATCCCCAAACCAAAAGGGCTTAAATCAGTAACATTAAAAGTAGCACTAATGCAAAACTCACCTAGCAATTGTAGCTAGTAGGCATTGTCATTTATGTGCTCCACAACTTGGAATGGACTATCACCTCTTGACATCAAATTAGACTTTCTTTGATTTAGAAACCTCTTCTTGTGCATATGAGCCTAGACCTAATCTCCATGTTTAAAGACAATTTTCTTATGACCTTAATTAGCTTGCTATGCATATAGTTCATTCCTTTTTTTCAATATTTTGACGCACATGGCCACATAATTGTTTTACAAACTTTGCCTTATACTCTCCATCTATGCTAACTTACTCATTACACAAAAATCACAACAAATCCAATGGAATTAGTAGATTAAAACTATAAACTAACTTAAATGGTGATATGTGTGTGGTAGAGTGTATACTTCTATTATAAACAAACTCAACATGCGGCAAACAAGCCTCCCATGTCTTTATGTTCCTTTAAATCAGCGCAAATAATAATGCAATTATTGTCCAATTTACTACTTCTATCTGACTATCTGTTTGTTGTTGACTAGTGGTAGTAAATAATAATTTCAAACCTTGCTTCATTGTAATGACTTTAAAAAATAACTTAAACATTTTACATCCCTATCAGACACTATTATTCTTGGCACTCCATGTAATCTAATATCTCCTCAAAGAACAAATTAACTATATACGTAGTATCATCAATTTTGTTGCATGCAATGAAATGTACTATCTTAGAAAACCTACCAATAACTACACATATACTATCCTTATATGTTCGAGTATGTGGCAATCCTAGTACAAAATTCATTGAGATATCCATCCATAGCATATCTAGGAGTGGCAACGGAGTGTGCATTCCATGCAGTTGGACCCTCAACTTAGTCTCTGTGTACTTGATAAATCTATTGATGATCCTCCCTACATCTTTTCGCAAGTGTGGTGAATAAAAATATTCCTACGATATGGCAAAGGTCTTAGTGACACCAGAGTGTCCAATTAAGCCTCCATTATGAGCCTTTCGAATTAGTCATCCTTATCATTTGCATACATTCTCTTAACATTCTCAATCTTAACAACCTAGCATTTAGTGTAGTAAGCAATGAATATCCCCTAGGCAACACATCAATTACTACATTTTCTACTTCTTTCTTGTACTTTATGACATATTAAAAAGTATTAATAAAGGATACACATTTGATGTGCCTTTTATTCAACTTATCTTGGCTCCCAAGATGCTTCAATGACTTATATCCATATGAATGACGAACTTCTAAGGTTGCAAATAATCTTGCCAAGTCTCCAAAACTCTCACTAATACATACAGCTCATTATCATATGCTAGATAGTTTAGCTTTGCTTCATTCAATTTCTTATTAAAGTACGCAATTGGCCTCTTCTCTTGCACAAGTACTACTCCTACATTCTACCAAATGCATCACATTCAAGCTCAAATTTTTTTAAAAAAATTAGACAAAGATAATATTGGAGCATAAGTAAGCTTATACTTAAGTAGCTCAAATGTTCCTAAAAAAATCAAATAAACATAATATCGGAGCATAAGTAAGCTTATCCTTAAGTAACTTAAATGCCTTTTGCTAAGGATCTCCCAATAGGAACTTCTCATTTTTCTTGATGACTATGATTAATGGTGTTATGATTGTGCTAAAATCTCACACAATTCTCCTGTAAAACTCGCAAATATATGAAAACTTCTCACCTAGAATACATTCGAAAGGGTCGGCCAATTTCATGTCGCCTTTACTTTATTCTCATCAATCTAGATGCCTTGTGTACTTACAACATAACCAAGAAACACACAGTGATCTACACAAAATTTACACTTCTTAGAATTTGCATACAACTATTCCTTATGTAAAGCCTCAAACCCAGTTTTAAGGTGTCCAGCCTGCTCTTCCATAGATTTATTGTACACAAGGATATCATTGAAGTACCTCACTATAAATTTTCCTATGAAAAGCACGTAAGACATGATTCATAAGTCTCATGAAAGTACTCAATACATTCTTTAATCCAAACGGCATAACCAACTATTCATACAATCTATATTTAATTTTTGAGATCATTTTCCATTCATCTTCCTCTTGCATGCATATTTGAAGATAGCCACTTTTAAGGTTGATTTGTGAAACTTGTAACTCATCAAGCATATCATATAACCTAGGAATAGGATGGTGATACTTTACTCTTATGGCATTCGCTGCTCTACAATCCACAGGCATCCTCCATGATCTATCTATCCTTAGCTCAAGTACCACTAGAATTGCACAAGGACTTATGCTTTTTCAAATCCATCCTTTACTAATCAATTCATTCACTTACATTTGGATCTCTTTAGTCTCCTCTTGGATTTGTTCAATACGCTGGTTAGTTCGATATGTTGGTCATGGCATAAAGTCAATTTAATGCTCTATCTCCTTGATCAGCAGCAATCCCTTAGGTAGTTCCTTTGGTAGCACATCTTGGAAATCCCATAAAACAGAAACTACAATCTCAGGGAGGAAAGATGTGATCTCTTCTAATAAAAAATATGATTCTTTATACATGAGTAACACAAATCTCTTCTCACTTTCTATAGCTATCCTCATATTTCTCACTCTTTCTAGCATACACTATTTTCCCTTCTTTTCTTTCCTCTCCTTTTCTTTTCTCTCCTTTTTCTTTCCCACAACCCACTTTGTGACTCTCTCTCTCTCTCTCTCTTTCTCTCTCTCCCTCCCTCTCTCCTTTTGCTTCTTCTTTCTATCTTATTCTAACTCGTACTAATATTGCAAATAGTGTTGGTCTTCTTGCACTTCATTTAGAGTGAGTGGTACTAAGGTAACTTTAACTTTTTGATCATTATGATAAAAATGTACTTGTTCGACTTGCCATGGCATGTGACATCTTTATCAAACTTCCAAGGTCTCCCTAGCAAGATGTGACTAATTTGTATAGGCACTACATCACATATCACTTAATCTTTATACTTGCTATTCTCAAACACTACTATAACTTGCTTCCTCACTTTCACCTTACTGTTGTTATTCAACCATTGTAACTTATACAAATTGGCATGATCCTTAAGTGGCAATGCAAATCCCTCTACCAACATAGTATTGGCAACATTTGTACACCTTTCACAAGCTATAAAAAGATTATAAGTCTTACCTTTTATCCTACATCTCACGTGGAAGATGTTTTCTTATTGCTCCTCAAATCCTTCTTCTTTAACTTGCATGTTCAACGTATGCATCACTACCAAACTTACATTACCTGTCTTCTAGTAGATTTCGCCATCTTCTTTGGATGGCACCTCTTCTAAAGGTGGCATGTCATCCCCACTGCTGTCTTCTTCTTTATTAATTATTATCTTACCTTTATTCATCAACATCATGGTTCTTTTATTCGGGCATCGAGTAGTAATATACTCTCTTTATTGGCATTTAAAACACATAATATCTCCATTATATGTATTAGAAATGCTAGGGGCTAGACTTTGTACATTAGATGTCTTAGCTTTTAGTGTAACCTTTGACTTAGTAGCTCTGTTGGATGTGGCTTGTTGCTTCTCCGCATGTCGAGTAAATGGCCATATGGCTGCATATGGCGATTGTTGTTGCCGACGCCTCCTCTTGAGTAACTCTCGACTTTGATGGCTTACTGTACCAAATCCTCCATATCTGCATAATGATGCCACTTAAGCACATCCACAATTTCTCTATTTAGGCCACTCATAAACCTGGCCATGGTTACTTCTCTATCCTCAACTATACCTACTCTCATTAATACCATCTCCTTATCTTTAAAATAATCCTCTACACTTCTATTTCCCTACGTTAATGTTGCAACATACAATGTAAGTTTCGATGATATTGATTTAACACAAATCGTTTCTTTATCTATACTTTCAAGTCATACCAAGGGTTAATAAGGTGGTCATTGTTCTTCCTATGGCTAGAATATACCTAATTCCATCAAATGATGGTATCATCGATCAACTCAACTATAGCCAACTTTACCTTTTGAACTTCAATGTAACGGTGGTAGTTGACAACTAATTCTACCCATCTCTCCCATTCAAAGTAGGCATCTAGTTCAAACTTACCTTGGAAAATGGTATGATCAACTTGACCCCCTTTTAGCATCTTGCCATCCTTATCTCGTATGTGCCTACTTGACCTCTTAGGACTATAAAAATCTCCAAATTCATCAATATAACCAAAGTCATCCTTACTAACATACCTTCCCCTACAAGGTTATTATATAGATGGTCCTCTATTGGGCATAAACTCTTCTCAAGGTGTTGAGCTCCCTCATGTGAATGCTTGTAACATTTCCAATTTCTTCAAATGCCGATTAATGCTAGTTAGCGCATCTGTAAGTTGCTTCATATTGAAGGAACTATCTCCAATGGTTGATTCCCTAGACATCCTATAAGGTATTTAATATAAAGAGAAGAATAGGAAGCGTGTGGTGTGTGAAGGTGTCCTCTCACCTCACAAGATGTGAGGTAAGAGGATTTTACATCTCACTCGTGCATCACATAAGTTACCACTCAATTAACACTCACATGCTTAATTCCTATGTCCACCTCCTAAGATTACAAGGCTTCTCAAAAATTTAAGCACCTATCCTTAAATGACGTGTAAGTGTGTGAAAGGATGAAAACTAGGGGTTCAACCTCACGCTACTGCCCGTTGTTGCATTTAGATCCTAATGCTGTCGCTGGTAAAACACGGACCATGCCGCTTCGCCTTTGCCACCACACACCACCACCACCATACTTGTTCGAACTTAGCCAGTGAGAGAAGAAAAAAGCAGTAGGTGATGGATGATGCATAGAGTCTAATAGTTTTGAAGAAGATGGAAGACTCTGCCATCAACAAGTGTGAGCAACTAAGGGTATAACAACAAGTAGAAGTGGTAACGATTGAGGCTGACGCAAGATGAGTCGGTGGCAACAGTTATTGTGAGTATTGTTCTAGATGCTTTGAAGCATAAGAAAACAATGAATGGAATCAAAGAAAAGAGCAAAGGAACTTGCCTTGCTTGGATGCTCGCTGTAAACATCCAGGAAGCTTGAAGTGTCTTAGAAAATGTAAAGAGATCACCTCTTATTCCCTATTTATAGAGTAGGCAATAGGACCCTGTTGAAAGATGGATTGGTTTGATGAATATCCATATGAGAGTATGTGCAAATCTGTTTGGATGACTGTTAATACTTTCTGGATATGTTATGTAGTTGACTAAAGACTTCCGTGTTTAATTCGTTCGAAGAATTCTACGATGGAAAAGTTAATGGTGTTATTTGACAAGTTGATGGGATTCAGCAAATCAACAAAACTTGGGTTGAATTTGGGCTTGTGTTGAATTAGTGATGGACCACAATTTAGTGGATTTGGATGAATGTTAATGGCATTTGGACAAACTAGTGTAGGCTTATGGGATCGGAGTTCATTCATGGATGGTCAATTGCCTGTTACCCAATAGGAGTGACTCTTATTTGAGTCTTGATGTATCAATTAATTGTAACGTATCAATTGTAGCCATCACATCACACTAGTTATCTCATTCATTGAGTTCAATTTTGATTCTGATATGTTGGGTTAAGCATTTTGATACAGAGTTCACGTCTCTAGAATTCAAGATTGGGTTTGTTTTATTTCTTTTTCCGCTGCCTCCTCTGATCATGTTAGGTGGTATCGGAGCCAAATTTTTGGATTTCTAAATTCAATAACCGATCTTTGGTGATTTTTGAAATTTCAAAAAAGAATCAATAAAAGAAGCAAACAGTCGACCACCACCACAGTAGAACCTCTAAAATCCACCACCAAATTTGCCTTCCCAAGTTGGATTTTTCATACGTAGAGGCCGCTTGAAGCCCATTGATTTTTGCCCTAGATCATTGTTGAAAACTTGTTGACAAAGTAGCAAAATATCAGTGGGACGTTGTGGCCTTCCTTCACACCATCCCACCACTTTCCCCGCTCTTTGGTTGCCACTATCACATCCCAAGCCATGCTTAATGTCTCCATTGTTGTTGCCCACCTCGCTATTGTCTTTACATCGAAGGAACAATTAGCGATGCTATCAAAACCACCTGACATGATCGAACGGGGCAACAGAAGAAAGAAATAAATCAAACCCAATCTCGATTCTAGAGACATCAACCATGTATCAAAATGGCTTATCCAAAGTAGTGAAATCAAAATTAAACCTGATAAATAAGATAACCAGTGTGGAAGAATGGTTATAATCGATTCATTGGGATCGATTGATATGTTACAACTCAAATAAGAATCACTTCTATTGAATCGATTTAAATTATTCAATGAATTTAGAATCACTCAAAAATTCAAAGAATGGAAAATCCGAAAACTCAAAATTCCATAATACCAAATTTCTAGCTTAAAATGAATAAAAATAAATATTTATACTAAAATTACTAAACCACAATCTAAAAAACTCATATGACTCAAATTATAAATAAACCCTACATGTATAAAAAATCCAAAAATAAATAAATAAAAATAAAAAATTTAACAGATCCCCTAAATTGCATCAAAACGATAGAAAGAATAAAAGTATTTAACATAAGGTTAATTGTGTAAATTTACTTTGTGTAATGAAGAAGCCTTATTAGTATAGATATGTATATACACGCTACACATTTAGAATATATAAAAATAATTACATGATATTTGATAACGAAATAATTCTTTATTTTTTATATATTCTCTTTTCATCATGTTATCTCAATTTTTGTTTATTTCATTCAATGTCCATAATTTTAATATTTGTAAAATTATTTTATAAATTTTGTCAGTGATTTTAAAATTTAAATTTAAAAATATTGTTATTCTATTTATAGACACAAGCATTTAGTCTTCTTTAACTTTAACTTGTTATATTTCCTTTACTAATATTATTTCACAAATCTAATTTCCACCATCGTTAAGATTTTTTATTTTTTACATTGTAAATTATATATGTATTTATATAATTATGCATATGCATCTGATGTATTATCATCCTTGTTTTTGCTATGGCTGGGTGCACGTGATATGGCTTTATATTTACAAAATGCCTTCTTGCAACTCAGCTTTTTAAATATGATTCAGATTATATGATGATAAATATCTACACACACACACACATATCTATATATATAAAGTTACACACCTTATGCAGTGAAGCTTTATTTATAAATTATAAAATTATTATATTTTAAATATTAAAAATAAAAAAATTTAAAATAAAAGTATAAAAATAATTAAAATAAGAAAATAACAAAAGTTCAAAGGAATTAAAAAGAGAAAAAATTGAGAGAGAACTCAAATAAATATAATAATTTAAAAGAAAAGTAAAAAATAAAAGAATAGAAAAATGGAAACAAATATAAATAAAGGTAGTTAAATAATTTGCCCTTGTGCCAAAAAACCTTATTAACTTAATAATATAGTATAAATATGTAATATGATAAATAAAAAAAATTCATTTTGACAAGCAGCTTGATATGTTTGGACCATAGTTGTTGATGGCATGTGGTGTACTAAGGCACAAAGCTTCCTAATGCCGTGGTATTTCACCTTATCAAAATATGGCGCGAAATTATATAAATAAACAAATATAATATATTTTTATTGTAAATAATTTTTTTTAAAAAAAACTACAAGCAAATCTTCCTATTTTTATAGAGACACAAATAAAATATAGTCTCTATTTATAAAATGTTAAAAATAATTAAATAAAATGATCGTACGTGTAATATGATAGCATTGATTTTTGAAAAATCAAAACTATAACATTAGTAAAAACTATAGTTCGATAGATTTCTACTTATATAAAAATTTATATATTTTAATAGTAGTGACGTCAAACAAAGAAATAAGAAAATTGTAAGAAGTAAGGAAAATTATTTGGAGAAAAAAATGAAAGAAAAAACTAAAGAAGATTTTGTCTAGAATTATATATAATAATAGAGAATAATAAGAGAAAAACTTACAAATAAATAAACACTCAAAGAAGAAAATAGACAAATAAATCTAACAACAATTGAAAAGAAAGGCAAGAAGAAGGCATCATGAGGCAAGAGATAAATTTTTTTCTTCATTCATTCGAAAAGTAGATTACAATACCAAAATCACAAAGGCGAGTATGGCACACCATTTGAGCCTCGGTAAAAGGCGCTCATTGCCGTCGGCTGCCATCCAATAAGAATGGGCATTGGGCTTATGCTCTAGTGTCATGAGCTACGACATGCGTTGTGAACAAATTATGGTTTGGATGAATTGTCTTAAGCAAATGCATACACACATATACAATAATTTAAAAATCAAAATGATGATCAAACTAGCGAGCTAAACTGGGTTATTAGATTAATTATTTGATCTGTTGGACAATTTTAAAGATAAAATTATTTTTAATTATATAATATTATATCTACATATTGCAATATTATTAAATTAATTTTACACAATGAATGTAATTCAATTTTTTAATATGGTAAACGATAAGTTCTGAATGTAATGTTAAAAATTTAATAGTCCAATTTAAGTAAAAAACAATTATGAAAATTTAACAAAAGAAAAGCTTTATAATATCCAAAACAAAATAGAAGTATAAAATCAAAAAATTAGTTTTTTAAAATGAAAAATCAATTAATATGAACAGGTTTAATTTTAAGATACAATACTTAAATTTTTAATAACTCAATTAAAAAAAATATATGGATAAAAATAATTAAACAAATAAAGGTTAGAAAATAATAATGAAAATTATGTATTCCATTTAACTATTATTTGTTTAATTCACTTCCATCAATTTGATTCATTCTATTTGTTTCCTGTTTTTTTTTTTTTGAATTTGTTTATAGTTAATCATTTTATTATTGTTATGAATGATAAAAAAATTAAATTTAAAATATTATTATTTTATTTATATTCACAAACATCTAATGTTCTTTAATTTGAAATCGTGTGTATATATAAATCTTCTCTTCTACTTTGATTTGTTAAATTTTCCTCTCTTTTTCAATTTTCTTTCTTTATATTTTATTTTGATAATATAAAATATTGTTCATTATTTTATTTGTATAATTATGTACGTGCATTGAGTATGGTTTTATCACTAGCATTATTAAGGGTGATAACATTAGAGAAAGTTACACATTCTATACACGTTAAAAATTGATTAAATTTTTTAATTATAACAACATATGAAATTATTATATTTTTATAATTCCAATAATAAAAATAAAATATATTTATAATTAAAAGCGCACAAAAAATTTTAAGAGAGAGAGAGAGAGAGAGAAGAATTTATAGGTAAGTGTAAAGACGAAAAAATCAAATAATGTTTCCGAGCAAAAAAATGTAAAAATAAGCCGAAAAGGAAAAAATAAAAAACAAAAAATAGTTTAATTCACATCGAAAAATATTAATCCTTCAGAATCATTGAAAAGCGAGCGAGTAGATTTACGTGATTAACCTCAGCAGTCAACGTAGTAAGGCCAGAGTAAGAGGCCCATAAGCCGCAAACCGCATGTTGCGTTGCGCGTAAATTATTATGGGGCAGAGGCAGATGGAGAAGGAGACAGGCACAGCAAGGACACATGCACACGACCATCGCAAACAACTCTTTCATTACATGTCATATGCATATATGATTGATTAAACAAATAATAAAACCATTAAGAGAGGAAAAACAAGGCTACAATTTCGAGTAGGAACAGAAAGGCCCGAGGGAGAGAAGGGAAGAAAAGTGCAAAGAAAGTGAGAGAGAGAGGTGAAAATAATAGAGCCTGCGAAGGGGCTTTTTGAGAAGAAGAACAGCACAGGGGAGAGAAAAGGTGTACGTATATATATTCTGAGATATGTCCATATACATGTAGAGAGAGAGAGAGAGAGAGAGGGAGCGCGTACTTGTGTGCTGGCGCGTGAGTGTCTGAGCGGTGTAGTGTGGGAAGGGGGGCAATTAAAAGTGAAATTGCAGCATTTGGTCTGCGCCATCCTCAACATCACCTCATTTTCCAAAGCTTCTCTTGTCTCCCCGTCAAATTACGTCTTCACCTTCTCTCTCCGTCCCCTCTGTTTTTGCCGGAAAATATTCCCTCCGGCGCCGGCCACATTCCAAGGATCCACCTTTTTGGCCTTTTTTCCCCACGCAAAAGACAATACCCTTCACGAGTTTTTCTGTAATTTCTTCCTTTGCCTTAAAGAACTGATCTTCGATTTCATTCGGTTCGCAGTAACAGAGCGCTTCGATCACTTCCAAGGTTGAAGCTTGTAGTTCCTTTTTCGATTTTATCTTTGGTGGAGGAGTATCCATCCCATCCTATGCATTTTATCTGATTGTTTCCGGCGAGATGAGACGCCGGTGAGAAGCTTCTGCCTTGTATTCGGGAGAGTACCTGCAGAAGATAAATAAAAGAAATGAAGACGCCGACGACCGGTGCCGGAGTTCAGCAGGGAAACGACTCCGCCACTGCCGCTGAAGGTCCTTCGCTTTCGGTCCACCTCCCCTTCCAGATTTATGCATTTGCGTGTCCTCAATTCGTACATGAAACGTCATCGTTCAATCCAAGAAACACGACTTTCACTTTTTTGTTTTTCATTTTTTCTTCTGATCTCGTTGGATTTCCTTGTTCTCAAATCCCAACAAGGATAGAGGGAAAAATCGAGAGCCTTTTCTGCGAACGGAGTTAGATTTCATCCCAATAAGCATTCAAGAAAAAATTTCTTCCTCCTGCTAATTTCCTGTGTTGGCAAAATAACAGTTGAGAAGAAGAGCATAAACGTGGAGCTGTGGCAATCGTGCGCCGGTCCTCTGATTAACTTGCCGGCGGCTGGGACCCACGTCGTCTACTTCCCTCAAGGGCACAGCGATCAGGTTTATCTTCTTCTTTTTCTCTCATCTAACTTCTGCTCTGTTCCTACTTGCGTGCGTCGACGTTTGGCGGCCGCTAACGTGCGCGGCTCAGGTGCCAATTACTTAGCGTTCGCCTCCTCTTGCGTCAGTAGCTGACGTGCAGCGTAGTTTTGGTCACATGCAAGGGTTCCGTGATCGATTTCAGTACCATTTGATTTGTTTAATAGATGCTCGTGAACTTACAGGTGGATCGATCAAACCCGTTGCAACTGTGACCTTGATTTCGGAATAATTAACTAAATGCAGTACTAGATGTGGAAATATGATTGGGTGTGTTTGGAATTCTGGGATAAATAATCAAAGTTGGAAGCAAAAGGAAACAGACCGCATTATGAAGGCAATACGTAGTGGAGAATGCTAACGTGCGCAGTCATGATGAGGTTGGGGGATGAGCATCTTCCCTCTTGACTCGATCGGAGGGGAGGGGTATTGTGGAATATGCTGGGGTCTTCACGTCATTTTACCGCATTATGTTTACTGACCTCATCATTCCACATGCTCATCATTCCACATGCTAATTTCAGTATAATTTTTTACCCCAAATAACCATTCGTTAATTAGTTAATTTAATTGAAACACAGAATAACTTAATTTTGGAGAGGTTATTGCAACAACCTAACTTAGTATTTGAGATGATGATTTGACAAATTGTCATTTGAGATGGTGTTTAAGGGGTAAAATGATACGAGACAATGTCTTTAGTATTTGGAAAAATTGTAAACATATGATGCTCGTCTACACATTGGCGTTAAAAGAAGTCAAATAGGAATAGTAATTAATTTTTGGAGTATACATACGTACATATATATATATATATATTAACGTGCATAAAAATATAAATAATGGGAACAGTTTGATTTGGAATTGTTTGAGAGAGAAAAAAAAAAAGTTGTTTTTGAAGGTTTCTATGTCAGGTCTCATTGAAGATGCACTTGGTCATGTGCATCGCGTGCTTCAAATTATGACCCGTGTCATGATCTGATTTTTTTTTTTTTTCTAAGTACTCTCAGCCTTTTAATACTCTCGAGAAGGTATCTCTTCTTTAGTGAGACAGAAACCTATTTATCGGGTATCATGGTATAAGAGTAAAAACTAAGGCTGTAATTAGACAGCTATCCATATCCGTAGTAAACAAGTATTGCGCTATACGCACTAATTATTGCCCGTTTGCAACACTTTGAGAAAATTCCCCTTGACTTGTTTTTTGGCCCAACCATTATTTTTTCTACCCCTACCATTACAAGATGACATTTACTGAATGCGTTATGGAGGAATTCATTAATTTGGCTTGGTATGGCATTCTCTTGTGGGTGTAAATGTTGCAGCCCTCGATTTTGACCGTTGGGTACAGAAGGCAGTCTTTATGAAATTCCCTGTTGCAGGTTTTTGGAAAGTTTGGCTATGATCCTGTGTTTGCATTTTTATACTTGTATGTGTGGATGGAGATGGTATACTATGGTGATAAGCTAGCTTAGTTTCAAGTTTCAACCATTTTAAATATGTGTTTTAGCATCTTAATTTCTGTTCTCTTTGTACTTTGGCGTTCTTATGCTGATAACACGTTTAATCTCCGTTTTCAGGTTGCTGCATCCTTGAAAAAGGATGTAGATGCTCAAATACCGAACTATCCAAATCTTCCATCAAAACTACTATGCATCCTTCACAATATCACTTTGGATGTATGATTAGTTCGACTCATGAGTTCTGTTTCTCCTTTAGAGAATTGAAATTTTAAATTATCTGAACCTGGACAATCACTGCATTTTTTCTTTCTTATCTGTTAGGCTGATACAGAAACAGATGAAGTCTATGCTCAGATGACACTCCAGCCAGTGCCGTCGGTTGGTTTCTGCTCCAATGGTTTATATCCAAGAAAATTTTAGGCTTTTATATACTACAATGTAAATATCCTGTATAGGTATCAAAGAGCAAACGGGTTGGGAATCGACAAAAGGATAGGACCTAATCATCAGTACTCATTCATTTTGGCAATGATAACCGATTCTATGTCAACTATTTGCAGTTTGACAAGGAAGCTTTACTGAGGTCAGATCTATCAATGAAAGTAAATAAATCCCAAACTGAGTTTTTCTGTAAAACTTTGACTGCAAGTGATACAAGCACTCATGGGGGATTCTCTGTGCCTCGTCGCGCTGCTGAGAAGATCTTCCCTTCACTGGTTAGCAAGAGCAATCTTTATCCTCATTTCATTTGTTGATTCTTAGATTGGATATCATTTCTCTTAGCAACCATCTTGTTGTAGGACTTCACAATGCAACCACCTGCGCAAGAGCTCATGGCCAGGGATTTGCATGATAATGTCTGGATGTTTCGCCATATATACCGGGGTAAGTTCCTTCATCAACTACCTACCTTTTGCTTGCTTTCTCTAAACTTGGAATGGTTGCATTTTTTCATCATAATCCTCAAACTTGATAGCTGGAATTTAGGACAACCAAAGCGTCACTTGCTTACCACTGGATGGAGCCTTTTTGTTAGTGGAAAGAGGTTGTTTGCTGGTGACTCCGTTTTATTTATTAGGTAAAGAAGCAAGTTCCTCAGAAGTTTTGCTTATCAATTGATTACTAAAGAATTGAGGGAAATAGTTGGTGTCCAATGAACTATATATGTGTGTGTGTGTGTGTGTACTTTATTATTACGGTAATAAGGATTTTTGGTTTGGTTGCCCTAAGTTAGTTCAGACAACTATCCTTATTTTAATTTTTATTATTTTTTTTTGTTCATTTCTTCCTTTTATGTATGAGCTCTCATTTTTTTATGTTCCCTCTCTTAAATTTTCTCTTCTTTGAAATGCTTCAGACCTTTTTCATTTTATTATTTTAAATATTTTTATCCCATGTAAAATCGTCCAATTTCCCCAACATAGATTCTTTTATTGTTCTATATCTTTATTTATCTCTTTTTGTTGCCTTTTTACTTTTATTTGCATTTTTTAAATTTCTCTTCTTTTTCAAAACTAAAAGTTTTATAGTTTATAAATCAATTTGCACGTGTACAAAGTGCAACTTTTACTAGATATAAAAATCGGTGCAAACAGGGATGAAAAGCAACAGCTTCTGTTGGGCATAAGACGGGCTAACAGACAACCAACCAACTTATCATCGTCAGTGTTGTCAAGTGATAGTATGCACATTGGAATTCTAGCTGCGGCTGCCCATGCCGCAGCAAACAACAGCCCATTCACCGTGTTCTACAATCCGAGGTATTTGGTTCTTGCATGGAAATCTTTTTTGTTTTGCATCCACATTGCTTCTTTCTCTGTTCTTATCTATTGTTAAATTTGAGTAGGGCTAGCCCATCAGAATTTGTCATACCTTTGGCCAAGTACTACAAAGCAGTTTGCAGTAACCAAGTATCTCTTGGCATGCGCTTCCGGATGATGTTTGAAACTGAAGAATCGGGCACACGAAGGTAGGGCAGTCCTGTTTAAGTCTCTCTGTTTGCTCCGAGAACACAAGAACTTTTATTGTTGTTGGAGTCGCTAGCTTTAAAAGTTCCTTTGAGCCTACTCGGTCCATTGTTTAACTTCTAGCGTTCTTTGTATTGTTTATACTGAACTCCCATGCATCCTGCAGGTATATGGGTACAATCACAGGAATCAGTGACCTGGATCCAGTCCGATGGAAGAACTCCCAATGGCGTAACTTACAAGTAAGCTTGATTGATTTTTACCCTTTTCTAAAAAATAACCGGGTTTGTAGGAGGATATGTGTCGGATACTTAAAACATTCTTACAATCAGGTCGGATGGGATGAGTCCACTGCTGGTGAAAGGCGTAATCGTGTCTCCATTTGGGAGATTGAACCTGTAACTGCTCCATTCTTTATCTGCCCCACCTCACCTTTCTTCCATTCAAAGTCCCCCAGGCAACCAGGAATGCCAGGTAAGGAGGATGCAACCCACCGCAAAAAAGAGACACGCTTACATAAGATTCTTTGTTTTTGTTTGGCCCTTAAATCATTGCTACCTGGTTTCCTGTATGCTGGTGTTAATGACTGAAACATTGAAGTTAGTTGCTCCTGCCAACACAAATTCCAAGTCCACACGTCAAAATTGAGAGACCTGAAAAATCTGTCGTTTCTCTCTCTGCAGATGATGATTCTTCTGATCTAGACAACTTATTCAGGAGGACAATGCCCTGGCTTGGTGATGACTTTGGCCTAAAAGACCCCCAAGGTCCACCCGGCCTGAGCTTAGTCCAGTGGATGAACATGCAGCAGACCCATAACTCAATGCAACCAAACTACATGAGTTCATTGTCTGGCTGTGTCCTGCAAAACTTTTCAGGAGCTGATATTTCGCGTCAATTGGGCCTGCCTGCGACTCAAATTCCTCAGCTAAACAACTTACAGTTCAATGTCCAGAGGCAAACACAACCAACACAACAGCTAGATCAGCTCCAAAAGCTGCCATCCTTGACATCGAAACCTTTAGGCTCTGTTGCACAGCCACAGCAGCAGTTGACTGATATTTCTCAACCACCAAGGCCAAATGTAATCGGTCAAACAGTACCAACCGGCCAAGTTCGATCTCAGGTCTTACATTCAGAGAGTTCTATTCCATCCCCAAATGTTCTGCAGCAGCAACAAACTCTTTTAAACCACCAGCTTCGGCGAAATCTCTCACAGCAGCAGCAGCAGCAGATTCTGAGTCACTCTCAACAGCAAAATCTAATGCCATCCCAGTCTCCTGATCATGTAAGCCAACAGTTGCACGTATCAGAGAACCAAATACAGCTTCAACTTCTGCAGAAGCTCCATCAACAACAGCAGTCAGCAACACAACAGCCTTCTCGGCTGACACAACTCCAAGATCACCAGAAACAGCGTTTAGACGCTACTCCAAACTTCTCCAGGTCTATGTCAACAAGCCTGGATGCATGCCAAGCTACATCGAGCAGTCTCCTTCAGTCGCATGCTATTGGTCAGCAGATGACAAGAGATCATAACGAACCCAATCTTCGGTTTGCCCAACCAACTCAGCAATCCAAGATTCAGCAACAGCAATCTGGGATGGTTTCAGAATTGCCTGGACATGTGAGACATACTCTAAAACCAATTAACAATCAGCTTTCAGCTGGTAGCGGCAATTTATTGACCGGAGCTGCTGGTGGAGGCCTATCTGCCGTTACTGATGATGTTCCATCTTGTTTGACCTCACCATCCACGAACAACTGTTCAAATGCAGTCCAGTCGATTATCAGTGGCAGAAACCAACATGCTACGATAATAGGGGATGAGATTGCTCAGTCTTCTTCTGCTCTGCTAAATCCAAGTGGTTTAGAGACTGTGTCCTGTAGTGGTAGCTTTGTTAAAGTTGTACATCAAAAAGCCGATGTTAAGCCAACGTTGCACATACCCAAAGGACAGAACCAAGGTATTTTTGCATCACAGGCATTCCATAATGCTACCGGAGCCCAAATCGATTATTTGGATAGTTCATCTTCTGCAACGTCGGTTCTCTCACAGAATGATGTCCAGATACCACACTGCAACAACTCCATGCTTCTCAATTCTCAATCAACGTTGTTTAGAGATGCAAAACAGGATGGGGAAGTCCAGGATGATTCAAGGACTAATGTTCCTTTTGAGGCCAGCACAAATGATCAGTTGGATGTGCCCGTGATGCCTGACTCATTGATCACAAAAAACATGGTGGGATCAAGCAAAGAGTTTCCAACTAATCTATCATCTGGAGGCGGCATGCTTCCCTGCTACGAGAACCTCAAGGAACCTCAACCTGAACTCTCGCCGTCAATGGTTCCCAATCCATTTGGAGTTCCAGACATGGCATTCAATCCCATTGATTCTGCAGTAAACGATGGCAGCTTCATGAATAGAGGTGCTTTGGTTCCACCACAGATTCCAAGGATGCGAACGTATACAAAGGTGGGGTTATTTATGATCCATGCTCAGCAGCAGGCCATTTATATATTTGTACTGCAAGTCTAACTTGGCAGGTGTTTTCTTGAAGGTGTACAAACGTGGAGCTGTCGGAAGATCAATTGACATAGCACGTTACTCAGGCTACGATGATCTCAAACAAGATTTGGCTCGTAGATTTGGTATAGAAGGGCAACTAGAGGACCAACAGAGGGTAGGCTGGAAACTTGTGTACGTGGATCATGAGAATGATGTCTTGCTAGTAGGCGATGATCCTTGGGAGTATGTTTTCAAATTTAACTCATCATTTTTGTCTTTGTTATTATCAACATACCCCTTCAACGCTAATGCAATTGGCGCATTGCATTCAGGGAATTCGTGAACTGCGTGCGCTGCATAAAGATACTTTCTCCTCAGGAGGTCCAGCAAATGAACTTGGATGGAGATTTTGGAAACAGCGTCCTTCCAAACCAAGCTTGTAGTAGTTCCGATAATGGTGTGAATTAGTTGGATGAAGCTTTGAACCAGCTCTTCTTCCCCTTGGAAGGCTTACCAATGCCTCATCGTTGAAACTTCATTGACAAAAATTGCGCCACCCCAAATTCTGATTTCGTGACCATGAATGAAAGGGCTGCCAGAGTCTAGAAGAGCCGCTGATTCCTTGGTGGGAAGAGCCATTCACAGCGAGAAATGGCTAATCAGAAGTAGGAAACAAGAGGGGCAAAAGCATCCTTGCCGGTTCTTTTTTTCTTCAGGCACAGGAGTTCTGCCTTGTTTTTTAGGACAAGTCTGATAAATTCTAGCTGTAGATCCAGGCTTGGGGAATATTGCTTTCCAAGAACAATTTCTGCATATCTAACAAGCAACGTCTTTCCACGTTACTCCATCTTTATGGAAACCCGCTTACCCGAATGCACAATGGTATTGTTTCCAACTGTACAGGCTTCAGACAGTGACATGGTTACCTCTTAACATGATTGAAAGAATTTAATGGACTAACGGATAAACGAAGTTTTGTAATCGAGTATCCGATTACTTAAAATTGTTCTAAATCCTATGATATGTAAAGCCACAAATTTTCCAATAAGTTATCCATAACTAAGAAGGCATCCGATAGGGAGTGAAGTAGTGAACTTTGATAAACAAATAATGAAGATACAATCCATGTATGTGTATAATTATATAGACTTATTTAAAATGTTCTAATTTTTGCATTATTTGTAAAATAAAAGGAAAACAAAAAAAAACCGGGAAAATTGAGAAATATAGAATAAATAAAAGTTGAAAAATAAGAATAAAGAAACAATAAATAAAAGTTGAGGGAGGAGAATGAAAGAGCAACATAAAATAAATTAAAATTTGTGGGGGAAACTAAAACACACACAAATGCATATAAAGTATAAAATGTATTTTACCACAACAAATTGCTTGCAAGTGCATGAGATCAAATTGTTTCTAATAAGAATAATCTTCATGAGTTATAGTTAGGTTGTGTTAATTGATAACAAACACCCACAAGTGTTGTAATAAGTATTGAAAACACAATACATGATAAAAAGATAACCACAAATATCTCTTACTCTACTCACTAATGTAATCTCAGAGTTCTTAACTTGTTGATAACATACTTTACGGGACAATGTTTACCTTGCCCTCATAAGGTCCATATTGCATCATACTGAGTTCCTTCAAAATTTTGCCTAACACAATCTTTACACATTTAAAACTTCAAGTTAAAACTCGTTTAGCAAAAAAGGCTAAATGACTTCACAACATAAATGAGAAACTCAAACTATTTTGGCTTTAACTCTCTTGGTTTCTTTCTATTGCCTTTCGAGGTTCTTCAGCCACTTATTTATAGGACTGCTTCCAACACTTTCCAATGAAAGTTGGCTTCTGTGTGATAATTATCTAGCATTCGAATTTTTAGGTGATTTTCTTTCTATGATATGAGGATATGAGATTATTAACATTGAATCCACACCTCTTCAATTTTTTGGGGATTCTTTAGTTACAATCTCTAGATAATTTCTACTTCTTTGAATGCTCTTTCTAGTGTCTTGATTATGATAAACATTTTATCAAGTTAGGATTTTTCAAGTACATATTTCATTGTGAATAATCTGCCAACATTTAGTCAACATACTAATAATCTTCCCCTTTAACACATTGTGTCACAACACTTCTTTCTTAATTTGTTATCAACAGCATGAATAACAAATAAAAAATAAAAATGAACAGACGTTAAATGCTACATTTTTTTATTCATTTGACTAGATACTTGATATTGTCTAAGTTTTAGTACATTCCCCTCAATTACAAGCCAAATAATTTTACAAGAGAATTGTTGTTCTTAACAATCAGTCAAAAAAAAAAAGTCTTGAACAGTAAGCAAGTGGTAGCAAAGTCATCAAATTCCTGCAAACTTCAATGGTTTTCAACAATAGCAAAGCATCAACTATAATCAACATCCAAAAATAGCAATAAGATCAACAAAATCAACATTAGCTAGTGACAAGTAAAATCAACACATTCAGCGTACATTTTCCACCTAAACATTGATTTGGCATTTACATTCAACATTTCACCACTCTTCTCTTCCTTACCCTTTGCTTCATATTTCTCATCATTGATGCCACAAATTTACCAAAGGACAAGCAAATGTAGTAAAGCCTTTGTAGCTCATCTTGTCGAGATGTTGGCCTTATTAGTAGTTGGAGAGTTGAGCGCATCCAGCTCAAGTAGTGTGGCTTCTTTAGTCCTCTAAAGTGTGGCTAGCAAGTTAACAACTTGTTCAATTTGTCCTCACTGTGCTTGAAGAGCGGTAATCTACTCGTCTAAATGTTCTCTAATCCCAACTAATTTGTTGATCACATCCTGAATTTTGCCTTTGGATTGCTCAAAATAACCTTCGAGTTCCACTGTGGGTTATTATCCTAAATCATCTACCTTGCCTAACTTCTCGAGCCTATTCCAATAGTGCAGCACATCAACCATTCTTACAGACTCTTTCGATTTAAGCTGCAATTTCACTTTTCTCCTTTGAGTAATTTGGAAATTAGGCGAGGATAAGGATCATACCAAAGTAAGTCTGACTCTACATAGTTCACCATTACTTGAAAAATCAATTGCCCCAAATTCATTGGTTGTTTCGTGCCCTACTTGTACAGCAGTGTTGCCATGCTTGTTGTCACCCATGTTGCGTTCATTGTTAGCAACAAATTTGTTGTATCTAGTTTATATAACAAGAAATATTTTATTGATAATGTAAATGATAGCCTAAGGGCCATTTCTCCAACTCATATCTAGTTAACACGCTGGCTATTTCACCATAGTCAACTTCACGCCCTATGGAGTACTCCAAATCAAAATCCGTGGTTTTCCATTTTAGAATCTTGTGATAACAAAGAGAGACAACTTCACAAATTGTCTTCTAATACATACTTTATGTAACCACCCAGAACCTTCAACAGTAACTTTACTCATCAAATTAGCTTAGAACTCTTACACTAAGTTAGGGTAAAATATATAAAACTTGGCCACTACCTTAATAAGCTAGACATCTTCTAAGACATTACGAAATTGCTTTCTAGCAAAAGTATTTGGCATAACAATCTTTTCGATAGTAAAATGGCGATGTTCAACATACTCCTATATCTAAAGAATAAAACTCTACCGAATGAGCTTGATCAATGTTTGGTTCTTCAACATCTCTTTCTTCGTTAGTTTCTTCCTCCTTTATTTGTTGTTTATTGGGCTTAATTCTTGGTTAGAGCCTTCTACTAGTCTTTGGAATGTCCATTTTTTGCTTCTCAGATTCAGTAGTAGTAATAACTTCCAGTGTTAGTGATTGAGTTGGTCATGGTGTTGTCTTTGTAGTTGTAACATTTTTTTGCTTTTCTTCATTTAGAATGCGACCTAAATCTTTTGGAGTTGATGGTTCTTTCGAAACAAATTTGTGTTTAGAAACTGCCTCCTTCATGGCAATTTCAACAGGTGGTTCCTTTGTTGGTCGATGTTTCTTTGTTGATTATTGGTCCTCTATTATGTCATTCATAGGTCAAGAGGTAACTTCCTCTAATTCAACCTTATTTTTTCCATTTCCTTTTTAGCTATCCCTTTCTTAGTGGTTTTTCTGTCCTTAATTGTTAGTTTTGGACTTGACTCCTTTAGTGGTACTTCCTCCCTTACATTTTGGTCATGAACTATAGAGAACATTGTCTACAGTAGTTCCACTTCCATGGCTTCTTATTGTGACTGACGTTAATGGTTTTAGATGGTTGAGCTATGACTACAATTTGTCTAACAACACCTCTGGTTTTTTTTTTTTTTCTTGCCATAGGTTTTCTCTTAAAATTTTTGTGTTGCAACAACTTTGATATCAAAATCAAAATGTATCAAGTGAGTCATTTAGTCAGTTATGGTAGAGATTGCTTTCTTAAAAGCAATCCAAATGATGGTTACAATTTAAATTCAAAAATCAAAATTTTATTGAAAGAGGGGAAATCAATAGCTAGTGTTGAGAATTGTACCACCTTTATTACTCACATAATAATTTTTCAGCCCCTCATTATATCTTGTCAGCACTATTAGTTTACTAGGCACAAGCTTAGCTCAAGCCTAAGCAGTTCAAACCTTGTAGCATTCAAGCCTTTGGTGAAGATATCTACCAGTTATTTATCTATCGCAACATAGTTATCAATTAAGCCTTTGGTGAAGATATCAATTAAGCATTTGTTGTATCTATCATTTGATATCAATTTGTTTAATTTGTGAGTGTTCTATTAGATTTTTAGACAAATTAACTACACTATCGTTATCACATAATATGATCAAGTCTTCCACTTTTACTCCATAATCCATTAACATTTGATGCATTTAGAGTAATTGGGCACAACTTCTTATTGTAATGTATTTAGCTCTTGCAGTTGAAAGAGAGAATGAATTCTGCTTTTTATTATACCAAGATACCATATTATTGCTATCAAGGAAACAAGCTCTAGATGAATTTTTTCTGTCATATGTGTTGCCAGCCCAATCTGCATCACTATAAACAATGAAAGAGATGTTACAATTCTTTGAATACCATAAACATAATTTGGTCTTTCCATTCACATAGCAAATGATCCTTTCTACAGTTGTGAGATGACTTTTCTTTGTGTTGGCTTGATATCATGCACATAACCCACGCTAAAGCATAAGCTTAGTCTAATGGCTATCAAATAAAGCAAACTCCCCATCATAGTTGTATATAGACTCCTATCTACAAATTTGTCATGCTCATCCTCATGAAGCTCTGTAGAGGTTGGCAGTGATGTTACAACACGTTTAGAACTTTCAAGTCTAAATTCCTTGACTAAGTGCTTTGCATGCTTAGTTTTTGAGAGAAATATTCCATCCATTTATTTAACTTGTAAATTCAGAAAAAATATTGCAACTCACCTACCATACTCATCTCAAATTCATCTTGCATATTTGAGACAATTTTCTTCAACATTTGAGATGTCAATCCAAACACAATGTCATCTACGTACACCTTTGACATAAGAATATCATTGTTTTATCTTTTTACAAACAAGGTTTTATCTACTGCTTCCCCTCAAGTATAAACCTTTTGGACTAACAAAAATGTTGCCAATTGCTCACACCAAGCATGTGACGCTTGCTTTAAACTATATAATGCATTCTACAATTTATATACACAGTTTAGGTAGCACGAATCAACAAAACCTTTAGGTTATTTTACATAAACTTTCTCTTTTTAAAATCTATTTAAAAATGCTTTGAACATCCATTTGAAATAGAAGTTCAGAAAACAAGTCATGGCTTTAAGTCGTACTATAAGTGCAAATGTTCCGTCAAAATCAATACCTTCAACTTGAGTGTAGCATTATGCTACTAGTTGTGCCTTATTTTTTGAAATTGTACCATTTTCATCTGTTTTATTTTTGAAGATTCATTTGGTTCCAAAGATGCTTGCTTCATGTGGCCATTCAACTAATGTTCACATGTCATTTTTTTGAAATTAATTGAGCTCTTGTTATATTGTCATTACTCAGTATTCATCCTTAAGTGCTCCCACATTATTTGAAACTAGATTAACTAGCTAAATCACAATAATTACCTTTGGTACCTCTCTTGTTTTTTTGCTAATCATTTAGATCTCTAGTCATGGCTTCTAAGGGATAATTTTTGGGAAACCTTTATGAGGGCTTGTGTTCAAGGATGCACTCCCCCTAGTTACATTCTTTTAATGTTGCATCAATTGTTGTAATGTCCTGTAATGTGTTCTATTTGTTGTCGTCAACAGATTAATCATCTTGATCGTCATCCTCCTTTCAATCTAATTAGGTAACTGATTCTTCAGATTTTTCACTTTCTTCATTTATTATCAAGCTCATTATCTCCATGACTTTCATAGTTTTGAGATTGTACACTCTATACACTTTGCTAGTATTAGAGTATTTTAAGAAAAATCCTTAATCACTTTTGTTAAAAAAATTTTCAGGATTATTTCAATCTCTTAAAATGTAACACTCACTCCTAAAAGTATGAAAGTACAATACAATAGACTTTCTACCTTTCTAAATCTCATAGGGTGTTTTCAATAGGATGGTGCAAACATATATCTAATTTGTTACATAATATGTTGTGCTAATTGCTTCAGCCCACTATTTTATATTCATCTACTTCGCACTAAGTATAACTCTGGCCATCTCTTAAAGTGTTTAATTCTTTCACTCTACTATTCCATTTTAACGCGGCGTCTTGGGGGATAAATATTCATGTTGGACACCATGTTGGAAACAATAGTCATCAAAGTGCTAATTCTCAAACTCTTTATCATGGTCTATTTGAATCCTTATAATTCCTCCAACTGCTTTCCCTTTTTAGTCTCCAATTAAGTGTGTAGCTTTTTGAAGGCTTAAAAGTCTCTGATTTCTTCTTCAAAAATCCACCTAAGTATATTGTGATAATTATTAATACAATAAAAATGTACCTTTTGCCTCAAGTGCTAACAAATTCTATTGGTGCCATTAGGTCTATATAAAGCAACTCTAGAATTCTTAAAGTGTAGCTTTTGAAATGCATTGTGTGACGTTCTTCGCTATTTCCCTAATTAACATGGTGTACAAACATTTGATGTTGTCCTGTTAACTCTCGCCTTTGAAAGTTTCAAGAGGTCTTAATAGTTGATGTTCCAAAGTCTTCTATGCTATTTCTCACTTTCCTCAGTACTGGACTTTAGGTAGGTTTTGGTGCCGCTCACATTATAGCAGTTGTTGTTTGCCAACAAGTGCACAACAACTGTCTTTGTTATATACCTAGTATTAATCTTTAGTGAATTTCAGGAATAGTTCTTGATCACAAAGTTAAGCAATGCTCAACAAATTAGCTTTCAGTCCATCAATATGTAGGATGGTTCTTAATCTCAACATTCCATCAATATTGAGAGTGCCTTTTCTAATCACACAAAATTTTTGTCAATCACCAATTGTCACTTGCCCTCCAAAAATGCTTTTGTAATTAGATAAATTCTCTTTATCACCTGTAGTATGTTTGAAACAACCACTATCAAGATATCATGTTTCTTTTGAACATGCTCTCAGTGAGGTATAAGATACAAAACTCTTGATTTTTGACTTTAAAACCTAGACTTGTTTGATTGGCTTCTTGTTTCTTCGAATGTTGCCAACATGATTGTTAACTTGTACTCCATACAACATGTGTTTCAGTCGTTAGAAGCATCTATTCATTTAATGTTCTACTCTTTTACAAAAATTGCAAAGAGCATTACCTTTTTGCTTCCTCCTTGGATTGACTGCTTGTTGTTATCTTGTTGGGAATAGTTGGGCCAACAATTGGCCGAAATAGGTTTTTTGACAAATTTGATTTTCTTCTTTTCTAAACTTCTAGTTGCCATGACTTGTTTGTAATATATTCCCGTACAATACGATGCTAGCTTTCCTATGGATAGTGCATCCTTTAACTTGGCTTTCCCATATTTAATTTTTTTAACATCGAATCAGCCTCTCGGTATTACTCATCAAGTTTTTTATATTTGAATTTCAATTTTGAACACTCATCATTTAAGCATGCATTCAATTCTTTAAGAGATTTTACATCTTCTTTTAATGCATAATTTTCAATTTGTATGACTATCAATTTATCACAAGCCAATTGATAAGTGGAGTAAAATTCATCATCAATGTCACTATTATCATGATCAAATGTTGCAACATGAGTTACAACATTCTTTTATTTTACACTTATAGAGTTAAAAGTAACTTGATTACTTATATGATTGGTCTCATAATCAAATTCATTTGATCCATCCTCTCTCCATGTAGAGTTCATGGACTTGCAATGCTTAAGGGCATTAGCACATTTTCCAGAAGTGATCGAAGCCCTTGCACTCATGGCACTACACTCTTTTTCTCGAGTTCACCCTTTTCAAGTTTTTTGAACCTTTTCTTTTGATCTGTGGGACGATTTTTACATGTGTCACTTGATTATTTTTATTAAGTTTTGGCTTCTTTTTCCTCAAAAACTTTTTCAACTTGTTCGTTAGGTAGGCTGTATCATCAACACTATTGCAACAATCATTATCATATTCATAGTCACTTTGTTTTTTACTGTGAAAGGCAAACTGATCCTTCTGACAACATTTAGGTTCATTTCATTTGTTTGTAGAGAACTTATAATCTTACCCAAGTGTAGTATGTCAATATTTCGTGCTTCCTCTATTGTAGGTACCTTAGGATAAATCTTTCAAGTAATGATATCAAAGTCTTTCTGACTAGTTTTGCCTCGTAATATTTCTTACTTAATTGATAGGTTTGATTGACAATATGCCTCAACCTACTATTAAACTCAACTATGGTTTCATTTTTGCCCATCTTCAATGTTTCAAACTGTATTACCAACATTTAAAGCTTTGAAGACCTAACAACACTATTTCCTTCATGGACATTTTGGTGGATATCCTAAGCCACCCTGATAGTTTCACTTATTTATATGAATTTAAATTGCTCTTCAATTGCAACTACAAATATTGCATTAATAACTTTGGAATTACCTAATGCTGCCTTCTCATCTTTAGGAGTCCAGGTCTTTACATCATTTGGAATTTCAATTCCTTCATCAATTCTAACGGTAGAAGGATGCTAACAATACTTAATGGCATACTATACTTTTCATCTTCAAATATTATGAACACCTTTATTCGCGCTTTTCAATAAGGGTAGTTGGTTCCATCAAAGAGTGAAGGTCTTGTTACGGATGCTCCTTCTTTAATACTTAATTTTCAACCTTTCAGAATCTCACTTGCTTTGATGAACCAAGCAAAGTTGGTGAATTAAGTTTTGATACCACTTGTTAGGTTGGGTTGATTGTTAAAAATATGGCCACAAGTGTTGCAATGAGTTTTGGGATGCAATACACAACAAAAACAAAATGTAAAATGAGACACAAAATTAATAATGCAATTTGGAGCAACAACTCTTACATCTACAGGGCCTAACCCATTACAATGTTTTCACTAATAAAAAATGGTAAAGAGATAACAATAAAAATCTCTTATTCGACTCACTACCCCAATCAAAAGTTTCCGACTTGTTGACAACTCACTTTAGCCAATAGTGTTTACCTAGCCTTTATGAAAGTCAACATTCCATCACAGTAAACTCTCTCTAAATTTCACCTAACACACTCTTCATACATTTAATACATCAAGTCAAGACTCATTCAGTACAAAGGCTAAATAACTTCACAACACAAATGAGAAACCCAAACTATTTTAACCCTAACTCCCTTAGTTTCTCTTCACTGCCTTCTAAGGTTCCTCAACCTCTTATTCATTAGATAGCTTCAACACTTTCCAATGAAACCTAGCTTCCATGTAATGATTATCTAGCATTTGAATTTTTAGGCAATATCTTCTTTGTGATTCGAGATTGCCAGCATCAGTTTAGCATAATAGGACTAGACTTTTATACATTCTAATCTTCACCTCTTCAAGTTTTTGGGAAATTCTTCAATTGTAATCTCTAGATAATTTCAAGTCCTTCGAATGCTCTTTCAAGTATCTTGATCACATAAGAATTTTATCAAGTTAAAATTTTCAAGTATATGCTTTGTTATGAACAATGTGTCAATACTTAACCAGCATACAGATAATTATTTATCAAATAATTGTAAGAGTGGAATATTAGTAGGTTAAGCCAAAGGAATTAGTGAAATAAAGCAAAACAAAAAACTGTGTAAAAAGATCCATATGCAGGTAGTTATCAAATCAATAATAAGAAAAAAAAAAGGTAGAATGTTGGTTGTGCGAAAGGATAACTATATTAGAATCTATGTAGATGTGATCATATCCAATAAATGCCCCCTAAGAAAGCTCATGACTTAGGTTCACTTTTTTACTCAAGAGAGATAATAGTCAAACTACTGGATGGGACAAAAATCAAGGATGAACACCTATAACTTGCTCGCGAATGAGAGTATAAAAAGTGAAAAACAATTATGCGGCTCTTTCAAGAAAATTATAAGTTTTTAGGTCAACAATTAATTAAGCCCGACATGAACCTATCATGAATTTCCAGAATAAAGAAACTCATATTTCAAAATAATAGTAAATAAAACTAAAGAAAGAGGAAAGTATTGCCTAAAATCATAATTAAGATCAAGTGATTCTTAGATCCTGGTGTTTTGTGTCTCTTAATTCTTTTAGTGTAGTGTTAGTGATGTCCCTAATTCTGATAGAATGTGCAGGATATTGATCGTAAATGTAATATTTTGATTAATTAATAAAATACTAATATTTTCTTTGTATTAATATTGTGATAGTTTTATTATACTTGTAAATCTTTCATGATGTAAAGTTATGTATGTGGTCATGTGATTGCATAGTCTTATTCATAAAAGGCTATAAATACAGACACAGGCCTCATTAATGTATAATTATTAAAACATATTCACAGGTCACAAATTCTCTATATGAGTATTGGAGAGTTAGTACGACTTGCACAACATGTGTTTATATGGTGAGCATCAAGTCATTTACTATTGATACCGAGAATACATGTGTATAAATATGTCATTAAAGAATGAATATTCTAACACAAATTCAAAGAATGAAGTTGATAAATGGAGTTCATCTTTATTGTCAATGTTTTGCTTTGTAATCGCATTAAGTGTGATAGGTCTTAAACCTAAGATTACATGGTTATTTCATGTGCATGATGATCTGTGTATTATTATGACATTAAGAGTCAATATTTATCATGTTATAAGATAGGGCTATGAGTCTAATCTTTGGTTGCTTGAATAAATATAGAGGTATGTATGTGATTAATAAGAGATTTTCCTCTTTGCAAGTGAGCAAGACATTTGCCCTATGTGGTTAATATTCTATGAGATAGAAACCCTTATCTAGGATAATGAAAATTAAAAAGGAATTTTTGATGGAAGATTATTAGTGTCATGGGGTAATATTGATCTGTTAAATGATTGAGCAAGTGAGTTTAACTAAATTTATAACTCTCATTCAATTAAGACAAAGTAAGATAAAAGACTTATACCACATAGTACTCACAATTGAAAAGGTTCATATGATTTATTTACTTTGTCTTAATTGGACTACAATATGAGTCGTAGGTTAAGTTTTACCTATATCTTTTGAACTATGTTCATTGTTAATTCAAAATGAACTTAAAGAATCATACACAGAATGATGGAATAAGGATTAGTTGATAATTTGGTTTGAGACGTAAATGAGACTCGAGCAGTCCCCTAAAAAATGTAATTTAGCTGCAATAGGATTTGACCAAATAGATTTTCCATTAGACTTGTTAACAATGAGATTATTAAATAAAAGCATAATAAACATTCAATTAGAATCATAATTAATAAAGATTAAATCAAATTAAAATACAAGACACAAATGAAATTATTTAGTTCTTATTATGCTTGTTAATAATGAGGTTATTAACTAGAAATACAATAAGCATTTGATTTAATTAATAAAACAATTAAATTAAAAGATACAATTCCAATGTGTCTTAATTATTAATGATATTAATAATTATTTGATAATCAAAGGTGAAATGTACTTTAATTATGAACGAGGTTAATAATTAAACATAGTGTAGGCTTAAATTAATTAAAGGTCTATGTGAGAAGTTCATAAAACCCATTTCATATGTGCTCTAAGTGCTATACATAAAAATATGAATCCTATCGTGTGTAGGATTATGTGTTTTGAAAATATAAGATTTAGAAGAGTTGTAAATTAACAAAACTTAAGAAAAATAACCTAATTTCATGTCCCCCTACCAAGGAATTCTAGCCTCCTAGTTTTCTCTATTGTTTTAAAGCATCCATACCCAAATTAGTTTGTATCAAATATTTCTATAAAAGAGTTTGTAGACAATTTTAGTGGTGCTTATTTGAGTTTTTTTGTTTTTTTATATAGACACACTAGAAGTCAAGACTTAAGAGTTGCAAGTTGTGGTCACGTGGGCTTCACCTAGAATAAGATTCGAAGTGAGAAATTTTACATGCTTTCGAATACATTTAGTTCTTGCATGTTATATGATGAAAGTGGTCCAAGTTTAATTTTATTATTCTACTGCATATTCTCTAATTATTTGTTGTTTTAAAATCCAAATTTTCCACCTCTAATATGGGGAAACTCAACATGTTAACCCCTTCGAGAGCTTCTCTTAAGTTGTTGATGGTGGGAAATCACCTCTTCTAAAGTTCATATGATATAAACTACAAAACTCCAGTTCCTAGGGATGATTGCGACAATTTATACTTAGGATTAAATTGTCAAGCGAGGCATAATCTAAAATGGTGGAATGTAAAAATATATCATAAGAGAATGTTCCACCTTAGAGAAAAGCCCTCACATGAGTAGTTGTTGTAGCTTTGCTAACAACGGCTAGCTCCATGAAAAATATCTAAGTAAAATTGACGTTTTGATTGTTTCCTACTCCTTGCAAGTGCCAAAGTGAAATCATAGTCTCCACCTACTTTTGTGGTTCGACTAAACTTGGAAAACTCTTGCTCCCATGTAGTGTTCATCTACCTTTTTTTGAAACACTTCTTCAAGATCTTTTCTTTTGTTTCTAATTGTTTGGGTTTTTGGCTTCTTAACGGTCAACAAAATCCTATAAAACAATACACACACCTCTAAATATTTTTTTTTTCCAAAAAAATAGTAGTTCAAAAATGTATAGAAGCTTAGAGAAAACTCAAACTAAGCATGCAAACAAAATAATAGAAAAATCAAATCAAAAGACTAAATCTCTAAATATCTAGCAAATAATACAAAAAAAAAATTTAAATGACTATAAAACAGAGTTATCATCTTATACTGTGACATCTAGAATAGTTTCTCAAAGACTTGGAGTAGCCTTAATAAATGGTGGGCTCTAAGTTACAAAATTTGCATAAACTAAAGGAGTTTGGTAAGGAGTGAAGTTAGTAATTTCAAAATATACGGAAACAAGTGAAATTATGATGACTGTTGATGATTAGGTGTTCACAGTACAAAATCATTTTTTCTTATATTAATTTCAAATTGAACTACTAAATATGGTCTGATGTAGTTTGATGCGGCATTAAAAATTAAACAAAACATGCGATTTGGTGTGATTTCAGGTGGTTTCGTAGTTCTTAATTAAATTTAATCTAAAATTTAAATTTTAAATAATAATTGTATACATATTATTTTATAACATGGCACAACTTAAATATATGCTATATGACTAATTGCACAAAATATAATTTTATTTTTAATTTTCAAATGATTATGTTTTGATTAAAGAGAATAATAAAATAGTGAAATGACATTCATACGTTATTTCAATTACTTTATAAATTGCATATTGGTAGTATATATTCTTACATCAGAATACTATTTTTGATTAATGTTTAGAAGAAGACATTGACTTATTTATAAATATTATCACTTTTAACTTGAAATAAAATATATTAATTATTTAAAACAAAAATTAAACACACACATGTTAGTGATATAGATTTTAACGCTAATAGATAATGAGATATTGAAAGCATAATGATTTTATAAGTATAATCTTACACACATTAATAAAATAATGATTTTTTTATATCAATATTATGAGAACATTCATAAATATAAATCTTGAATGACATTAAATATTGCATGATGATCAACGCATTATTAAGCCATTAATGACCAATACCTTGGTATGAAAAAGAGTAATCAACCCAAGAATTTGTCTCCTCGCAAGTGAACAAGATGTGTGTTCTATACAATTAATATTCAATGAAATGGAAATTATTGATCAAGGTAGCATGGGATCAAAAAAGAGTTTCCAATAAAAACTGTAATAACCGAATTTTTTTTTAATAGAAAGACTATATTTTCTCTTTCTCCTTTACTTCAGGGCACTAAGTAAGCAAGCCTTAAGGATCGATGATTGGAGTTCATTAGCAAAACCGACCAATGCAAGTATTAAAACAAGGGGATTTCAGGGCTAGTCAAGGGTTGGAATTTAAGGGTGGAGGATAAACTTGGCCAATCAAAGTTTGTCATGAAGGGGGAGGAATTCTTGTGGCAGATTTATGCGGGATTAAAAGTCAATGGGTGTGTTTGGCAAATCACACTTACCCATAGTCACCTTATCAATAAAAGTGTAAAAAACTAAACATAGGGACTATGGTAATTCCCTAACTCCCCCACTTCTAAAATACCCACACTCCTACGTGATTTTATAGATTCTGAAATAGGTGAAATTCAGTTTGAAATAATAAGGACTTGGTATAGAATCGTGTAGGAAAGAATTATCTCAAAATTCAAAGCCTTAATATATGTGATTTAAGCCATTGTTTTTGAAAAATTTACTGTTTTCAAATGAGACTTGATATATGTCAACTTGAATTGCTTTCACTATGAAAATTTTCAAATGTGAACAAGTATGCTTATTTGATTCATATTGAATTTCAAAGTGATTGATGTTCAAATAAAAAAGTTTTATATTATGATGCTCATTAGAATGAATACTAGTGTATAGAGATTAATTTCGACCCTTGTAAGTAGGGTAAAAGTTTTGGACCTTTTAGTCGAGATTAATCTAACCCTCTCAATCAAAATTAAAGATTGAGTTCACGTAATACTTTCAATTAAGGCTAAAGATGGGTACATTATCATCTTAATTGAAATTAAAGATTGAGACAATCAGTAAGGCTGCATATGATCCTTCTTAGTTAGGAGTTAAAGACAAGGCCCTAATCAGTAAATATAGTATACAAAATGTCTGAAGTTATGAACAGACTAACAGAAAGTGAAATAAAATTAACATTGATAGATTTGTTTATTAGTATTCCAAAATGTACTTCAAATGACTATGAAATATTAAATGCTTTTCTATATTTATATCTTAAAAAGACTAGTAAATCCCTTGTTAGGCATCAAATCATCAAATCACTCACAAAAGTAAAACTCTTTTTGCATACGAGAACGTTGGAGCTGAATACACTTGGGTTTTGTTAAATACCAAGAAGAGGAAAAAGAAAATATTAACTTTGGGTTATTTTGTCATTTAGGAACATATGATGTGATTTTAAATTTTTGTTGCGATGATGTATTTCCTATTGGGTTTGAGGAATGACTACATATGTAAATGATTTTTTTTTCATGTAATGATGATTACTCAATGGCTTAAAGACTAATGATTTAGATTTTGGTAATCTTTAAAGTATGATTTAGACTTTGGTATTCCGTAAAGTAACTATCTTACAAATATTGTCATGTTATGACCTCGGGTTAAGAGCATGATAGAAAATTTAGTCTTATAGCACAATATTGATTGGTCTTGCAATTAAATTAGTAAGTTTAACTAAATTCATTACTCTCGTTCGACTAGAATAAAGTAAAACAAAAGAGTATTCATAATTAAAAAGATTCATTTAATCTAATCACTTCATTTTAATTGAATTACAATATAAACTGTATGCTAGATGCTATCCATATCCTTGGAACTGTAATTCTATTTTTTTGCACTTGGTAGGCAACCAAGATATGTGGCCTTGGTTGATGAACAAAACTATTTATTTTTTTATGAGAGACTTGAGGATTAAATATGGCCCACACTCCTATTTGTTGAAGTGCATAGAACTTAGTGGTTGGGAATATTTTTTTCATTTCATCTTTTTTTCTTTTTTTTACTTTTTTATCACAAACACTACAAAGAATAGTTTTTTTTTATCAATATCAATCATAAATGTATAATAAATAGTTGTATTTTTGTTGTAAATAATATTGATTATTAGTGTGAAAAATAGAATAATGGGTTGTGAATGACATACATGAAAAATGCATTACTTACGCAATCATAAGGTTGAAATTTGAATTATTGTATAAATGACTTCACAAAGAAATAGATCGATATTGATTGTACCACTTCATTTCCTGATTTAACCTATATTTTAACAACGTTTTCATTTGATTTTAGATTTATTTTTTTTCCATTAATTTCACTTAAAAGCAAAGCAAAAATTTTCATAATTTTTTTCAAATGCTATCACTTATTAAAATGTAAAAGAATATTATATTTTTAATGTAAAACAATTTTATTTAGTTTATGAAAAAAAATAGTGGATACAAATACTAAAAATTGATGAGAAATTCAAGTTTGTCAATATGAAAAATTAAAATAATGTGAAAATGTACTTCAAAATTGTATGAAATTGATTATGTTTTAACTTTTTATTGTAAATTTTGTTTATAACTTCGTTTAGGAGGCAAAGTACTTCAATTATATTAAATTTTGAGTTAAAGTACAGCAAATTTATTTGTATGAGTAAAAGTGCTTGTAACTATCTTTCTAAGTTTAAGGACCAAAGTACCCTTAATACCTAATTAATTCTATTTTCTTCTTTTAATTTACCTTTTCTCCCCTAGTTTTCAGTTATAATGTACTTCTTAAATCCTTCACCATCACCTGTCATTTAATAACTTTATTATGATTTATTTAAATTTAATTTAATTTTCTTCTCTGTTTCATATAAAAAATAATTTATATTAAAAATATATTTTAAATATTTATGCTATGAAAATGTAAGTACTTTACACGTGAGCGTATTTAGAACCTGTTGCAGAACTGGCAAGAGATATACTGAATTTGCAAACATTATCCCACGACGAAGGCTTTCGCTGGCTGCTGCAAACCTGCTCCCTGAATCAGCTTCTCCAGCCGCTTTCAACAGGGAACTCACCAGTGAGAGCAGAAACTGCAAACCAATTTATTTCTGTTCAAAAGGCTATCTCACAGGAGGAATGGAGCAAACCCACTACTACGTAACGTACTAACTGTGCTAGAAATGGTGAAGGGATAGAATTTGTTCTTGTTATTGCCTTCGTTTGAATTACTCAGGGCATTCTAATTGGTTATGGCAGTAAATCAAAAGTGCTTTAAATCAAAACAGTAAAGAATTACCTGATTTAAAAATTCATCAAGCCTTCTCGCTAGCCGTATGATGCTACCTTCAAAAAAATCGGTCGTCTAAATAACTTCGGCAAAAAATTCTCCCTGGATAAGATAATTCAAAGGATGCATGAAACATCAATGACATTGGGGAAGAAAATCTAACAGAATTTCATTGCAAATGGAACTGTTCCTCAAAAAAATTAAACCACTATTGGCATAGCTGTTCTCACTTCACATTAATGGAAAAAATCTGAATCTATTTTCAAACTCACCCTTCAGATTTTTTTTGAAAAAAAAGCTGAAGGTGACAGTTTGGCTATAAAGACAATTATTCAAGCAACAGTTGCTGACGACATCAGAGAAGAGAACTCATAACTAATGTGTTAGAGATGGTCAACCAGATGCAATGCATCTAAATTAGACAGAACATTCCCTATGGTAATGCTGATCAAGTTTTGATTGAGCAAGAATAACATGCAAGCTGATTATTTCAAAATCTAGGTGCTCTCTAATGCCACACATGAGAGCTAACAGGTTCCAAATCACAGTATGACATGCAGTTTGACATGCCCTGCCCAGATAAGATATAAAAGATGACATCAAATTCATGAGCTGACCTTTGACCAGCAATAAATCACATCCATTGAAGTCTGGTCTAATTGATGCTTCAACATATTCATCAACATTTATTTCCAGTTTACACTCACGTTGTATCTGCAGCAAAACCATATCTTCCAGTTGTCATTTTTCATGTTTGCAGATATCATTTTTCATGTTTGCAGATAAATTTTTCTTTCGAGGCACAGATCCCTGACACGGAAAAGAAATTAGTAAAACGAAATACCATCTTGAAGCTCAAGACACGTCCGCTATTCTTCTTGCACTGTCTTGAAATTGTTGCAATGGTTTAGCAAGTTCAGCTCTTAAATGTATCTGTTCACTTGATCTATCTCCAGGAGTAAGCAACTTGCTAGAGCTGCAACTTGATGATGATCAAGATCATTGAAGGTACCTGCTCACACAGATATGAGTGTTCCAAGTATAGTTTGCATTAAAACAAATAAGTAGACATGAGCTTTTTTGTATTGCATAGAGAGGACTCACCATCGAACATCAATTCTGTGACAAGGCACTCATCTCCAGTATCTATCAGGCAGGCTGCACACCCCTTCAATTGAACGGTGCCATCAGCATCGATGTGGCCCAGTCTTTTGAGAACCCTTGAATGGTTCTTAACTTCATCGCGAAATTTTTGAAGCTGAGAATAAGTCAGAAAGCATAAATCTGATTAGAAACACAAAGTTCTTACACAATACAGGAGGTTGCATCGTATATGGTGGAAAAGAAGACATGTAGACCCATACAAAGAGCATAGTTTTTAAATACAATTACCAACAGGGCAGTATGAAGGGATAAAATGTGGCAATTGAAAGGTCAAGATATACATAAAAATGAGGACACGTCACTGTGTCAATCAAAGGTGAGGAAAAGCTAGTGTAGGCATATGTCAAGGTAGGAGCCATATCCACGAAGAGATAAGTACCGGAGAATCACATATTTTCAATTTTAGCTGTTGAATTTCCTGATTGACTTCTTCCTTTTTCTGGAAACTTCTAAGCTGACAGTCATCTTTACCCTGCAAAGCATTAATAAGGTACAAAAATTTTATACAATCATCTAAATAGCAGACTAAAATTTATATCCGTTAACCCATGGTCTAAATAAGTAGAAAAAGCAGTAAACTGAGATGTTATTGGAGAGAGGAATTCTCTGACATACCTTATGCACTGGGTGAGAAAACAATTTCTGTTCAAGTTCCTTGATTTGGTTAGCTAATTTGACAAATTCTGTTAGTCAATTCCCATATCCTGGAAAATGTACATATATCATAAATACATCTATCCTGCCCAAGTCTATACATGAAGATCTGTTGAACTGGCTCCTGAGACTATTGGAAACACAAATTCCCCTTAAGACCCCAGTGGGGACATCCATTCCATATCCAATACCAGCTGAAATGCTAACCCTATCCGTATTGCTATACTGAAAATTATATTAACACAAAGGCATTAGATGACAGAAAAACAAAAGAGAGAGTACATTATGATGCAAGTTGCCACAGACAAAGTTCTGGTAAAAAGATTAATTAAAATCATTCAAACACTGTAGAATGGACCAAAAAGGTTCACGTGCTCAGGCAGTTTATGATGATACAAAATAACAAGTAAAGAGTGTTGCATCTCATTGGTTAACATCATTTTTCTGCTCACTGTTCAGTTTTCAATTCTTGCATTTTGGTTATCATTATACTTATGCAGTTATCAAGTTCTGGTTTCACACATATAAGAGAGAGTTTTTAAGACATTAGGTTTAATTTTGACCACAACAATCATCATAATGAGTTAATTGAATTCATGGCGCGATATATCAAAAAGTATAGCAACATCAGATAAAACTGCACCTTCACAGGATTAAGCTTCAGAAGGCCTTGAGGAAAGCGCTTATCAAGCTCATTCACAGCAAGGAGAATGTTTAGTCGAGCTTCTGCTGGCCACAAATCAGAAGGAACAGATATTCTGAGCTTGCTAAGTGAAGAAAGAAGAGGCAGCTGGACTGGAACCTGAGACACACAAGCCAAAGTGCAAAACTTCTGAAGGATATCCCTTTTTCATACATGCCAGCTGCGGTAAGATAGCATTGCAACAAAATTTGTCACAAACATTTTCCTCTTAGAAATTATCGACATACCACATGCATTTCACCTATTTCTCAAGGATGAGGACAAGGTCTAGGTTGAGAACCCTTTTCACTTGAGCCACGAGAGCAGTGAAGCAGGGTGTCCACTATATAAATATTACCACGTGAAGAAGCAAGTGCAGCAGACAAAGAACTTGATGCAATGGGGGGTCATTCAACAACATTGACTACAACTCCCTAACCCGAGTCTCATCCACCTTCCCTTACCCTAACCTTCATAGAAGTTGCCATGGATAGAATGAGAAAAGAACAAAGTAAAAAATCCAGAGGACATGCAAAATGGTAACTCAAATCATCAAGTAGATTGTTACATAAAACAACACCAACCATAGACTAAAATAAAAATTGAAATGAATCACAAAGATGAAGAAAGGAAGTGCAAGTGCATGAATTAAACTATTTCTGGTGGCAGAATAAAGTAGCCAATGACTTTTCGAAACAGCAAAGGGATGTTCAAACCCATGGCAAACTGTTGTACATGAAAATTAGAAGCTGACAAATGGAGAAAAAAGTTCTCCTTAAAGATGAAAAATGCATCTCAAGAGATGTACATAAAAAAGTTTGGTGTTCAATGCAGAGAATATAAACCAAACATTAAGGATAATGTTGTAAGATCCAATAAAAAATTCAGGCCAAATGGAGAACTCAAATGCAATTTATATAAATTTTAATATAACAAACAAGTTGCTAGGAGTTAATATTAATACCGTTTCTGTGGCAAATAGAGCCTTAACAAGCCCTTCTAGAAAGAGAAGTTTGACAAGTTCTTTGATAATTGGAGGCAAGCCAGAATGGTGCACAGCAACACCTCGCTGAAGCAATGGCAACATTAATTCGATTGTGGGCAAGTTTCTATCCTCCCGCATTCAAGCAGAGGATTGCATTTCTGAACACTTGCTCCACTACATCTTTTTTCCTCTTGGGTATTAAAATCAAGCTTGGACAATGACATGGCATGTTGTTCACACTCTCGTCGGCTAAAACTAAATATTATGTCTGGCTAAAATTTCCACTCCATTATCATCTGGAAAGTCAGCAATTTTGCTAGGGTAAAATCTCTAAAAACCCAAGATAAGCAAAGAAAATTGTAAGACAAAGTACAACAGATACAGATGGAGAATGACCAAAATTAGGTAAATCCAAACTCAGCATTAAATATGCCTCCTTAAATAAGGAATTTTTGATTGACAAGTAGCACAATATCAAGCGGAAAGTAGCATTGCATGCGGTGTAGTCACCTTGACAATTTTGTGTATGTCAAAACCACCAGAAGCATTTCCACCTTTTGCAACCCTGGCCTTGGGATTTGCACTTTTGTTCGCATCAGCTAGATTTTATTTTGTAAAAGTA
Source organism: Avicennia marina (assembly GCA_019155195.1). Taxonomy (NCBI): domain Eukaryota; kingdom Viridiplantae; phylum Streptophyta; class Magnoliopsida; order Lamiales; family Acanthaceae; genus Avicennia; species Avicennia marina. The sequence continues at coordinate 9,770,130 of CM032758.1, read as the reverse complement.
TCCTGAAGCTTCAAAAAGTTGTCCTCTTTAACCTGTTCATTCTCATCAACTACAAGATACAAGCCAGAACCACCCATGGGGGACGCATGGTGTTGCAAGCGCATCAGCCTAAAATCTGTATAGACAACATGATATGGCTGTTTATGTAAATTACATATCCATTCAGCAAATTCAGTAGCATTTGACATTGTTGCTGAATGAAATACCATCTTAATGGCAGGAGGTAAAAAGATAATAGTTTCTTCCCATACAACGCCTCTTTCACGATCTTTCATGCAACGTATCTCATCAAATATAAACCAAGAAACTTCGTTCGACACCTCAGAACCCCTATAAAGCATTCCCTAAGGATCTCTGTAGTCATCACCAAGCAACTTGCATTAGGTGAAAGCGTCACATCACCAGTCACCAAGCCAACATCTGAAAACTCCTGGCTCAACTCTCTGTACTTCTGATTGCTCAAGGCTTTTAATGGAGATGTATATATCACCCTCTGTTTATCCCGGAAAGCCAATGGCAGTAGCATACTCAGCCACAGCAGTTTCCCCAGCTGAAGTGTGAGTGGAAACTAAAACTGACTCCTTTCTTTCCGGACAAGCCACAGAAACCTCCTGAAAAGGATCAAGCTTAAATGGGTAGGATTTTGCCCTTACCCCTTTAAAAATTGGATCTCCAAGAGTGCCCCGAATTGATTGATTATTGTTTGAAGCATATCCACTTGGAACTGCCACCTCATGCACGCATGTCCGTGACAAGTTACGCCTCTTGGAGGCCGTTTCTTGCACAGAAATTTCCTGTGTCATTGGAATTCTCTTCCAGTTGTTTCCTCTTCAGTCATGTAGTAGATTCGTGCATCTGGGGCTCCTTATACTTTGGACACTGTGCCCAAGATCCCAAATTTGGTTCCCCTGGCTTCTACTGATATTGCCAGTAATCTGTAGCAAAGCATCATAAAAAATAGACTAAATTTTAACTCATGACCAAACAGCCCATCTGAATCCTTCCAATTCCTTTTGCGAGAGAGAGAGAGAGATTTCAGCTAGAAATACATTAGTCTCATAAGACGAAACAGGACATAAAATTAAACGTGGACATCTGGAAATATACATAACGGATACTTGCGATAATGACCATCGAGATTAATTAATTAATTTACGCACAGATGAATGATTGTGAATGTAATTGAAATAAATGCAAAATGCCAAATTGCATGAAAATTGGGTAGAAGAACTCACCAGCAAAATTGGGTACACCGCATCTGGTGGTTTATGAAAAATTAAACCCTAATTTTGCAGCAAAACATGAAGTTTGTTCAGTCTGGTCCCCTCAGCTGAAATCCTATTCGACTATCGGAGAATATGTCACACCCTTGTAATTGAAGTACAATTATGTGTCACGTACGTAGTCAAATGAAGATTATGAATTTAACATAAAGGAAAAAATTTAAAGTAAATACACCAAACAATGTAAAGAATTAAATAAGATATTTTTGTAATCAAGAAAGGGCAGAATGAGTTGAGAAATTTGACAAGATTTATGGACACAGATGTAAAGTTTCAAAATAAATATAAGGAAGGAAGAGGAGTGAGAAAAAAGATAGACATCGTTTGGAAGCTAATTTTGAAGAGTAAAAAATAGCGTGCGTGCGTGCGTGCGTGTGTGTGTGTGTGTGTGTCCGGTGAATGCGTACATTTACTTTCTTTGTTTTGATTATTTGCATAATTATACTACATTATAAGCTTTTTGCACAACATAAATTTTCATAAATATTCTTATCTTAACTTATTTTATTTTTCTATTATTTTCTCACTGTATTAACTTATTTTTATTATTGTTCATTTTTCAATTTCTTATCTTTTCTATTTCTTTTGATCCTTTTTAAAATTCTTATTCTAAATATTTCATGTACTTTTATTTTTAAAATATTATTTGTGGGTTCAGATGTAATTTCAATTCAAATTTAGTGCAATTATATTCAATTTCACTAGCAAATTGTTCATATTGATGTTATTACACCACATTACACACAAAGAAAAAAAATTAAAAGTAAACACAATAATATGCTATATTTTTACACAGTTTCAAGAACAACTCATACGCATGCAGAATACTTACCTAATCAAGTCTTCCACAAACAAAAGTAATTACAAACCATTCAATCAAATATAAGTCACTTACCTTCCTAACATTTCATATAAATCAAATTCACATTTGATTTCAATTAAGATTCTCATGCTCTTCCCTATGAGTGATAAGTTAAAAGCCCATTGACCTCAATGTTTGTAGAAACTCAATATATGTAAGCATGTGGGCGAATATGGGGGTTTTTTCACTTTAAATTCACAAATCTCTCAAGAAAGTTAGACCTAAACTCTACACTATTTATACTTGTTTTTCATACACAAAATCCTTATAAGTCAACTCTAACTATATCTAAATCTTTAGTTAAGATTATGGTAAAGACTCTGTCTAGTTAACATGCTAATGTTTGAGTTCCAAATGCTATTACCTTATCCTTCTAAATAACTTTCCAATTTGTTTGGATCATCTTCTTATTTTTAGCTTCTTCATATCTTACTTTGTCTTATGCAAACGTGACTAGACCAAAATCATGCTTCCCCATTTTTTGAGGGATTCCCACTTATTTTTTAACTCCAATAATTATAGAATGGCCAAAGTTTTCATCTTTCTATAAATTGTAAGGTTTTTTGACTTTTAAATTATGGAAATATTTGAATTGCAATCCTCCAATTTTTTTCAAAATATTTCAACAATATTTTATACCTTTAACTTGTGCCACAAAGTGCCAACTCATACATAAAGTGTCATCAATCTTTTCATTTGGCATTATGTGGCGCAACCCCATTTAAAAAAATGAAAACCATAAAATGGGCACAATGTGGAAATAGTGAAAATATTCTTCTTGTAAAAATATGGATATCCCATATATATTAAAATCTTGAAGTTGGAACATCATCCATGAAATAGAGTAATGGACTTCAATTCCTCTATTGTTACAACATCAGATCAGGATAGAAATCATTAAGTATAAAAACCAACAACTTCCTCTAAAGTTATAGCTGCACTCTAACATGCATCTATATCTTGCTAGAATACAATCATTTTAACATCTAGCTTGCAAATATTATTTCTCCACCTTTGTAATCCATAATGTCAAAAAAGACCAAGAACATAGGGGAATTAAAGTGTGCATGAGCAATTGTAAGCTCCAATTTGCAAAGGCATCTCCCAGGCATTTGCTTATCACAAATCGATGCTGGAACATCATCAGTAGGTCAAGTCTAAGCAACAACCAAATTAGTAGTAGAATTAATATTAAACGTCAAATTAAACTTAAAACTTTAATCAACTTCTGGAGTTGGAGCATCGGTACAATAACAATAACAAAAACTCTAGATTTAGGCACAACAGATATAGCTTATGGAAACTTAGCATGTAGATCTAATCCCTGATACCCAATCACTAGCTCCCCATAGAGTTGGTCTGTCCCATTCTTTATCCCCTTCAGCTGTCCTTCTCCTATTATAGTTTGCATGTAATTGTGTGGCTCAATGGAGGGAGAAAATTAGGGGAGGGGGTTTGGCTGATTCATTAGAATGGTGCTTAATAAAAGAAGTGTTCAAGTTTCTATATAGTGTTGTTGATTTCTATTATTGGTTGTTGACGATTCCATTGCCTTTTTTTTTTTGTTTTTTTGTCTTTGTTATTGTTTCTTTACTCTTAACTATTACTTGTTGCTTTTTGCTTAGCGTGGATTTAGAGCCTATCTTTGTCCACTTCTATTGTATCTTATTGTTTAGCACTATTTTATTGGCTTGGTTCGGTATATGAATGTTATTAGGGTGATAATTTATGATATGACTCAAACATAATTTAAAATTAATAAATTTAGGTTGGGCCTTAGTGGGGGTGGGTCACCCGATGAACCTAAAGAAACGATAGGTTGATTTCAGATCACCCGCGGGTTGACTTGTTAACTTATTAACCTATTATAACCTTAAAATAATTTAATATTTTTTGTTTACTAGTTATTTTGACATATTTTGTTTAACTTATTGATTTTTTTAACTATTTTAGTTTTTTCATCTTCTTGAATTATTAATTAAATAGATACTAAACTTATTAGCTAAAAGCTTAAGATTAATATAGTAAATAGATAGTAATTAGGACTTTGGACTTTTGATTATGTATGTTGCGTTTACTAATGATTTGTACCCATATAGATTTAGAATATGTTTAAAAGTTTAGTGATAGTCTTTGCATATTATCATATGATTTTGTCTTTCTTAGATTTTGTGGCATGTAGTCGTTTGAATTGAAATAGTTGAATTTACGATTCATGTCACCATGTTAATACTCCCGAAAGGTGCTATATTTGCTCTAGCTCATGTTATGTTTAGAGGATTTTAAACTTGTAATTATGTATGTTATGTCTTTTGATCACTTGTAGCCATTTGAATTTGAACATTTGATAGTGATATTAAAACTTTGGACTTGTGATTATGTATGTTGTATCTTTTAATGGTTTGTAGCAAATGGGTTTATATCATGTTTGATAGTTTGATGATTGTCTTTTGCATGTTAGCATATGGATTATGAGATTGAGTATTGATTAAGTGAATTGAATTCCAAAGTATAAAACTTATCTCTAGCTTCATTTTGGTTAAAAAATGGATTAGTGATTTTTTTTTCTATCACGAATTGGCATGTTAGGGTTAAAGCACTAAAATTGCAAGTTAAATTTTGGTTAAAAATTTGACTCATAAAAATAAATGAGTTAGGTTCAGGTTATCAATTTACATGGAATATTCATATCTTAATCAAACCTACTAACCCATAGCATGACCTAATTGCCACCCTTAGATGTTACAGCATCACAAGATTTTTTTTATTTGACTTGAATTCAAATTGTTGTACTTATGCCGTGTCTGGCTCTTTATGCTTTTTATTTTTAATTTTTCTCTTTTAGTTTCTGGTGTGTGTTAAGGACTAATGTTGGAACATTGGATGACTTGGGCATTATGCTGGTGACTATGTTCTTGCGCCACTCAATATCAAAGTAGGAGATTGTTTATATAATGAATTGACATGTGATGTGGCACATATTTTGCCAAGTCATCTATTTGAACAAGTTTAGATTAGTTGAGGACTTCATCGAGATTTAGTTATTTAGTTGTCTCTTATATTGTAAAGTTCACAACCGATTCAAATTGGATTGAATCTTGTAAGGTGTGTTGGACTTATCCATTCATACTTTTGAGGAATTGATTTAGTTGAAAATTCCCCATAGAAAGGAAGACTGATTTGATGTTGCAACAACATCTAACTATTTTAGGCAAGAAAACTAAATTTGAAACTTGAGATAGCTTTATAGCTCCTAGTTTGATGGAATTCGAGAACTCTCATATGGTAGCAGCTGCTTAGAAAAGAGGTAGAGAGTGAGAGAATTACTTTGAGAGGAACCTACAAATTTAGTCCTACACACATGCTTTGCACTTGCCTTAGTTCATGTTTTTTTGTATTTTTAAAACAAGAGTTTGAGATAAGTGGTTCACTATAATCAGCTTAGCCTGTTTACACTTAGATGTGTTTTGTCTTGCATTAAGTGTAAGTGTGGGAATACTTAAAGTTGTATTTCACTTAATGCATATATGAGAAGTGTGACTTAGTGAAGTTCTTGAATCACTTGCCTTGTTTTATTTTTAGTTATTTGATAGTGGATAGTTCTTTTGGGCAGGGTCATATAAATGTAAGAGTCAAACTGCGAACAATGTTAACAAGTTTTGTGTTTTTGCTCATTTTATTTTTCCAGTCACAATACTCTATTGTTCAAACATCATACTTGCCAGTTTGTTGTTACAAGATCTAATTGAACTTACAAACTATATATATGCATGTACATATGTACATATAAATCAATTCATAGTATATATACAAAGAATATAAGGGCTTATTTGGTTGGAAGAATTTGCAATTGAAGAAAAGATTTAGATAGAAGGATTTCCAATTATTCCAAATGAAAAGAATTTTAAATCCAACCAATTGCCAAAATTATAATTTAAAAAGAGAAGTTAAGGATTTGAAATTCATTATTATTCAAATAAGTATATTGAATTTATTATTATAAATTTGAAATCCATTCCTTCAAATCCATATTTAAGCATAGTGAAATTTATATGCAAAATGTATAATTAGTAAGCTACATTTAATTCCTTATACATATTATATTCTCTCCACTTTATTCCTTCAATAATTTCTTTAATTTTAATTTTATTATTATATATATTTCTTCCTTTCTTTTACTAGTTCATAGATTTTTTAAATAATATAAAATTTATATTTACAAATACTATAATTTTATTTACATACTCATGTTTACTATATTTACATGTTTAAGAGTCCTTTAATTTACTTATTTTTTCTATTTTTGAGTTCCTCTTCATATCTTTCATTTGACAAAGGTTACAAAGTATTATCATTATTTTTTATAACTATCAAAACACATGCAGCAATTGTAGAAGAGATTTAGGCTAACAAATCAACCAACCATTCTGTTTTTGACCAATTGGATAGTGACTTGGATGCTGATGGTTTCACAACTTAGCAGATCTGTCAGAAGTTAAGTTAGTTAGTTTAGAGTATAGCTAGAGGTTATTAGAAGTTGATGGAGTAACTTCTAGGCAGTTCTCTAATGCTTGGATTAATATATTCAATGTAACAGTGACCATGAGAATGTGATTTAGAAATCAATAGTTCAATTCCTTTTGTAGTTCATCTTTCTTGTTCTTGCTTGTTCTTTCCTGTATCTTTGATCAAGTTTTTAGCATGTTTGGGAGTGTTTAATCTAATATGGCATCAGAGCTAGTTTTGATCTGGTAGGCTCCACTATATTCATTCTTCTTTGCGTTTGATTCTCCCTAAAAACATCACATGTATCTTTCCTCTCATTGTTTCTTTTTGACGGAGTCATCTTCAAGATCCATCAATCCTCCTAACCACCAACTCTCCATTCTATACTTATCCAAGTCACAATCAAGGGATTTTCACTACACAACCTGAGTTGACAAGAACAAATTTCCACACTTGCAACCTCTCATTCACCCTTGAACTGTCTATCCGCAACAAGCTAGGCTTCGTCAATGGCACCATTCAAAAATTAGTTGTTAATGACTCTCTCTACCCTGCTTGGAAGAGATGCAATGACTTGATTGTTGCATGGTTACTAAGGTTGATGACTCTTTCACTAGTAGCCACGATTTTCTACATGAAGAAGGCATAACAGATTTAAGAAGTTCTGTCCAAGCGATTTTCCCTCCTAGATGACAATCGGGCTGTGGATTCCAAAAGGAGCTGAATAATGTTGTGCAAGGTTCTAAGACTGTGGATTAGTATTACACTAAGTTAGTTACCACATGGGAAGAATTGAGAGAATACAGACTTGCTCTACGTTGTAAGTGTGAAGGGTACAGTATGGACTGTTTCAGGTCTTTTGTTGAAATGTAAGAGAAGGACATAGTCTACAAATTCTTCAATGGATTAGATGACATATACTCATTCAATAGATCCTAACTGCTCAAATAGAGGCGTTTTTCCACCCTAGAAAAGGCGTATAATGCAATAGCAACAGAAGAGGCACAAAGGTCCAAAGAAAGAATTAGAGGTGCAGCTTTAAATGACTCAACAGCAATGGTTTATATGACAGAAAGGAAAGAGAAGAGATAGGAAGTTGTGTGTTTCCATTGTAGGAAAAAAGGGCACAAAAAGAAAAAATGTTACAAGCTAGTTGGATTTTCACCCAACTTCATACACAAAAGGAAGAGGCAAGCAATCGCAAGTTGCTACCAATCAAGTGAGCCTGTAAACTGAAGGTTGCAATGCAGAAAGGCCTCCTTTGGATGGAATCTTCTTGTCCCAAGAACAATTGAAGAAGTTGATGAACTTGTTAAGTTCCCAAGAGATGCTTCAATCTAATGTGGAATGTGAGTAGAATTCAACTGGATAGGCTATTGCAAATGGCATGACTGAACACCTCACCAATTTTTCTAACTTTATAGGTATAAACCCATCTATTTGTAATTTCTCTTTAGCATCACTTGAACCCTCAATCATTAATAGCCTTTCTAAGCACTATATATACCTTGCTCCTGGTTTTAATCATAGCACACAATCACAAAACAGCACACATGGGAGTTTCTCAACAGCTTCATTGGAATGGATTATTGACATTGGTACATCTGATCATATATGTAGTTCTTTTGAGTTGTTTGCTACTTATAGACTTGTATCAAACTGTTTGTTAGTCTTCCAAACAAAACTAAGGTCCTAGTTACTCACATATGTTCTGTGGTCATGATGAAAACATCACACTCACAAATGTAATGCATGTACCCTTCTTTAACTCCAACCTACTATCTGCCAGTAAACTTGCAAAATCACTTAATTGCTACCTTATCTTTGAGTTTAGTGCATGCTATATCTGGAGCTTCTTACAGTGGAGGTAGATTAGAATAGCTAAACAAACTTGTGGGCTGTATATTATTAAGCAGAAGACATCAAGTATTACCCCTTACCCTAAGTCCAATTCTGTAACAACTCTTGTTGATACAAATTATAGCATTAATAAGATTGATCTGTAACACTATAGACTAGGACATACTTCTCATCTTGTAGTTGAACAGATACATTCCTCTTATCCCAATGTTATTGTAATGAAAGATAGGATTTGTGAAATCTGTAATCAAGTAGAACAAAAGAAATTACTTTTTCTTCTCATGAAATAAATACCAGCAAGCCTTTTGATCTTCTTGACCTTTATACATAGGGTCCCTACTCAGTTTGTGCACTTGGTGGTTATCAATACTTCTTGACAATTGTTGATGACTATTCATGTTGCACTTGGATATACCTTATGAAGAACAAAAATGAGGTTCAACACATTATTCTAGCCTTTCATAGATTGATTCTTACACAATTTAGTACTAAAATTAAGGCCTTTAGGAGTGACAATGCCCTTGAACTCAAAATGACATCCTTCTTCATTGAAAATGGCATCACCCATCAACTCTCATGTGTAGAGACACCTCAACAGAATTCCGTTGTAGAAAGAAAATACCAACACATCCTAAATGTTGCAAGGTCCTTATTAATCCAAGCATTAATGCCTAAGCCTTTTTAGAGTGATACTATTATCCATTTGGTCAACAGAATTATCCATTTGGTCAACAGAACACCCTTTAAAATTCTGAACTTTAAGACTCCTCTTAAAATTATATTTGGTAAACCACTTGAATATCAACATTTTAGAGTGTTTGGTTGCCTTGCATTTGCCTTGACATTGAAAAAGGGTAGGACCAAGTTTGATTTTAAGGCTAAAAGGCATGTCTTCATAGGCTATCCTAATGGCATGAAAGCATACAAACTCTATGACCTGGCCACTTATGCAATCCTCTACTCAAGAGATGTAATTTTCTATGAGCATGTGTTCCCCTTTCACAAGAACTTCTCCATGTCCCTTAATGCACTAGATTAGTGTTACAACCTTCTTTGCATTCCTGAACCACCTTGTTTTAATATTTCCTTTGATTCTATGCCTAAACTAATGAAGCTGGTGATATAAACTCACTACACAGCACACAACATTATGTGTACAGTAATCATGAGTATGTGAATAACCATTAAATCTCTCTTGACATTTAGCCTGTACCAACTAGCTACCTTGATATTCAACTTGTAGTAGTTGAGCCTAGAATGATAAGTAGGATTAGAAGAATTTCAAAGTATTTGGAAATTTATCAACATAACCTCTAAGAACCAAATCAACCAAACACTCAACAACCCATAGCCAATCACCTAAACACAATGAGTCTGTCACCCAATTACAAGTGTTTCCTGTTAACCTTAAGTAATGTGTAGGAGCCTAGTTCTTGTGCAGATGTTGCTGGCCAACCATAATGGAAAGAAGCAATGCTTGTGGAGTTAAGAGCATTGGAGGAGAATCATGCATGAGATGTGGTTGAACTATTAAGAGGACAACATGCTATGGGGATGTAAGTGGACGTTCAAAACTAAGTTGAGATCTAATGGAAGGGTTGAGAAGTATGAAGTTAGGTTAGTTGTAAAGGGATATAACTAGGTAAAGGGTTTTGATTATAGTGAAACCTTTAGCCCTATAGTGAAGCAAGCAATAGTTAGGCTATTTCTGTCATTGGTTGCACTAAATGATTGAAAGCTGCAACAATTAGATATACACAATGCATTTCTAAATAAAGATTTGGATGAAGATATACACATGAACCTACCATAGGGCTACCAAATTAAGAGAACGACCTCTACTTCAAGGAAGAAATTAGTATGCAAGCTAAGGAAGTCATTATATGGCTTGAAGCAAACTTCAAGGCAATAGAATGCTAAGCTTCCTAAAACACTTAGGGAGTATAGGTTTGAACAGTTTAAATCAGATCACTCACTATTTCTCAAGAAGACAAGAGAGGAAGATAAGATGGCCCTCTTTGTATATGTAGATGATGTGTTGATTGGGGGGAATGATCACATGAGGTAGCAAAGGTGATAAACTTTATTGGAGGTAGATTTAAGTTGAGAGATTTAGGAGCACTAAGGTATTTTCTTACTATGGAAATAGTTAGATCAAAAAGAGGAATGGTACTTTGTTAAAGGAAGGATACCTTAGATTTGTTGAATGCATATAGTGTGCTTGAGCCTAAATCAGTTGCCACTCCAATGGATGCTAGAAATAAATTAAGTAGGGAAAATAGTGACCAACTCAGTGATCCAACCTTCTACAGACGCCTGGTTGGGAAGTTCATATATCTAACATTCAATAGATCAAAAATTAGCTATGCCATGAATGTGTTGTCACAATTCATGTCCAAAGCACCCAATAATCATCGTAAGGCTGCATAAAAGGGTGTTGAAGAACTTAAAAAGTTCCCTAAGTAGGGGGCTATTTTTGAAAAACTAAGGGGAAAAGAGTTTGGAAGCTTTCTCAAACAGTGATTAGGGCTCATGTTGTGCCACTAGAAGGCCAATGTTAGGCTTTTGTGTGTTATTTGGTAATTCTTTAATTAGTTAGAAGTCCAAAAAACAAAATATGATGGCTAGAAGCACTGTAGATGCTAAGTACAAAGCTCTAGCATCTTGTGTATGTGAAGTGATGTGGATACTCAACTTGTTGAAGGAGTTTGGGATGGATCATAGAGAGGTAATTCTTGTATTTTGTGAAAGCCTTAGTGCAATGTAGATCAACAAGAATCTCATGTTTCATGAGAGAACAAAATATTTTGATTTGGACTTGCATTTTGAGGAAAAAAGTGTATGACAAAATAATTGAGATCAATTATGTAAGGAGCTCTGATGAGTTGGTAGACATGCTAACTAAACCTTGGTCCTTCGAACTTTTTAATAAATTAATTGGTAAGATGAGTTTGAAAAAAATCTACGCTCATCTTGAGGGGGAATATCAAAACACATACAATAATTGCATAAGAGATTCAAGCTAAAACATCTGCTAACCATTTTGTTTTTGACCAAATAGACAATGACTTGGATGTTGATTATTTCACAACTCAACAAATTTGCTAGAAATTAAGTTAATTAACCTAAAGTGTAGCTAGAAGTTATTAGAAATTAATGAATTAACTTCCACACAGTTTCCTACTGCTTAGATTTATACATCCAATGTATCAATAACCATAAGAATGTGATTCAAAAGTCAACTGTTCAATTCTTTTTCCAATTCACTTTTCTTGTTCTTGCTTCGTCTTGCCTGTATTTTTTATCAAGCTTTCAGCATGTTCGGAAGTGTTTAATTTGATAATAACTATGCAAAATACAATAAACCTTTTACTAATATACATACACACAAACACAACTATTTTTTTTCTGTGACAGATAACATATTTGATTTGCAGCTCTTAGTATTAAGATCGAGCAAATAGTTAAAAAGCCTACACGACCACCTGAAGAACGTAATAATTTGATTTAAATTTCTTAAGGTTGGGCTTGAGCTAGTCGTCACCCTAAAACGAGGGTTAATTTAACCAATTTTTACACATGTTAATCAATTGATTAAGTAGAAATGGAACAGAAATTCAATTTTCACCAAATAAAAAATATATATAGTACACAAACTTACAAAACGAATTAAAACCATCCAAGTAAACTTTCAGCGGCGGTCGTCGATTTATTTGGCTCGTACAGACGCCCCAGTTTTTAGTTCGAGAAAACATAGCGTAAAGGGAAACTGAAGGACAATTCCAGCACTGGTTCTTCTGAAAGTCGAACCAATTGAGGCCTTCAAAAGGCAGCATACACCCATCCACCTGGGAACGAGCAATTAGCAAGTTATCGACTAGTGGTCAGTGACATTGGCCATTCACCACCCTGAGGCTCTAAGAGACTCACATTCTTCTTCACCACTTACCAATAACTGTACAAAGCACATGTGTGAGACCAAGACTCACGGCATGTTGCAAGAGCCTTGCTGTGTAGGCATCTTTGTGGTATTTTTTCCTATAAGATTTTATTCTTCTGTATATCCGTTTATGGATACAGGAAACGGTTTAACAACACAGGCTGCTGCTAGCCCAGCTAAAAACATGAGGTAAACTTGTCTGATTTCCGCATCCCAGAAAGGCATTATTTATTTATATTCAATGGAATGACGGTGTCGACATCCTGCAGTGGAAAGTGCCTTATTCCCTGCAAAATTACGACCACAAGGGGGTATCAGCAAATCTCCTCTAGCTTCTTAATATGGAGCAAGAAGCATTTTCCTTCATAATTAAATGCATGCCCGCACTACAGATGCATTATTTACAAGAATAGCCAAGCCTGAACCACAATGCAAGTGAACCATGATGCATGTAGATACCAACAAAATCTTTCACATCAATGCACTCTTCCATTATTTCCCTCTTTATAAAATAATAGCTTTTGGTCAAGATTATTTAAGGGAAACTGAAAATTTCCAATCCAGCTTCTTCGGAAATGAGAAAAGCATAGCTTTCAGATTATTCAAGGGAAACTAAAAATTTCCAATCCTACTTTTTCAGAAATGAGAAAAGCAAAACACATACAATGAAACATATGCCCACAAAAACATATCTGCTAATCCAGTACAATGTGCACATAGTTCAGTTAGCAAAGAAGAAAAAACAATTGGCCTTTCATTAATTAATTCACATTAGCAAACAATACAATTCGAGTCTTTTCAGTGTCCATCATTCATCACCAGGTAACATTACCAGAGACAAAAAAAATGCCAGCAATAAGAACTGGTTAACATTCAAGCATTTTAAAGTATGGACAGAAAACTTCATTGTGTTCATGAAGCCACTAGCCACACTGAACTTTATGATTAGAAATATCCAAGAACGAACAAGCATTTTTTGCATTACTGGCAAAACATGTTACCATGGGCTTCAGAGCTTTGCAAGAAGACATTTCATATTTGAGCATTTTAAATCATTTTAAGGCGAAAGGGAAATTGACAACACATATCAGATGACTCATACTGAAAACAACATATGGAGCTGTTGGACTCTTAAATGGAAGATCAGCAGTATTAAAATTAAACTCAGAAATTTAGCTCTGGGCCTTCACTTTCCAACTACACTTACATTTTCCAAGCATGTAAAATTCTGATTCACTGGAGAAAGTAGATGGCTTTTCCTCATTAAAACATGAAACCGTGATAAAAGCTCATAATTGCACACAAGTTGATTGTTAATCACCCGAGATTGCTTTAAAAAACAATAACCATAATAGCCATGGCATGAGCACTTAAGGCATGTCCTCAGGCAGAGGCATACATAAACCTGCCCAAACCCACCCACACAAATCAATGCCAACACTACCCTCCCAAAGCCTGTAATTTTAAAAATTTTACTTATAGCAGCAGATTTACTTATTTATTTATTTTTTAATTGGGTTGGTAGTAGGTACAACATGCAACCCTCTGTTTACCTGATCCACCTATTATATTAAGTAATTAACAAATTAGCCTTTCTACTCCTCTATTTGTGTCAAAAGCTGCTTCTTTTTCAGAATTATATATTGAAAATTTTTAAAATTTCGAAACACTACACATTCATTTTACTTCCAAATTCCATTCTCACCGTAACTGTTTTAACCCGCACAGTAATTATACCTACACCAATTATTCCACATTCTTAATTTCAATGGTTCATTCTACTATTCGGTATAGAAATTAAAAAAATTCTAATTCTTATGCTCTGAAATTAAGCAGTACAATGTTAATTTCCATCAGAAAGTTATGCAACTGAATATACCTACACCAATTATTCCCCATTCTTAATTTCAGTGGTTCATTCTACTATTCTGTATAGAAATTAAAATAATTCTAATTCTTATGCTCTAAAATTGAACAGTACAATGTTAATTTCCTTCTGAAAGTTATGAAACTGAATATACGTCCACAATAATGACCTACCAAAGTTCATTTATTTAGGTTGTCAATTGAAAATTGAAATCATAAACCAACGACTTTTTTATTTCTCCTGAGATGTAATTCTCCAATTAAATAACATGTACTAGTGTGACTGCACGAGAAATGTTGATTGAATGCAAGAATTGTTAAATTTATTTCATAAGCACTCACATTTTGTTTATATAACATATTAATCAACAAGAACTTTGAGTTTTAGACCATTAAAATGTTTCACTTCCACTATGTTGAAGCAATGTAAATTAAACTTGTCAGGCCACTAATCTGTCAAGACGATGGCCAAATAGTGTTAATATGCTCACCGAACTGCTTGATTGGCAAATATATATAAAATGTTGGAGTTTAATTTTTTGTGAAATCCACAAGTTGAGCTGGGGATTGAATTTTTACCATTATATAGAATGAAACTGACAGCATACACCCTTAAGTCCACACTTATTGAAGATGCCTTTTTCTTTTCGTATTTCTTTATTTAAAAAAAAAATCGAAACTCATTGAAAAAACCTATAGTTTTTAATGCGACTACTTTATCCTTTTCACCTTTATCCTTTTCTCCAACACAATTGTTTCTTCTCTATTCTACAATGGTCATTTGCTCCCTAAATGATTCACTTTCTTTTTTCTTATTTTATTTGTTCTCTCCTTTTTCTCTTTCATTTTTGATGGTTTGGTTTCTTATAATTTTCCATGTTCTTTTTCGCATATTTCTTTTCCTGGTTTGGTCACTTTTTCCTTTTTCTCTTTTTGAATTTGCTTAATTTCAAGGTTTGCTAAATGGATAAGATGTTTTACATATTTTTGGTATAATTTTCTAAAATTATACTTTAACCACTGAAATTATAGGTTTAATGGAGAAACCAGTATTGAACACTAAATCTTGAACTAAAAGGTAGAATTTACATTATAATTTGGGGTTAAATGCTCCTATGTTTGTCATTTTTATTTTTTTAATAAATAGTAGTATAAATATTATATTAATTTATGCTTTTTTTGTTTCACACTTTTCTGAAGTGCAGTGCACCATGCATGGCTCCATTGAGACTTTGGAACATTGAAAGCTATGCACCATCAATTACTATGACCACACTTTTTCTTTGCTTGTTGCCTACATGTAGTTCCATAAGTTTAACTTAAAACTTATTTTAATTTAAAATGGTATATTCTTTTTTCCATGAAACATGTGAATAAGTTATAAATGCAAAGCAAAGCAGTTCCTGTTTCAAACCTTTTATAAAAAAGGAACTCTTCAAGGCACTGATAACCAAACCAAGTTATTTTCTAAAACCTCCAGATCAGCAATTATCAGCTGACAAACTCTTCACATTATTCCCAATTATGGAAGCTTAAAACAAATGATTACACAAACAACAAATTTAATCACCAGCTCAATTTCTAGATCCCAGAACAGTATCTGGGTAAGACAAATCTGGTGCTAATATTTCTGACCATTAGCAACATAAATAAGTTAGTGCAACAAAGTTTCAACAATTGTCTCTCTAATCTTAGTAGAACAGATATCCCATATGTCCTTATCATAGAAGAGATGCCACAATCACTTTCTTCTTCACTACCGCAGAGGCCAAAATTGATACCCTTTCAACGATGATGCTAAACCAGATGCTTCCACAATGTCTTAGTGAGAATCCTGATTATATAAAGCTAGAGATATTGCATGGTGATCGTTCCATTTTTTGGCTTCAACAAAATTCCCCATCTACCTTTTTGTTTAATATTTATTATTCTTTTTTTCTCCAAAATCAGTTGCACACTTTTCATCAAGCAAACTTTTATAATGCCTTTTAAAGAGGTGTATAAACCATTAAAAAATGAGATCAAGTAGCTCACCAATATCAAATGATTCAAATCAACTGTAAAATGGCTCAACACAACAATTTGACCTCTTCAAATTTCACATCAGTTCAAGAGGAGAAACAAGAAATGATTTCCAAAACAAATAAGCACTCATAGAAAATCTTATATAAATAGGAGCACAATTAATGCTTCATGATCTATCACAAACAACAAATAAATATAAAAAAAAGGTAAAATTTACCTGTACATAAAAAATATTCAATCAATGAAGCATCTTTTTTTTGCCAAGAAAACGTCTGAATCAGCAGTCCCCAACCACCGCCAACCGAATAATCAAATTCTGGTCACCTTTTCACATAACAACAAAAACCTCTGTTGTGAGCTATCTGATTTGAGCGACAAACACTTTACAAAGGCAGAATTTGTTACCACAGTCTCATCGAGATCAAATGGGACCAGAAGCACCACTCTCCACAATCAAGTCATGGATGTACTACCACTAAATTGATTCAATCTCATAATCGGCCTCACAGGAAGGAACAAACTATTTCTTGAATGCTAGAAGATAGATTAAAAATAATAATTCCTTTGCTGATGAATGCAAATAGATTAATTCTCGATATTATTATTGGGCTAATGAAGATAATAGGAAAAGATTTTAAAAAACAAACGTGCTACAAGGTCACTTCTTAACAAAATGTGCATACTTAATTAAGCTGACATGTAGCAAAACATACTTACCCAAGAACAGAATAAAGTATCAAATCCTCAAGGCTGATTATACAGAAGATGAAGAATTTCAACTTTCTGTTAGTAAACAAGCAGAAAACACACCTGCAATCTACGCAAATAATAGATCTAAATGAGAATGTCTTTCTTAAGGTATCAAAAACCAACTTATTCATTTGTTCATATATATCATTCTATCCAGAACCAAGCTGGTAACTTTCAGAAATCTTCTCTGGTTGAAGAAGGCAATGGTCTTATTCAGATGGAACCGAGAGACAAACAAAGCAAAGCACTTGGCAAGCAGCACACAATACACCCCTGATCAACCACAATAAATGGAGCCACGGATCACAATTGATTTAGAAATAATAGAGTTGACTGCTGATTAACCATAACCTCAACCCACGATTCACCTTTGTGGAGGGTCCACTGTCCGAACATTTACACCAGTCATCCTCTCAATTCGATCTTTAGTGATCTCCACAAAATGACCCACCATTTCATGGAACTGCTTCAGGCCAGACAGCGGGAGAATGATGGAGGATCGGTCTGAACCTGTGACCTCAGATATCCTCAAGAAATGACCTCTGTTATTACTGCCAAGATCAAAGAAAAATTTCTTCTGATCAGCTCTTATCACTTTTGAGACTGCCATATTACTTAAGTTATCAGGTGGGGGCAGATCAGAAGGGCGTTCAACGTTCAATTCAGCACCCGGGGCAGGTTCAGAACTATGACCGGATATAAAACCAGCCCCCACATCGTCTGAGAGCCCAACAAGCCGTTCCGGGGCTTCAGAATTCTGCTGATTGGGCAGGATGAAAAGCCCTGAAGCTTCATTTATTTCAGCCAAAATATTCCTAAAGGCAGCCCACCCTTCATCTTGGCCGCTTCCTGCAGGAACAATAATAGTACTGCGGTTTCGGCTCACAGAAGCTTCAGATATTTTGAGAAACCGTCCCCTTCTGTTCTCCCCAACATCAAAATAAAACACCTTGGAGTCGAGCTGGAGTTCTTTGCTAAATACATCTTGGTCATCGGTATTCACATAGTAATTGAACAGATCGAGGAACCAGGCGACGCCGTTGGAGGGTATAATGATGGTGGACCTGGTCGACGAAGTCTTCTCGGAGATCTTAAGGTAGCGCCCTCGGGGATTCTCCTTGAGGTCAAAGTAGAATAGCTTGTGCTCAACCTGCAAAGTTTTGCACACCAACTCCACATCGTTCACCCCTCCGCCCCCGCCGCCGCCCGAAGAATTCCCCTCCATCCCCCAGCAATTTTTCTCTCAGCGCAATTCCGGCAATAAATTATCGATGACGACCCCAATAATCGAAAGTTAAGAAACTGGCAAGGATAATTGAAGCACCAAAAGCAGCCAGAAAATCTGACGCACCGTGGAGTTGGAGTGAATTACGTATTCTCAGTTTGTTAGGGTTTTCAGCGAAGAGAAACAAAAACGAAGGGTAAAAATAAAAAAGAACGTGGAATAAAAACAACAATAAATTGAAATTTGAAAACGGAAACAAGTCCCTAAGTGTAGGGACAATTTAGACATTTTGTTTACTTATCCCAAGATGTCCGTAACTGTATACCAGGCCGAATGCGATTATATGTTGTCTTTCGCCTGACTATTCCCTCCATCCTGAGAAATGGAAGCTGTGCTTCTGGCGTCTGCTCCTCTTACATTGAACGCACTGAAAACGAAGCATTCACGACGATTTTCCTTGGCTAATCGGGGTGCAAATGAATATTGTCGTCCCAAGGTACTTTCTGCTCTTGTATTCAGCCGTATTCGTTCGAAATACATTCGTAGTTTTGATTTTCTTTTCCTACGATTTTTCGGTTAATGATTGTGGGGTTTCATTGCGAGGTTGTAAAGAATTGGTTTTTATTATTTTTTTTCTTCTTTATGTTCGAAGTAATTTAGTTCAATAATTTTTGATCTGTCTGAATTTGATATTTAGGCGAACTTGAAGAAGGAGATATTTCGTGTAAACTTATTCACATATGGGATGAATCTGGCATTTGAGAAGGGTTGAGCTTTTGTATTCCATCATTTGCTGTCAAGAAATTTAGAGTACGTTTGTTTTCAAGAGGGTGTTTTTAAGTATATTTTTTCGAAATTTGTGAAGGTAGAAATAAATTGAAAAAGCATGTATAATTTTTGGGGATGGAGCTAAACAAACATAGCTTTAGTCTTCAGAGTATGTACCCATGTAGGGCAGACTTTCTGTTCAATTTTCTCGTGAAATACTCGCATCATTCGTATTTCTATTTAATTTCTCTCCACTTTTTGTTCATTATGGAAAAAATCTTGGTTTGAACTTTAAACCAATGAATTGAAGTTGTTAGTGAGTAATGGAACCTTATTCATTAGTTGGATTCTTTTTTTTCTTTTCAGTTGGATTCTTGGATTGTCTTGGTTTCTCACATATGTAGGGCATTAATCCATTGTTTTGCTGTTATTTGTATATATGCTAACACCGTTGGAAATAGAAGTGGTGGGTTTGCTTAGAACAGAGTTTGCAGGGGAAAAGTGTGGATTCTCTGCATAGCCGCATAGCTTGCAATTCTGATTTATTAATACATGGCATAAGTGGAGAAAGATTACCTCAGGGAAAAATTGTTCATGGGAAGGAATCTGAAGGGTTCTTGCCTGACAAGTCTACCTTATCAGCTTTGCTTCTATGTTATGCCCATAATGGTTTGTTATGTAAAGCTATGGAAATTTGGGATGAAATGCTGAACAGCTCATTTGTTCCTGATGCTGAACTAGTTTCTGAGTTGATCCTCATATATGGTAGCATGCGGGATTTTGATATGGTTACAAGAATTCTGCACCAAATGCAGCTAAAGGACTCTGATCTTTTACCTTGTATTTGTAGATTAGCTGTCTCTTGTTTTGGCAAGAGCGGACAGCTTGACTGCATGGAAATTTTGATTAAGCAAATGGTTTCAATGGGATATTCTGTAGATTCCGCCACTGGAAATGCTTTTGTGTTGTATTACAGTATTTTTGGTTCACTGGCTGACATGGAAGCTGCTTATGGTCGTCTCAAGAGGTCAAGGATTCTCATTGAAGAAGAAGTTATTAGGGCTGTGTCATTAGCTTATATTAAGGAGAATAAATTTTATACTTTAGGTTGTTTTGTGCAAGATGTAGGTCTTGGCAGGAAAAATGTTGGCAATCTTCTTTGGAACCTTTTGCTGCTATCATATGCTGCAAATTTCAAAATGAAAAGCTTACAAAGAGAATTTGTGAGAATGGTCGAAGCAGGGTTTAGCCCCGATCTAAATACATTCAACATTAGATTACTTGCATTCTCTAGAATGTCATTGCTCTGGGATCTGCATTTGAGCCTTGAACATATGAAGCATGAAGCAGTTGTTCCTGATCTTGTGACTTATGGTTCTATTGTTGATGCATACATGGATAGACGACTGGGAAAGAATCTGAAATTTTCCCTGAGCAAACTCAATTGGAATGATTGCGTTTCAATACTGACGGATCCACTTGTTTTTGTGGTTATGGGAAAAGGGGAGTTTCATTTGAACTCAGAAGCATTTTTGGAGTACACAAAGAGAAAGAACTGGACCTACAAAATGCTAATTTCCATCCATCTTAAGAAAAAGTTCCGGAGTAATCAGATCTTTTGGAATTACTAATAAAGTAATGAGGAGCTACCCCTGTTAGAGATGCATTTTGATGGTCTGTTGACAAACAAATATGCTGAAAAGAATAGATGCCATCTATTTTCTTCGCTACTCTTTTCTTAGTGAAAGAGTTGTGCTATTACAATAGCAACCACTGAATGGCGATATGAGCTGCGTAAACTATACATTTTTCTGCTAAGAAGGTGCATTCTTTAATGGGAACCTTGAATGGGAATGTTCTTCGTCCACTTGGGAGACTATACCATGTATATGTTGAATTGTGGACATACAAATTATGAAACTTTGGACTGAATTTGCTGAAGCTGCTGGAGTTGAGGTTTCTTATGATTCTATATACAAGCTCTGACTGGATACATGAAATGCGGAAGTGTGCCTTCGAAAGATGAATGCCTGCAATCAAAATGAGGCTGTGGTTGGAGGTTGTGCAATTAAGGAATTCAAAATGTCAACATCTGATTTTATCCTAGTTGAAAAGGGGTAAGAGAGTTTGCCCCCGCAACTTAGTGTATGTTTTCACGGTTGAACTGGCAAAAGTGTTGCCTTGTATATGATACGATATTGCCAACTCGCCCGTTGAGATAAGAATATTCTTGGAATTTTAAAGGTTTGAGATTCAGTAAAAGCTTGATTATTATTGCATGGAGTTGGAGTTTTATTTGTACAATTAAGGGTTCGATGTATCTATCCTTAAGAAAGTTATGTTGATGAATGACTAAGGTTATTCGTATATTCAGGATGGCAAACCTTCTAATGGTTCTCGTGAAACGGATATTAATGAAATTCATAGAAGTTAATTTTTGCTGGTTACCCTGAGGATATTTTTTTGATGTTTTAATATTTTTTGTGAAGCAGATGTTCATTCTCAAAAATGAAAATTTTCCCGAAGAATATCTTTCGTACATTAGGTTATAGAAACATGGTTTGCTTGAAAATTTAAGACGTGAATCTTCGAGTTTCGTTCCTAAATTATTTGCCCACAAGGGAAATACGTGTACACTTGAAAATCAAATTCATAAAGGAGAGAAGAGGTAATTTGAGCTACTGTTCGGAAACCATATTATCATATATATCCGTGTATTTTTAAAATCATCACGTTGCCATCTTTCAGGGTACCATCTCCTGGTATGAACATTTACATATACATGCACATTGGGTGCCGACCTTCCAATGAACAAACTCCTTTTCCATTGCTGCTCTGTATAAGCTAAAATTTGGTTCAATCCTATTGATGATGAAACTATTAATGGGAAAATTTAGTTTAGTACAACCACGTTATTATACTTGTATGACAATTGCTCCATCACGAACAATTTAAGAATTTTTAAAATTTGTTAAACCAATACACAAGGAATTTCAGCAGAGATAAGAGGGAAAGGAGTTGGCCTAGTCTTCAAACCAACAAAGGCATTATGAAGTGTGTGCCACCGAACTTCTTTTTGGGATGTGTCCATTCGAAAAATAACCCTTTCTCCCATCACTATCGGAGTATAGCTTCTTAGATTCATTGACCTGCACAGAGTTTGTCAATAATCAGTTCTTGTTCAGTAGAAAGGGAAGGCAAAAGCAAATCAAGTTCATTCTAAGAAGCTGCGTTATTCACTGCATCAACTCACATGAGACTGAGAATTGTTGTTACTCGGTGAGGAGTTTGGACTTGTATTGTGGAAAACGCTGGGCATTGTTTCCTCAGCTAGTTTTCGCAGTCTGTTGAGTTCAGGTAACACCACAGTTCCAAGATCAGGCCTGTCTTTACGTCTCAGTTCTGTGCATCTAAGCGCAAGCTTGGCGAAGTTCAAGGCCTCTTCCACAGGCCAATCGGGGACTTCAGGGTCAAGCATGTCAGCAAAGGTCCCCTGCTGGATTGCCCTCTCAACATGATGAGTCAAACCCATTGGGGGCCTGGCTGTTATGATCTGAAGCAGCATTACTCCTAGTGAATACACATCCGACTTTTTGCCCAGCATGCCGGTCTGCTGATATTCGGGATCAATGTAGCAGAAAGTTCCAGCTGTTGATGTCATGCGGTATTGTGTGACACTGTCAGCTACGGCAGGAGGAACGAGCCTTGCCAATCCAACATCACTGATCTTGCTCACAAAGTTGCGGTCTAGCAAAATGTTGGCCGGCTTTAGGTCTCTGTGTACCAGAGGTTCTGGCTTGGTTTGGTGGAGGAAAAGGAGGCCCGTTCCTATTTCTGCAGTTATTCGAAATCTGAGTTGCCAGGGGAGCACTGGAGTGTTTCCTCGCCGGAAAAGACGATCATCCAAACTGCCGTTAGCCATGT
Source organism: Avicennia marina (assembly GCA_019155195.1). Taxonomy (NCBI): domain Eukaryota; kingdom Viridiplantae; phylum Streptophyta; class Magnoliopsida; order Lamiales; family Acanthaceae; genus Avicennia; species Avicennia marina. The sequence continues at coordinate 9,747,121 of CM032758.1, read as the reverse complement.
ACTCGTAGACTAGGCAGCCATAATCTGGGCAGGCTCCTACGAGGAGGACCATGTTGGGGTGTCTAATGCAACTCAGAACTTCGACCTGCATCAATGGTATTATGGCCCACAATTACTTTCCTTTGGAGTTAAACATAATTCTAGAACCTGAAATCCTAGTTGTTGTGCCTGTAGATGTTACTGTTTTCACAAAGTTGACTTAAGCAGTACAGTGGACATATTTTACTCCGGCAGCCAGATTGAGATTATGTAAATTGGATTGTAGCTTCTCGAGATTTCCCACCTCTTGCTGAAATTGTGATCTTCCCTGGGCCGCGTCAGGCCGAAGGACCTTGACTGCCACTTGTGTATGATCCAGGAAGCACTTGTAAACTGGCCCATATCCGCCTTCTCCAATTTTAAGAGATGCTGAGAAGTACTCCGTGGCTGCTTCAATCTCCTCTATTGAGTATCTACGATATCTCACGTCAGTTTGTGCCAACTTATCAAGCGCCTTCTTCTTCTCCTCTGCTTCTTTGAGGGCTTTCATTTCGGCGCTCATTCTTCTCTGTGCTTCGATTTCAGCTATTCTCTGAGCCTCTTCAGCTTTCTCAATTGCAGCCCTGCATTTTTCCTTTTCCTTCTCTGCAATTGCCAATGCTGCTTCCTTGGCTAGTCGTGCCTCGTCAAGTTTCTGTTCTTCTTCTAATTTCCATTGGTGAAGCTCCAGTGCCTAGAAAGATGTTAATTTCATATTTACATTCAGCATATGATCTATATATACATTTAGTGTTGATTGAGCATCTGAAGCAGTCTATTTCATTTTCCACTACAGAAGATATGCATGCCCAGGGAAATCCAATATTGAAGAATCAAGAGCACTACTTTCTGTCTTGCAGTGAGTGCTTCCTTGCAGGCCGTGCTGTACATGTCCATTGTCTGTCTGAGCTCTTGTTTGAGCCTCCTCATCTCTGCTTCTACGTCATCCTGAGCATGACAACGAATTCAGTTGAGGGCATCATATAGCGAACTAAGCACCGCGAAGGATTTCAATCTTTCTTGCCGTAAACGTAGAGCAGAGCTTAAATGATTGATGCAGTAAGAAAAATACAGCAATATTTGAGTGGAAAGTGCATATAACCATGATGTTGAAGAGAAGCCTATGAAGCGCATTTGAGATGCCCCAACAGGAACTACATGACAGGCTATTTTAGCATATGGTGAAGAAAACAATGTAATTCGATATTCTATTATGTTTCTTGAACTGTAAGTTTGAGCCCTTTTTTCTGGGATCCTTCTGCATACCAGGCTTTGGGATCCCGCATATGGAAAGTTTCCACTCTCCTGTGACGCAGATGAGTAGACTCCAAAACTGTAATTTGCATTAGATGACCTAATATTAGAGAATGAAGAGCCAAAACTTAATCGGTTTTCTGTGTCTGAGCCGCTTGACAGTCGAGGGGCAATCATCGTATCCTGATCTATTGATGAACTCGTGCAATCAGTGCTTGGTCTGTCTGAGCTCACAAATGATATGTCGGAATCAGGCATTGAAAGTTCTCCAAGCCAGCTGTTTGAAGCTTTGCCTCGAATAAATGGTGACCTGTATATGTTGGCAAGGCTGAGTTATTCTGTCATCTACGCTTTTCACGTACTGTATTTGAACTCAAAAGAATAGCGCCTCTTCTTCTAATCCTTCTTTGTTAGTGAACATAATAAACACCATTCTTTTCAACCAGCCACCGCCTTTCAAATGGCTTTACTTTTAGAAATGTTTTAAGTATATGATAAAAGGGAAGAAGTTACTTCGTATTCTGGTAATAAGGAAATTTTGAAGGGGCACTGATAAGCTTACTTGATTGAATCTAGGTCCTCCATTGGGTTGGTCTTTGCAGCAGGAGGCGGTGTAGAAGAACAAGAACCTGCCAACACGGTTCCTGAAAGCCCGGTTAAGAAATGGAGATTGAAATATTAAGAGGGATTTACCTTGAGGTCCATTGCCTAGCATCAAGCGTGCATCCGAATGAGAACTAGTGGCACTGTGCCGTGGACGGGAAGCATCCTTTGGAAGTTGATTTGAGGCAGATCTCTGGGAGGCTACTTTGCCCTTGGAGATGACATACACATTGCAAAATTCCGGTGCCCCTTTGAGAACACTGCCTGGGGTATGGACAGTCTTGAATCTTCTGTGTCCAGGGATTTGTGAGTTCCTCTCGTCTTGTTAGTGATGAAGTACAGAACATTAGCTGAAACAGGCAATTTTGTTACCTAACGAATCCGTTCTTGACTGGGGAACCAACCACCAAGTTCTCAATCGAGTTGCTCTTCACATAGTCACAAAGTGCTCTTGCAACGTCTCTGTCTTCCAGTACAATTTCACTTACTTGTATCTGTAGAAAAATTGTAATAAAGGTATCTCCAGTCACAATTAGAATTTAACATAGAACATATAACGAGTTAAAAATTGAAGACCCACGAATTAAAATTTCCAGAATTTCAAGAGTAGCAGCATGCATGTCTTACATCCTTGCGGGTGCAATAGCAGCGGAAAGGAAGGAAGAGCTCCTTGGTCAGGCCATCAGCTGGAACCACTTTTGCAGTGTTGTCATTGTCAGAGAAAGTATGACTTCCCACTGAGTCCACGAGAAACAATATCAGCAAATGTTCCCAAGACTCTCAGAAGAAAGGCGACGTGAAAAACACGTTTGTGTGATGGACCCAAGTGGCATGCTCCAAGTGAACCAAGGATTTTACACTAATCATTGGCAAATTATTAGCATCGCATGGTGCAGAATTTGGCCATCGAAATTTGATAAGCATTCAAATGTATTAACTAAAACTGCAGGCTTCACAATCCCCGGTTCACCACCACAAATAAACTCCTATCCTACAAGAAGAAAGGAAAATAGAAGAATGCAACAGGATAACTTTTTTACACCAAGACCCTAACATTTATCCACCAAAACTCAACCAAACAAACCTCAAATTCAGACATCGTTACGTCTACCATCCAGGCAAAAATGCAAAGGTTAAGAAGGGAAACTTTTTGGGAATTTTCTTCATGCAGAAAGAATGCTAGGAGAAGAATAAGCGAACCAGGAACAGAAGAGGACTTCAGTTTGACGTGGAGAAGGGCGACACTTTTGCCTTTGCCCAAGAGATTATCAACGGCCCATTTCAAGGCAATTTGGCTCCCCTTGTCTTTGTCTATGGCTACTGCTACCGTGTCCTGTCTCTTTTCCCCATTCCCTTTCTGGCCCGACATTTTCTTGTTTATTTATTCCCTCTCGGGATTTGCCAGGGGAACGTGGATTTTACAAAAGGCAAAATTCTTTTCACCACTCCCCCACCGACGACCACCTGAAGGAAGTCCCAAGGTAATACCTTGGCTAAGTTTCTGGTTGTCTGTTGGTTTCCAGAAAATGAATGTTAGATCATCTTCAGGGGTCCTCAATGGAAGTCCAGATGGTTTCAAGATTACATTATTTGTCTTTATTCTTAGCCCCAAAAACCACCTAACAAGATGGGTTTTGTGTCGACCGTTCGTTGCCATCGTCTTTCTTGTTTTGTACTTTGATGGGTGACCAAAGGCTGCCATTCGAAAGCCCACCCGAAATCGCAGGATAAACTGTTGGCGCCGGGACTCTTAACTTGGCAGCATATTAAAAAATGATTTAGAAAGACAGAGTTTCACTTCTTTATCCAATAAAATGGGTTAAATACGTTGGCTTTTTGTTTTTTTCTTCAAAAGATCAAATTGGAGAATTAACCCAATCGTTTGGCCTGTTTTTTTTTTTTTCCTTAAAAAATCGATTTTTTTCAATAATATAATATTATACATCTCTACTACATTTGTATCTATCTGCAATGTAATGGGCCAAGGGTGGATAAAAACCATGGTCATGTAATGTCTTTACAAACGTAACTTGACTCATTACTACTATATGGATCCACTAACGCTGCTTCCTACCTCACTCCCAAAAAAAGGGGGAAAAATGGTTCCAAACAAAAATTGATATATCCTTCTGTAGCTCTCTCCACTCTATCTCCAATGCAACGCAGCGGTTACACACTAACGGTGTCCGAGGGTCTCTCAGTTGTGGCGCAGTGTTGAGCGCAAGAACCCAATGCAAGATCAAGCCTTTCGTTGGATTCTTGCTCACACAAGTAACACCTTACTTCCCATTAACTTGAATTATCGTGTTGTGCATATGTATTTTTGGTTCGATTGCCATTTATTGGATTCTCGTAACACCCTGCTTCACCATTCCCCCTTTTTGTTATGTCGCAATTAGGCAATTTGAGAGGGTCAAAGTCTTTGGACTGCTAAAGGTTCGATTTTCCATGCTAGTATGTTCAGTTTCCGATTGCGTTTTCATTGTCGGACTGGAATCAATGTATTTGGAAAATTTTTTTTAGGAGAACTTAAATTATAGCATCGCATTCTTTTACAGGGTTAAGCTGTTATTTGAGTAGGTTCCCTTCAATTTGCATATTTCGGTGGTATTCCATTGGTATTAAAATTGTCCTGATTTTGTTCTTTTTGGTGGCTGCAGTGTAGAAAGTAGGTGTTTCTATTCCTAAGTTGCAGATGAGCCTAGAAGTTCGAGGAACAAATCGCATAAACAGAGCAAGCACAGCTTTAGGATTTATTTAGACTGAGAAGAGGATGTAATAAAGATCAAGGTGAAAAGTAGTAAAGATGATAACTCTACTAAGGCTCAACGGGACTTAGCATCTAGTGAAAAGCCAAAATTTTCATCCCATTCCTGAGATGGTAAGGATGGTGAAGATCTGAGTGCTCATGGGATTGGCGAAGTCTTTGAGGAGTACTGAATGCTATGGTGATTTTTCTTCGGGTTGTTTGATTTTAGAACTCCATGGATGTGGTGCTATAATGATACAAGACAAACAAATGCATGGGCTTTAGAAGTATTGGGTTAATATCTAGAGTCCAATTGAGACCCTTGAAATTCCCATCACCATGCTAAGTTGACCTCTAAAATAATTTCTTATGCCCAATATTGATTGGCCTATATCTTGTTCTATGTGTGTATTTTTTTTGTTAAATGTGTTAACTTATAGTAATAATTTCTAAACCTTTACCTATGTTTGGTTGTTTATACTATGACTATAGTTTATTTGTTTTTGTTTAAAAACACTAATGTAAGATACTATGCCTTTTTTATTCCTCCAGTTATATGTTTGATCTGTAAATGTTAACATTTGATATTTAATCTCATTTCTTTTAGATATGGACTCACTTTCTTACTCCAACTGGAACATTAAAAATTCAAGAATACGAAGAACCTCATCCATAACTTGAGAATCATATCTTGCATGATAACGAGCAAAGTATCAAAGGCGTCAAATTGCATAGAATAATAGGGATGAAACAAATGTAGGATATGTCAATACATTTGCAAGTGTTCACAATCATGGTACACTAAAATAATAGATAGCCATATATTCTATTAATGGTTGAATTTTAAAATATGGTTTTATTAATATGTTATTTTATTTCATGTTTTCTATGTCTTCTAATTTCACTTCCTTTTCATATGAAAAAGCATGTCATACAGAACCAAGAACTCATAGTAACGTATCATCAACAATTGAACTGTTCAATGCAAGCACAAGTAACCAGGCAAGATATGTTATCTTGCGAAAATTTTGCATAAGCGTACTTTCATGACATTCTACATCAAATTTATTATCATATATCTCTATACCATTGCTAAATATATGACATAAAAAATTATAACTTTTCATGTGTCTTGATCAAATTTTTTAAAATGTGGTGTTTTTTTTTAAAGAAAACGAAACTAATATAATTATTCATTTATTCTTCATGTATTGTCATGTATGTTTTGGTGTTGCCAATCTACTCATGTCAATCAAAATTAAATTATTTAATCTCATTCCTTCCAAACATGGACTTACTTTCTCATTCCAATTGGAATATTGGAAGTTCAAGAATACGAAGGACCTCAACCGTTACCCATGAATCAAACTTTGCACAAGGGTTAGCCAGGTACCAAATGTGTGAACTAAATCAAACAATGCCAATGAATCAAATGCAATAGTTGCCAATACATCTCTAGATGTTAAACATTATGGTACATAAAATCAACAAAGTCTTATGTTTCATTTTTCATTTTTAATTCTCAAAGTTTAAATTATATTTATGTTAGCATGTTATTTTCTTTCATGCTTTTTCCCCATTTCACTTCTTCTTATCAACAACTCACAATAGCATTAACAATTGAGCAAGGCAATAGAAGCACAAATAATCAAATACCTGCCGATGCCCAAGGTACGTTCCCTCTTTATAAATTAAGCATTTTTGTATCTTCATGACATCCTCATCAAACTTATCATCATATATCTCCTTATACTAGCTAATAATCATAATAATAATTACTTAATTAATTATAACTTTTCAAGTCATTATAAAATACTTTGAAAATGTGATCTTTCTGATGGAAATGAAATTTAGAGAATTATTCATTTATTTATTTTCATTGTTGTATTCACAATTGTATTGCTCATTTGCATTGCATAAAAACCTTATAAATTATGTGCTTTATCAACTCATATTGATAAATATATAAATTTCTGTTAGAATTATTCTTATATATTACTTCTATTCTTAGGCTATGATTCAACAAGGTATAATGATCATTCTATCGTTGAACTTGGCAACACAAGTAAATTGCAACAAAATATACATGGCACTCCATTGAGTTGCTTAGACCACGCCGATTCCATTATTTGGGAAGGATTCTTTATGAGAGGCAATTGTTTGAAACAATAAGATGCACACATTGTTTTGCTACATTGTTTCAAAGACAAACATCCCAACTTTGTTGCCAAAGTGGGCGTGTAGCACTGCATTAAATTCCAATGCCAATTAAGTTACAAGAATTATTCACTGCAAACAACACAGAAAGGAGATACTTTCGGAAATACATTCAAGTATATAATCATGTATTCTCTTTCACCTTAATGGGTGTCCATATAGATGTGAATTTAGCAAATGGTGAACATGGGATATACACCTTTTGTGCTCTTGGTATTGTATATCATCGAATAAGAAGACTTCTTCCACACCTACATAATAGACCAAGGTATATGCAAATCTAGATTGTAGACACTAAGCACAAAATATACAATTGATTACAAGAAAATCTAGATTTGAAGAGGGAATTACTTATCAAGATATAGAACATCCTTGATCATTGTAATCCATTTGTTCATGTCTTTCAAAATCTTGGTCAAAGTCCGAATATACCTCATTGTCAACTCATCATCAAAAGGTCGCCACCTAAATATAGCTTACCAACATCCTCCCAAGTCGCTGCATTTATTGTTGATGATGAAGGTATAGAGAACTTAAATAATAGGGACATAAATGTCCATAGTCAAAGTGGGGTTCTGATGAATATTAAAGATGTGGTTGGTTATTATGACCCATTAAAATATCCCCTACTTCTTCCTTGTGGAACGTACAGTTGGGATAAAAAAAAATCTAAAAATTATGGTACTCTTGTCACGTGTTGAAAGTTTTATGCCTATATGTTACTGGTTGGTGAACAAATTTCAATTACCTTTGCTATCTCAACCATTACTGTCATAATTATAACATAAGACCAATTTCATTGTTTTAGATATGAAAAAACAATCACACTTCTGCTTCAAAGAGGTCGGCCATTGCAACAATACCTGGTGGATGATTATGTAAAAATTGAAAGCCACAAGCTCAAATGGATACGTCAAAATCAACTTAATATTCATTCTGAACTTTATCAGGGGCTTCACGATTGCTTACATGCATGAGAAAACAATGTAGGTATAATAAGAAGAATGTATAGCAACAATGTTACAATTATTTATACTTTTTTTGTGCATTGCATTTACAACAAGGTAAATTTTGTATACAATGTTGGTCATAGAGTAACACTCTTGTCATCTTTTGTTGGAATCAAAGATATCAAGGTATCATGAATTTAGTCCAAATATATAGAAAACCAGATTTAATGCTAACAATAACATGTAATCCTGTTGGATTGATATAAAAAATTAGTTATTTCCACATCAATTGCCTCGAGACTGGCCAAATTTGTTTACTAGAGTGTTCTGTTAGAAATTTAATGAATTCAAAATGATGTTGTGGAAAGAAAAGTTTTGGAAAGGTACTTATGTAATCATACATGATCGGCTATGAAAAAAGAAGATTGCCACTCGCCGATATATTAGTTATTTTTGGAAAAAGAGATAAATTGCATACTCCTAAAGAATTCACTTGAGTTGTTTGTGTTAAAATACCTTCAAAAGAAGAAAAGCCCACTTTGTATGAAGCAGTTCTTCGACATATGATTCATGAACCTTGTGGCTCTTACAATCCTCAATGTTTATGTATGAAAGATGGTAAATGTGAAAAAAAATTCTCAAAACCATTCTCTCCACATACAACTCGAGGTAATGACTCCTACCCAGTGTATAGAAGGCATGATACTACTGCAGTTCCTTTGACTGGCACTGATATAATTATGGTGGACACAATGGTTAGGTTGTGCCTTATAATCCATGGCTTTTTTTAAAGTATGATTGCCACATCAATGTGGAAGGATATGGTAGGATCAAAGCAGTGATATATATATATATATATATATATATATACACTACATTCATAAAGGTCCAAATCGAGCTGTTTTAGAGTTGCGTTATGGGAGAAATTATGATGAGATTCAAAACTTTGTTGATGGAAGATGGATTTTCACACCTAAAGCATTCTGGAAAATTTTTAATTCACAATGAGTAGAATGTATCCATCTGTCATAAGACTTCAAATACATTTACCGAATTAGCTCCTAGTTAATTTTAATACTAATCAATTTATGCATGATATTCTAGAAGATGAGCATAAATTAATGACAATGTTGACTGAATTTTTTAAATGAACTATGATCCTACATTGATTGGAAAGTATTTGTATCAAGAATTTCTAGAGCATTTCATTTGGTATAATTCCTAAAAGAAATGGGTACCACATACAAGTAGATGTAAAGTAATTGGAAGGATATGCCTCTCTATCTGAGGGTGAAAGATTTTATCTTCACATTCTTCTTAACCATGTTAGAGGCCTTCGATCTTTTGAAGACCTATCAACTCCAAATGGGGTTAGTGTTGCAACATTTAAAGAGGTACTCAAAGATTGAGACTTCTCCAATAAAATGATTACATTCATGAATGTATGCAATAAGCATACTATGTTAGAATGACATGTTCTTTAAGGAGATTATTTATTTGTTGGTGTTTTGCCAACCTATTAGTGTTCAACAGTTGTGGGCTAAGTTCTACCCTTTCCTATTTGAAAATTATGTTTGTTCAAATTCGTCAAATACTCTTTTCATGATCAATAGACTACTAATGAAATTAAGAAGATTGATATACTTATACAAAAGAAAATTAGACAAATTTGGTTTGCCATGTATTAATGATAACTTTGTGAACAATTCAATACTTCCTAGAATAATGAAGGAAGAGCTTTATATTCATATACTTGAGGAAGATTTAAGGTCCATAGAAAGGTTGAATGCTAATCAAAAAATTGAATTTGATATAATCATGGATACTATTATGTGCAACTAACCATCAGTTTTCTTTATAGATGGCCTTGAAGGAACTAGGAAGACATACTTATATCATGCTTTGTTAGCTCATCTTAAGAGGAATGGCCACATTGTCATACTAGTAGCAACTTCTGTCAAAAATGGTTGAGCAAGTTCAATCTACATGAGGGCTCATCATCTAAAGCTAACAAGCAGAACTACACCAAAAACAGGAAAAGAACAACAAGGAGAATTGAAGGGTACAGGCTCTCTATCTACCTTAGTATTTGAATATCTATCTGCTAACTTTGATAAGCAATTCCTTGCATTTATATCCATTCAGAAAAGAAATTAGCCAATTGAATAATTGTCTGCAACTGCAAGCTTAACAAACTAATGCCACATCATTAGATCAGCACCAGACAGGTGCTCTGTGGAGCAGTTTCTCTAGCATGCTTTGTTTTGATTTCTTTACCACCCCCCTCAAGGAGCATGGATATTCTTCATGCTCATCTTGCCTAGTAAGCTGTTGAGTTGAGCATTTCATAATCCTTTGGTCAATAGGCTAGCTTGTTGCTTTTTGCTTAGTATTTGCCTTACTTCAAAAGTTTCATCTTGTACCTTCTCCCTAATGAAGTGTATATCCATATCAAAGTGTTTGGTCTTTTCATGGTACGTGGGGTTTTTCCAGATTTGTAAAGCACTTTGATTGTCACAAAAAATCATCACAGGTTGAGAGTGTGTTACTCCAAAGTCTAGTAACAAATTTTTGATCCAAATAATATCGAAAGCATGAGAAGTGAGAGCCTTATACTCAGGTTCAGTTGAGCTCCTAGCTACAACTCCTTGTTTCTTTGATTTCCAGGTGATGATTATCCCTCTAAGAAAGTTGCAAAAATCAGTCATAGACCTCCTCGTATCAAGACAGTTTCCCTAATCATTATCAGCAAATCCCATCAACTTCAGGTTTGGTTGTTCACTTTCCAGCATAACTACTTTTCTTAGTTCATTCTTCAAGTACTTAAGAACTCTGTATACTACTTCCATATGCGTTTGTCTAGGGTTGCTCATAAATTGGGAGAGTATATGCACTAAATATGATATATGAGTGAGTGAAAGTCAAGTAGATCAACTTTCCTGCCAATTTTCTATATGGTGTTTCATTAGGTAAGAAGTCTTCGTCAATTTCATTGAGATGGTGATTTACATCTATTGGAGTCTTCACTAGTTTTGACCCCAACATCCCATATTCATTTAATAGATCAAGGTAGCACTTTCTTTGGCAAATAAGAATTCCATCCTCTAACCTTGCAACCTCCAATCCCAAAAAGTATTTTGGGACTCCCAGCTGCCTTAATTTGAACTTACATACTCCCAACTGCCTTAATTTGGACTTACTTCTCAGATATATTATGACACTATCTACGTTCTCATGATTGCCGTTTCCTATAACTATATCATCCACGTACACAAGCAATGCCAACGCTCCTCCTTTATCAACCTGTTTAGTAAAGAGTGAGTAATATCCCTTGGATTGCCTAAGACCATACTGATTGAGGGCTTCAATTAATTTCACATTCCATTGTCTGGATGCCTGTTTTAGGCCATATAAGGATTTCTTCTACTTGCAAGCTGTCACCATAGATCTGGTGCTGCATGTCTTCTTACCTTTTAAATCATATCCTTGGGGTAAGGACATGTAGTCTTCCTCCTCTAGTTCTCCATTTAGGAAGGCATTATGAATGTAAATTTGTTGCAGGTGCCAACCAAATGTTGCAACAAGTGAAAAAAGTAGTCTCACAGTGCATTGCTTGACCACAGGGTTAAAAGTTTCTTGATAGTCAAACCTCTTACTTGGTTATATCCTTTAGCTACTAACTTTACCTTGTATCTTTCAATTAAAATATCAGCCCTCACTTTCACCTTATATATCCACTTGCATCTAACCATGTGTTGTCCTTTAGGTACCTTCACAATATCCCATGTCCTGTTTTCTTCCAAGGCTTATAGCTCCTCATTCATGGCATTTGTCTAATGCTTAGACCTCACTACCTCCTCATAGGTGGCCGGTTCCTTTAGGTGATTTAATGCAGTTAGGAAACAAATTTATTTAGGTGTGAGGTGTTCTGTTCCAAGGTGGTTAGCAATTGGATATTGTGTGCGAGTATTTGACGGCTGAATGTTATGTTCATACACTGCTAAGTATTTAGCAATGTTCTGATCCTTGTGGATCTTCTAAGATGCTGAGTAGCTTGAGGCACTTGGTGTTGAGATGATAGAGGCTGGTTTTCTGTGAGAGAATTCATTGGTAACAGAGCAATTGACTGTTGTGGGTTTGTATGATAGTCATTAGCTAGACTTTCCACTGAACAGTGTTGCTATGTGCCTAAGCCATCATATGCAGAAACATCTAGATAAGTCTGTTTAATACTAGATTGAGGAGGTAAATTAAGAAAGGAGTAGTACTCCATACTAGAAGGGAAGGCACTCTTAAAGAAAATGACATCTCTAGAGATGAAGATTTGATGGTTACTTTAATCATACAGTTTCTATCCTTTGACACTAATGGGGTAGCCAAAAAAGACCCATTTCTTGCTTCTAGGATCAAACTTGCTTTTATTCCTTTTCAAATTTGATGCAAAAGCTAGGCATCCAAAAACTTTAAGGTGGTGATAATAAGGTGGATTCTTGAAGAGACACTCATATGGTGAACTATTGTTTAGGAATTGAGATGGGATTCTATTGATGATATGTGTAGCAGCAAGGACTGATTCACCTCAGAATTTTGTTGGTAAGGAAGCTTAGTACAAGAGAGCTTTAGCAGTGGTCACTAGGTGTTGGTGTTTCCTTTCTAACACCCCATTTTATTGTGGAGTTTCAACACATGATGTTTGGTGAAAAACACCATGACCAGAGAAGAATATGTTTAGCTTGAGTTCAGGTGCATTATTAAACCTTACAGTCTAGATTTTTGCATCAAAATGGGCTTGGATAAGGTTGTAAAAGGCTGGAAAAATATGACAGACATCATTTTTTTGATTCATAAGGTAGGTCCACGTGGTTTTTGTGAAGTCATCAACTAGAGTTAAGAAGAAATGAAAACCTCAAATGGCTAGTTCCTTGTGAGGTCCCTAAACACCAAGATGAACGAGTTCAAAAGGTGCTAATGTTGATTCTCATGCAAAGGAAAGGGCAGCCTTTTTTATTTAGCCTTTGGACAAATTTCACACACTTTCTCAAGCATGACAGTAACAAAAAGAGAGTGAGCCTTAATTTTGCTAACTACATGATGTGATGTGTGGCCCAATCTATAATGTCATACATCAAAGACAGCATCAGAAATAGAATTAGTTGGAAGAAAAGTGGTTTCATTCATTTGTTGAGGAGATAATACAACGGGTTTCAAAACAGAAATGGTTACGTGAAAGAATTTAATTGCCTTTTGTTCCAGGATGAACAACCCTTGCTTGAGCCTAGCAATGCTAATTTTCATCAAGTGAGATGGGGCCTGGATATAACATGTCTTAGAGTCAAATATTAGGCTATAATTTGGGCTTTAGTAAGCTTATTGATAGACAAAATGTTGTACTTGAATGAGGGAGTATATAGCTCAGTTAATAGCAAGAATTAGAAATATGCATTGTGCCTATGTGTGTTACTATAGTCCTGAGCCATTTGGAAGATTTACAAAGGTATTTGATACTGATTTATAAGAAGTAAATAAGCTTAATTGGTTGCACATGTGGTCAGTAGCACTAGTTTCAATTATCTAGTAAAATAAATCATTTGATGCACAATCATTAAAGGACTGTTGTGCAAGACTGTTGGAGCAAATTTTTTCTTTATGTGGCTTACCTGCAAAGTTTGAAATGGACTAGTGGGATGTCATGACAGTTGGATCATTATCAGTCTCCTAATGCAGCTATGAAACCTTAGCATCAGATTTGGCCACGTCCTGCGAAGCCAGCCATGCAATCAGTTTGCTCATCTGGTCTTGGCTCAGAAGCATCTCGTGTTCCTTCTGGTTCTCCATTTCTTTTTGCATAATTGGATGAGCCATGATTTGTCATCCGCTGATATCCCCTTCCTTTGGTCTTTGTGAATTTAAAATTGAGAGGAAATCCCACCAATCTATAGCATTTTTCCCTAACATGTCTTCTCTTCTAATAGTGATTACAAACCAGTTCTGCCTTCTTATCCTTTCTCTCACTAGCAGTTGCCATTCCAAACACCTCAGTCCATGTTTGCTGCATTATTCCATTAGATCTTTGTGATTCCTCCATCATGATAGTGTTATAGGCTTCATCTAGAGAAAGGAATGGCCTTTGATTTAGCAATTGTGATCTGTTGGCAACATATGTCTCATTCAAACTATTTAGGAATTTGAATAACTTATCCTTTTCTTGTTGCTCCACAAACTTTTGGAAACAATCTGGATTGCATCTTCCACACATGCAGTGTGGCACACATCCTTAGAGCCTTGGAGCCTTGCATTATGGCACACAGATCATGTTGCAGCCTACACACCCTACTGTCATCTGGCTTAAAGAACCTCTTGTGCAACACATTCCATATTTGGTAAGCATGCTTTATATAAAACACAATATAGGCAATATTGGGGCTAATGGACTTCAATAGCCATGACACGATCAAGTTATTGCACCACCACCACGCAAAGTGCAAAGGATCCTCTGAGTCAGGCTCTTTGATGTTCCATCCACAAAGCCTACCTTGTTCCTGATTGACAAAGCCAGGTTGAATGATCTGTTCCATGTTAAGTAATTAGATCCTTTCAATTCTGGAGTTATAACCACAGTGGCAGGATTGTCAGTCGAGTAGATGAAGTAAGGGGAGCTGCTATCATCTGGTCTGAGATTGGGAATGGACTAGTTGATTGAACTCCCAGATCTTGATGCCAACATGCTAATTATGGAAGGAAAAATGGAATGCAGAAATACCTGGTAAGTCGGTTATTGCTACCATATGAAAAATGGTTAAGCAAGTTCAATCTGCATAAAGGCTCATCATCTGAAGCTAACAAGCAGAACAACACCAAAAATAGGAAAAGAATGACAAGGAGAATTGAAGGGTATAGGCTCTCTATCCGCCTTAGTACTTGAATATCTATCTGCTAACTTTGATTTGCCATTCCGTGCATTTATATCCATTTAGAAAAGCGATTAGCCAACTGAATAACTATCTGTAACTGCAAGCTTAAAAAACTAATGCCACATCATCAAATCAATACCAGGTAGTTGCTCTGTGGAGTAGTTCCTCTAGCATGCTTTGTTCTTATTTCTTTAACAACTTCTATAATAGCCCGCACATTGTTATTAGGTGGTAGGATTGCACATTCTTTTTTAAAAATTCAACTTAGACCTATAACAAATAGTTTTTGTAAAATCAACGAACAAACTAATCTTGTTGAGTTAATTAGACGTGTAACTACTATTGTGTGGCATGAGGTACTGATGGCAAACTGCAAGATTTTGGTGGGAAAACTATTATTTTCAGTGGTGATTTTAGTCTAGTATTTTCAATAGTGAAGGGAGGATCAATTGTACTACAAATTGATGGAAACATTTCGAATTGTTAGTTTTGGAGAAATGTGAACATAATTCAACTTCAACAAAAGATGAGATCAATCCAAGATAAAGGTTTTGCACACTTTTTACTTAGAGTTGGAAATGAATTGGAGCATATTGTTCGTGTTGATTTTGTGAAGTTACTTCATTTGACTGTCATCCATTAGGAAAGTGAACGACGACTTTACCAATAGATTGATTTTGTTTTCCCAAACATGATCGGACACACAAATCATGCTAACTATATGGCAGCAAGGGTGATTATCACTCAAAAAAAAATGTAAATTTTGATAACATCAATGAAAAGCTAATAGAATTGTTTCCTGGTGATCAGAGAGTATACACATCTTAGGATTTCTTAGAGGATGACAATAATGTCCTTTGTCAAGAAGAGTTTTTAAACTCTCTCACTCCAAGTGGTCTACCTTTGCATAAGCTAACATTAAAAAGAATGATGTACAGCAATGCTTTTGAGAAATGTTGCACTTAAACTTGGTCTCTGCAATCGGACAAAGCTCATATGTTGCAATATTGCAAAAAAAAAAATTATTGATGGAGAGATTACTATAGGTCCATACAAAGGTAATAGATACTTTCTGCATAGGATGCCACTGAAAACTAAAGAAAATTCTGGCTTGCCATTTATCCTGTCACATGCTCAATTTCCAATATGGTTAAGTTTTGCTTTAACAATTAACAAAGCCCAAAGACACACAATACCCCATGTTGGAATTTTTCTACAAAATAACGTGTTCGGTCATGGACAACTATATGTGGCACTTTTAAGAGAGGTTTCACATGGGCTGACAAAAATGTTAATTAAAAATGGAAAGTTAGAAGATAGGACTGGTTTGTATAATAGAAACGTTGCTTACAAAGATATTTACTTTAGTTCAACTAATGATCAATGTCTTGCGAGTATTTCTTCTACAACTTTTTAATGTGATTTTCAATTCCAAACTATCATGCCTTGAATCTAATACCATGACACAACAATACTCACAAACAATTTTAGCAAATATCAAACCAAAAGATATTGAGCAAACTAATCCATTAATTGCCATAACATGTCCAAAAGATAACATCCAAGGTATTGATCAAAATATGGTCTCATAGTGGAATGACAAGCATCCTATCTATTGCATCAGTCATGTTGTATTTGTTAATGAAGAAAATAGAAATAAAATAAACTAGTGTAAAGATCTTCATCTCTCTCGCTAGGTCTACCATCCCCACATGACTTCCTCTTTATTTCCCTTTTTTGCAAAAATGACATATAAAATATGTGAGTAACAAGTCACCTAGTAAATGATGCCTCTTACCTTTTTTGGTTTTTATACGATGTGAGTAAAAAAATAACAATTTGTATAAAACAAAATTTCAAAATCAATGGTATGAATCACATTTTGGAGTGGATAATGACTGTTTAAGAAAATCATAGCATCTAAAAATTAATCCATCTCATCATGCCTATTATTCACAAGTTTATATTCCTCAACCTACTCATTGTGAGACTACTTTGCATATTTATTTCTACTGATCAATACCTTAATCTATATTCTCAACTAAGGAGAGTTACATGCAATCAACTATGCCACTGGATCCTAATGTTTCAACCTCGATTAGAAGAAATCCCTATCTATACACCCAATGGGTAGGGTCACATATGAGCTTCACCCGCTATCGGCCCTAATACTTCTACCCAATTAGTAAGGCGGAACTTGTTCTACATTATCGTCAACATCATATGGGAGGCTTTCCGTATTTATTACTAGTATTCCAAACTTCAAACATTTAGTTTAAAACTTTTTCTTATTTCACAAATACCTCACATCCAAAATTTTGGGAAAATAATTGATAACTTTAGTTTCAGAGAAAAATTCACATGTCAAAATATACTTTCATAAACAAAAATAATATTTGAAATTAAATTTTAAATGCATAATAAAATTCAATTAGAACATAAAAACCATTTCAAAAGCATTTGGTAAAAGTTGGCAAGGAGTAACCACCTATCTGGCGCTAATCCTGTTGGTCAACTAGCTCATCGGATATCAAATTTTGACTTCTTATTCAATCAAACAATTTCCCATTCAATATTTAGTTTAACTAAGTCCTTTCCTTCAAATGCTTTCGTGCGTATCCTACGTGTCTCTTATTATTATCCTTTCAGACTCTCGATTACCTATCCAATAGGTTTTCATATTTGGGATTTATTCAATTACTATCCTTTATATCCTATTAAGCCTTAAACAATATTTTTAAGCCTATTTTAGTCTCAAAATTAGATTATTAAGCCTTAATTATGTAAAAATATGATTCTATCACTTTCAGGTTCTACCATTGTGAAAATGGGGCTCACAATCACAAAGAATAGTTTTGCACTATCTCACTTCTACGCTTAGCTCACAACAGCTGAAAGTATTCTTATGACCATGAGAAGCTTACTCGTGCTTGCGGTCATGACCATGAGGCATTCTATTTATTTCGTGCCCATGACTTGCGATCGTAAGAGACAAAGCCAAACTGCAAGCCACAGTGTCGCACCCGCAATGTAGACCACTGGATGTTTTGTCCATCTCGTGGTCTTGCTTTACATGTGTGACAAGCTCCCTTAGACCTGCACCGCAACATCCCATGGCTGCAGCAACGACAGCGCTAAGGGGCTTGTGTTTGTGCAAGGCACTATTTGAACGATTTTTCACATTATACTCAATTTCAATTGCGAAAAGTTGTTTTTATAAATAGTCTGAAGGTCCTTAGGCATTATTTTTCATGAATCCTAACCATGAAAATCCAACTTAATTGTGTTAATCAATTTTGAAATAATTCAGGACAAGTTTCAGAAATTTGCATACTTTATCAATATGTGCTTCCTAAGATTTCCTACATGTAACCACACGAGTTTAACATGTACATTGCTAATCCACGCATAAGCTAACCTAAACCCACAACTCTTGTGCCTATAATGTGTGCAAGGAGGTTTTCTAAGTTTTGTGCATGAAGAACATAATATCTAGCCAAGAAATTACCTTAAAGCATTGCATTTGGTGCATAGAAGTGCCTCGTTTTCTCTTTGGTGAACCTTTAAACATCTGCTGCTCCTTTGGAGTGCTAAAATAATTTTTCTCTCACTTTAGACATATATATACCTAGGGTTTTGAAGGTATTTCGAAACAATAGGATTCTAAAGTCTTGAAAGGGCCTAAATTCCTTTTTACTCTATTTTCTAGATGTTCTGGGATATTTGCAGGAAAAATTCAGTTTAAAAATCCTCCTCTGTAATTCCCATATGCATAATAATACCTCCCATGGTTATCCTAAATATTCGGTAGGATTTTGTTTGTCTATTACACTATATTTCTTTCTCCTACTTACATTTCTTATTTCCCAAAAATTTCATACGAAAATTAATTCCTTAATTATCCACCAAAAATATTAACTAAAATTTAATTAACTAGTCCTCAAAATTTAGTAAATTTTAGCTGGCTTAACTATGTGTATGTTACCTTCCATGTATATTTAATATTACCCCACTTTATTCACACAAAAATTAATAAATCAATAGGCATTAAATAATTTAATGAATAAATATTGTTTCATTAGTATCACCTAAAATCTGGGGTATTACACAAACTTCCATCTAAAAGTCTTCTTAATTAATCTATATTGTTCGTGTAACTTAATAATATTTACATCTTCCTCTTTGTAGACATCAAGTTTTTTCCCAAATTACTAGAATGCTGGGCTCTTTCAAAAGAACTACATTCTCAAACACCCTCACCAAGGGTAAACTACATAGTTGAGGATTAAGAAATGCTCACAAGTAAAAATTTCAAAGTCAATGACATCATATTATGTGACATATCAATATTACATCCTTCTAAGATGCAAGTAATGTGACTAGGTTGGAAAATTACTATTGGTATTAGTGGCTTTGATTTTGAAAGATATATTGAATGAATGTTTGAACAACTTTCTAACAAGCAAGTAAACATGAAGTATTTTATGCTGTTTTATCTTTAATATTTTTGAAGTTACTCTAAAAGGCAGTGTGAAGATGTCATAGAATATAAAAATGATTGCAAACTAGCTACAAGGTAAGTGTATTACTTCATTTAAATATTCTATCATTAACATATGTAGTAATTTACAACTTATATGTGATCCACACATTAATATTGTAGGGGCACAACAAATTTTAGTTGCCATAACTCATAGGTACTTACAAGAAAGCCATGTTTATTCTTCTCATATGTATTGCGTATGTCGTATGCATTTATTTTAAGAGGTACAATCTCAATTTTTTATTATCACATTCATTACGTGCATTTTTTACATATCAATAATATAGATTATGTGTATATATATACAAATGAATGTATTCTTCAATTATGATGTATGTTGAGTTGTGGTTAATCGCAATCAATTGGATTAATAACAAAACTACGTATCTTTCTTTTTAGTGATATTTTTTATTTGTCTGATTTGAATAATTAAGTATAAAATAATATATTTGAACTAATAAAGTTGTCATTTATTTACATAATTTTCTATTCTATATCATTGCATTTTATTATGTTACTTTATAAAAATGTGTATGCTCAATTTTTTTTTTGCATAGAAAGTTGATTGTGCCCCAGTCGCTAGTACATGTTATTAGTAATATACTTTCTAATGCCCATTACTAAAATGTAGGTGGATAGGGATGGTAATTTGCAATAGCAAAAAAGGGGTCTCAATTTGGGACAACTTTGGAATGGAGTTGAAACGGTTTAAAAATACCATCCCAAATCTGTCTCGGAGAGCGTCATAGATATATATGTCATAGGAATGTCGAAATGCCACCTCAAAGCCATCCCTATTAGAGATAGTAAAACACAACCGTCTTAGATTTAGAGATGAAAGAAGGAAGTTGTCTCAATTTGAGACAGGATGCAGCTTACCATCTCAAAATTTGCGATGATATTGTCTCAATTTGGTTTAACTTCATTGTCCATTTCAGAATATGGCAATAGTGTACCCTAAACCATCCCTAATAGAAATAGGAGAGGAATACTAATGGTCAAGTGGATGTTATTGCAAACTAGGACAGTTTCATTCACTGTACCAAAATTGGCTATGGTTTCAATTAACAATCACAAATTATAGGATGGTCGAAGTTGTGCTGTCTCAATTTGAGATGGCTTGTGAAACCTTTACAATTTTTGAGACGAGTTTGGGAAAGTCATGGCAATTTGGGAAAAATTTGGGATGGTGTTTTAGGTGTCCGAAATTGCAAAATATGTTTAAATCCCTACCTTTACAATCATTTCATTTCAAACCATTTCAAACACAATCTATCCAACCCATACAAGTTCCATAACATCTAAAAGGCCTTTCCTCACCCAGGTATGTGAATTATTGTAGGTTTTGTCCATTATTTGTGTTATTTTTGTGTATTTAATTATTAGTTTTTCACTATACACGCACACACACACACACACACTCATATATATATATATATATATATACGCAAATGCATATAAACAATTTGTTCTTAATAATAACTAAGTTAGTATGAGATGACAAATGATATTGTTGGGCTAAAGTGTGAGTGCAAGCTTATTAATGAAGGTACGAACATTTTCTTAAGTTTCATATATATATATATATATGTGTGTGTGTGTGTGTGTGTGTGTGTGTGTGTGTATGTACACACACACACATATATATTGAAACATATGCTACTTTTTTGAATTGTTAGATGTTTGTATGTGTTGTATGTTGTTAAGACGAAATGTTACATTATGTAATTAGCAAATTGTTAACATTAGGTGTTTGCAGGTAGAGGAAAAATGCTTAAGGAAATAAAGGGTTGGATGCACCAAAAAAATTTCTTAGGAGGTGGGATTTGAGGCTAGAATTTGAGAATGATGTGAATTAGTTTATAGATTGGGCTAGTGTATAGTATGACTGCATGGATGGGAGTAAGATTTGATGTCCATGCATTTGGAGCAATAATAGCAAATTTATGGAGTTAGATGAAATGAAAGTTCGCTTGCTCAGGAAAGGATTTGTAAGCGATTATTTCAACTGAATAAGCCATGGCAAAGCCCTTGTTAATGAATCAACAAGACAATCTAGTAGTCATTTCACTTCTTTGAGCTCGTAAGAGGCATTGTTCAATTGTGAACATGATATGTTGTCCGGTGCAATTAGCTGTCGAAATGGAGTAGGAGTTGAAGGTGGTGGGAACATGGTTATGGTAAGAGGTATGCAAGTGCAAGGGCCCAGATATCACAAGCTTGGGTGACTAATTTTTCAATGTTCTTCACGCAGTCGATAAGCCATTATATAATGGATGTGAAAACTTCTCTCAACTATTGACAATGGTAAGCTTAGTAAATATTAAGGCGAAGCATAACATGTTGTAGAGTTGCTGTGATAACATATGTAGACTAATTAGGAAGATGTTGCCAAGTGGCAATAGGATGCTGATAAATTTCTACAGCACTAAGCGGTCGATCAAGGAGTTAAAACTTCCTATAGTGAAAATTAATTGTTGCTGATGTATGTTGTTCTAGAAATGTGACGAGGCTCTTAAAAACTACAAATTTTTATGGAAAAATAGGGTACAAACTAGGTAAGGTTATTTATCACATGAGAAACGGGTTAAACATTCAAGGTTGCACTATTTGCCATCAATTCCCAAACTGCAACGATTGTACACCTCTACTATGAGTACAAAGCACATGACATGGTATGCATGTCACGACACTAGTGATGGGTGTATGTGTCATCCATAAGATGCTAAACTATGGAAACACTTTGACAAGACATATCCAAATTTCACAGGTGACCCACATAACTAACGTTTAGGCTTATGTGCTGATGGATTTGCACCATTCGAATCATATGATTTGATATGCTCTTATTGGCTAGTTATCGTGAGAACATATAACATATCCCTAGGAATGTGCACGACAATGCCATATATGTTCCTTGTAGTAGTTACTCCTTGCCCTGTAAACCTTAAGAGACTGATAGATGTGTACCTTCAATAGCTTGTTAATGATTTGTTGTAGCTAAGGTGTAAGGGTGTCATGATGTATAATGCTTATACAATTTCTTACTTCAGAATGCAAACGGTGCTTATGTGGACTGTCAATGACTTACTAGCTTATTTGATACTAGGCAGATGGAGTGCAGCTAGATCATGGGTTCTCCAATTTGTTTAAACTACAACAAGGCTTTTTTGCTATAGCATGGGCATAGAGCTTGTTACTTTAACTGCCTTTGACAATTTCTTTCAAGGGACTATATATATAAGAGGAATAAGAAGAATTTCACTAAAGGTCATACTGAGTGGTGAGTTCTATCTCCAAGGGAATTAGGGAAGCAAGTATGGCAGCATATCTACCTTATTAACTACATGGTCAACAACCCAAATAGAGAGGTTTTCGCTTATGGGGTTGAGCATAAGTGGACTAAAAGGAGCATATTTTCAGAATTACCATACTATAAGATAAATTTAGTCTAATACAACTTAGATTCATGTACATAGAAAAGAACATGTTTGATAATATTATCAACATGATACTGTACGTTAGGGGAAGTCGAAAAACAATTTGAATGCTCACACGGACTTAAGTATTGTGCGTGATCAGCAGAGTTAGCTATCTCACCTAATAGTGATGGACCAAAGCCTAAGGCTAGTTGCATGCTTAACCAAGATTAAAAAAAACATAGGTTCTGTGAGTGGTTGGTTTAATTGATGTTCCCAGATGGATATGCCTCCGATGAAGATGTGTTGATATGTGGGAGTTGAAGTTGCAAGGCATGAAATCTCATTGTTACCATGTTTTCATTGAGCGATTATTGCTAATAGCACTTAGTTGTTGCCTAAATATGGTTGGAATGAATTGATTAAGGTGACTTTATTCTTTTAATAGTTTTGCATGCCTATGTTAAATAGGGAGAGCATGCAAGACATAGGGCCAAATTTGGCATCACTAATATGTAACTTGGAAAAAAATTCACTTTTTTCAAATTGATGAAGCACCTCCATAGGAGTCACTTGTACGTGGCCCTATGACAAATGGGTGTTCCTTGTTGAGAAGCTAGTACATGACGCATGTCGTTTGGTTACAAGGTGCGTAGCTCTCATTTGTTATAACTTTGTCATTGTTGCAGGTTTCTACACAATTTAAAGAAGAAGGTGAAGAACAAAGCATATCTTGAGGCATCAATTGTAAAGGCGTACATAGATAAGGACATAGCCACATTCGCCACTTTCCAAATCTAACTAGGCATGTCATCCAAGTGCATAAGGTACCGCGAAATAGTGACACCTGTAGCTTAAAATCTAGGCCCTAATCTTCTATTTTCAACTACCTAGGTAAATCATCTAGTAAACCAACTCCAAGATATCGAATAGATGAGAAACACCATGTGGCTGAGACCTATATAATACTGAACACTCCGAAAGAGAGCCTACTCTACAGGTAAAGCCTTTATGCATTTCAAATATATTAAGTGTGTACACTCGTATGAAATGTTACAAATGATTTATTGCATCTATTGCAAGATGTTTGTTGAATAGTATGATAATACATCAGTTGACATAGATGGAGTAGTCCCCCACTGTTTTCTTATGGTTTAAGACATTTGTGAGTTCTACCACACACTACCCAATCTATGGTTGAAATGATTTTATGAATTGGGAAAGGTTTTATTGTATTACTATCCATGTAAGTGTTGGATGGGAACAATAATATTTCAAACCCTTTACTTCATAGCTTAGCAAGGGGGCCATCTAGCCAGGTGACATGCGTGCATGCATATACCATAAATGAGTTCAAGTTTTATACCTCGTTTTATAGGCAAGGCATGCAACACAAAGTTTTAGTGTATGTGTGCATAGCTTATATTATGTAACTCGGAGTATAACCTCTATGGGGTGGTCGAAGAAATCTTACAAATAGATTACATAGATATTTCAAATACGACGATAGTTGTGTTCAAGCATCGCTGGGTAGCTCCCATACGAGGCTAAAGATTATACTTGAAGTATCAACTTGTGGATGTGAACCACAAGAGAGTCTATCAAAAGAATGAATCTTTTATATTAGCACAACAAGTTATTCAAGTGTACCACACAGAATATCTTACCACGATGTAAGGGAGAAGTGACTGGTATGTGGTATGCAAAACTAAGGCTAAATTAATGGTTGAGAAATGGTGGAAAGATATACCATATTAGCCTGATATAGGGTAATTACCCCAACGCTTAACTTAGACATTCAATGTGCACAAGTGTACATGGATGATAATGAGCCGGAGCATGGGGATAATAATGATGAGTTGAACTCTAACTTGTACGCATCTTTCTCGGATGATAGCTACAGGTTGGGACCTAAACGTATTTATGTGGTCCAGTTTCCATGATGGTAGAAATTCATTTATGGATAGGTCCTTTCTAGGCAATGAATTTGTATAAAATCATTTAACATTAACAATGGGAAAATTACAATGTATTCTATCTAGAGCAATATCTACCATACAATAAGCATGATGGAAAGTAGTTTGACATTAATATCAACAAAATTAAATATCATTGGACACAATTTTTTAATCTCATTCACTTGTAAAAAATCACATATAGTTATACCAAATAAAAAGAACAAAAGAAAAGTAACCCCTAACAAATCCTTCATTGCTGGATGCCAAGTGCTTCTAGTGGATTAAGTGACGTAGAAGGCTCGTTCTTTGGAAAAACGAATGGAATATAAAGGTCACCCCATCTAAAGAGACGGGGGGCTATGCTCTATCTACTTGGTCCCTTGCCTCATCCCTCAAGACCATGGTTAACATGAACTGGTGCAATTAGGCCATGACATGTGTACATTTATGCATGAACATTGCAGAACTCTGTGAATACTTTGTGCTTAATTGCTCCAATTGGCCCTATAAAGCTCTAATGGTGGCGTAGAAATCTGGTTAGGGCTAGAGAGGTGGATGCTATAGGGTAGGATCGTCTGCCATGCCTTGCAACTCTTCATCTGGCTAAGGCAACTCTGAGAGTGGCTTTGGTGGAAAAGTGAAGTAGATTGTAGTGTGTGGCATGCAAGCCTCCTCAATGGAATCTACCTAAATTCCATAAGCCAAACACAGCTGTTTAATAAGGTGAACGTACCATAAAGACTCCCTAGAGTTACAAGCACATCACTACATGCCCTCCCTAGTCAACTCCCCGACATTCAAGTGTACTTCCTGCAGTATGGCATATAAAATAACTTCAAGCTCCTAATAGATAGAAGCATGATGGTTTATGGGCCTTATATGTGCGAAAATAAAGTACCACCATATTTTTTGATGTTATCCGAGTTGGTTATGTTGAAAGATGTGATGAATCTGGCTGATATCTGGCACCTATTCCAATGCTTTGGATCGAGGCAAATCGTGGCCACCACAACCTTTAGTGCCTTTAGGTTCTCCATCAATTGTAAAAAAATGAGCACTGTAGGCCTCATTCAGCATGCCTAAATGCTAGTTAGTTGATCCTCTATGCCATTATTTTCGCATGTTGACGTCGTACATATACATGGTTTGCATCTATATCTTCCACCATGCTCATGTAAAAATCGCTAACTATGGGCACCTCCACCAGTTCTGTGAGATGTCTTGTGAATGTGCCCTAATCCCTTGCTGTGATTGTTGGTGTGATCCCATCACTACGTCTTATGGCATCTGCTAGCCCCCCCTACAGCACAAGAGACCAATGTGTTGTGTTCTCCTCATGCCGATTGCATGCATCTACACTCACATATTTAATTTGGTCGTATGATGGGGTTGCTTGGTTTTTCCTAACTATGGTATCAAACCTGCATGCCATGTATAAGAGGGTTAAACTACACACACACACGTACGCACACACACACACACACACATATATAACTTCAATGATTCAAATATATGCATGTTGCAAATGAATGTCAATTTCTTTGTTTGTGTACCAGTACCCATTGATCATCATATACATGCCAAGTAATAGGTGTGTGAAATTTAATATCAAAGGTTGTGCAAATTGCATGGATATCAAATAGCATATAGCAAGCATTTAACTCATTTGTTTGCGTGGCAAAGTATAGTCATTCACACACTTCTAAACTTCTAGGTCTAAACTAATTCACACTTTAACCTCATAGGTGCAAATGGCAAAGATCACATAGCAAGCATTGAACTCCTTTGTTTGTGTGGCAAATAGCCCTCCCTTTTCATTAGCCAAAACATACTCATTCAAAGCCTTCTATACTTCTACGACTAAAGTAATTTATGCTTTAACTTTACATAGTCAAATGATAGACATCAACTCAACTTCAAGACAACCTTTTTCATATGAATAAAATGAATTCATTCACAGGCTTCTACTTCTAGGACTAAAGTAATTTTATTAAACAATCGAGGTGCAAATGGCAAAGGCAAAGTTAATCTCTCAAAGAGTTGGCGGTCATATGAACAATATAAAGTCATTTAATTAGGTACAAAATTCAAAAGGACAAACCCAATTAAACATTTCATTGAGTAGGCGGCATACATACATATAAAAAGGCTAGTAACAATCCAAACCATTTGAGCTCCAACAAACACGCATCCCCCAACACAATCCAACATTTATCCTAATGATTTCTCACACTAATACACCATATTCATGAATTAATTCTTCCAAGACCAACATGTCGAAAATTGAAAACAATCGCACGATATGTCAATCATATATACATGATTGGTGCCACAAAGTTCATATTTTAATGTCAATGTTTAATGAGATTAAGGTATTTACTTGAGATTAATTGGCAATTGTTGATCTATTTCACTTAGAAGAAGGAATTCTTAGCCTAGGTGTGCCTTGATGTGTGTGAAGTGAGGGTTTTCATGGCTGTATATATATTTTTGCTATTGTCAAGCCACACATTGTAACACTTGAGAAGGCCCACTTTTTTATGATCTCATCCAGCATGACGTCATGATGAGTATTCAAACAACAAATCTCGTCATAAACATCATCTTGATGACATGGACGATGAGAAATCTAAAAAGTTTCTGAATTTACTATCATCCTGATCATTGAGACTAATTGGAAAATGAAAAGTCCATAAATTTTCTAAACTTATCTTCATCCTAGTCATCGAGATGACACAAACGATGACAAATCCAAAAAGTTTCTAGATTTGTCGTCATCCACATCATCTTGATGAAAAAGACAACGATGAATTCAAAAAGTTTATGGATTTGTTATTGTCTCTATAAATTCATCATTGACCACATCATCTTGACAACGAAGATGACACATTATCCACTAGTTCACATCATCCATATTATCACAACATCACACCTATATTTTTATTTTTTTTCAAGTATTGCAACAGCTTTTTAGAAATCACCATCTCAAACCCGTCCTTACCTATTTTAAAATCTAAAATCCCCAACTTCTTCCCCATTTATCCTTGACTTATAGAAAGGTAAGGGTGACATAGGCGAAGAACAAGGCTTCCATCCTCCATTCCAATTATCAAATCCTACCACAAATCACGCTATCAAGTTCCCAATGCTAACATAACATTGTTTCTCATTTATATCTTAGATTAATTCTTTTTTTAAGGCTTAGGGTATTGTTTAATTTTTTTCTCCGTACAAATTCCAAATTTTAGGTTTCCATTGTGTTCTCTAAATGAAATTATGTTAATTTTATCATATCTTTAGGATGTACAAGGCATTGTATGTTGGTTTCCAAGGAAATTGGAATCATTGTTATAATTGTTGAAATGGTTTTTCAAATGGGTAGTACATATGGATGGAATTTTTGTTGAAATGGAATGTTCACTGCTATTGTGAGGCCATTTCTAAATTTGAGACAGCTAGAAGGAATTGTCTTAGTATTCTAGAACAGTTGTAAGCTATAGTCCCAATTTCAAGGACAGGTGTGCTCACAGCTGTCAGATTTTCTGCAACAAGGTAAATTAGAATAGACAAAAAGTTGTTGTAGAGCTCGTCACAAATTTATTTGCAATAGATTTTTGTGAAATAACCATCCTAAATGCCATCCCTATCCAACTACAATTTGGTAGTTGCCTTAAGGATATTAGAAGGATTGTGGTTGCATGTGTGCATTTTCTCACATATTAATAAAATATTGATTCTTTTATATCTATATTATGGCAAGTATTCTATGCATGTAAATCTTGAATGGTGTAAAGTATTGCATGTGCTCATGTGATTAAATTAAGAAACTTTATTCATAAGGAGTTATGAATAAGGGCATACGGCTATCTTACTTCACAATCACTAAAACCAGTTCGTGAATTACTGACACTCCAAAGGGTATTAAAGACTTAACTCAACTTGCATGTCTCGTGTTAGTACAGTAAATGTTATGCCATTCAGTATGAGATACTAAGAGCACATATCTTTGGATGCATCATTAGAGAATGAGTATTCAAACATTGACTTAAAGAATGAAATAAACACATGAAGTTCACTCTTAACTATCAATGTTTTGATTTGTAATCATGCTAAGTGTGTAGGCCCTAAACTTAAGACGATATGGTTGTCTTATGCGCTTAACAGTCAATTTCTCACTAGGACATTAAGAGTCAAAATCTATCTTGATATGAGATAAGGCCGTCAAGCCGATGTGATGTTACCCCATTGTATATAGAGGCATATGTGATTTTAATAAGGGATTCTCCTTACAAGCGAAAAAGGCATTTATGCTATATAGTTAATGTTCCACGAGATGAAAATCCTTGACCAAGATAGTGTGTGATCAGAAAGGAGTTTCTAATAGAAGCATTAGCCTTATGAGGTAATATTGATTGGTCATATGAAGAAGTTTATGAGTTTGACTAAATCAATGACTCTTATTCGACGGGGACAAGGCAAGAAAAAGGGCTTATACAGCACGATATTCACAATTGTGAGGGTTCATGTGATATGTTCACTTCATCTTAATTAGGCTATAATATAAGCCATAAGCTAAACGTTACCTATATCCTTCGAGTTATACTCGTTGTCAGTTAAAGATGAACCTAAAGGATCACATACAACAGGTTGGAATGTGTGACAAGTAGTAAACTGGTGGGATGTAAATGTAATTTATTTGGTTGTAATTGGACAGGACCAAATGGATTTGCCATGATGCTTGTTACTAATAAAATTGCTAATTGAAGTACAATGGGCCATTAATTAATAGGGATCAATCAAATTATAGGGTAAGGCAAAAGTGGGCTTTTGCCTATCTTGGGCCAAATGTGACTTTTGCCTATCTTGGGCCAAACTTTTTGATTTTAAGACTGGAATAGGCCTAAGCTTATTGCATAAGATGTAACGAAGCATGGAAAATATTATTAAATAAATTTTGAATTGAAAAACTTACTCAATAGATAACCGAGAGTCTAAAAGGACATTAAATAGGATACAAAGGATACACACAAAAGCTACTAAAAGACAACGATTACAATTAAATTGAATATTAAATAGAAAATTATTTGGTTGAATAAGAAGTCAAGAACTGGTATCCGGTGAGCCAGTTGATTAACAGGATTGGTGTTAGGTAAATGATTACCGTGCTAGTTTCAAGGATACCTTTGAAAAATTATTTTATTGTAAGTATGAAATTGTTTATGTAAGTGGTTATCCTGTGAACTTTTATAATTGCCTTTTAAAATAAATTGTACTTCCTAGAAATTTTGTACTATTGATTGAACTTACTTTAAAATATTCTTCCAAATTTTATGATTTTCTAAACTTATTCCGAAATATTTTCTCAAACGATATTCCTATTCAATATGCAAAAATTGATATATTTTAGTTTAAAATATTTTATTTTGAAATAACTTAGGATGTGAAGAAGTGTTATGCAACTATGTTTTAAATTGTTTCAACTATGTTAATTGTATACATTGGATTATTGAAAAGTAAAGTTGGGGACCAATAGGAATATTATAAGGAGCTAGTTCCACTATCTCACTAGAAAATAAGTGAGATGAGACCGCTCAACTAAGGTAAAATACTGGATAAGACCCACTCAACCAAGGTTAAAGGTGGGGATAAGAACCACTTAATTGGGGTTAAAGGTTGGGATAAGATCCTTCTCAATAGGAGTAAAAAACTAAGGTTTTAATCAGGAAATGATACATAGACCGCTTGAGTCACCGAACATACTAAGGAATAAGACAAGTAACATGCATATGTGGTACCCACATGTAAATTTTTAATTATTACCCGTTTCTACAAATTTTTACATAAATCATTGAATGTTGTCAATTATTTTATTACATTCATATTCCAACAGAAAGACAGGTAGTCTCTTACTAGGCGTTTAGTCACTCACCACTTCTAGAAATGCCTTTTTGCAGAAAACTCTAGTGAGGAAAATCCTGCGTGGGGATGGATAATTTTACTTTATGAATAAGTTTCTAATGAAATAGAATAATTCATTTATTAAATTTCTGCTACATTATAATAGACTTTCAACTTTCTTAAAATGAAAGAAATTTTTGAGTTAGTTGTTATGATACTTGTTGGTTTTGATACTTGCTAAAGTGATTCGCGTATACTGTTGTGTTATGGTCTTAGATCAGGGGTGTGACAGAAATGGTATAAGAGTCTAGGTTTTGATGACGAGTACCTATCACGAATAACATAGACTAAAACCATAGAAATTCACATGATGAAGACTTAGAACTCCTTATGCATGCCTAAGTTAAGTGATTGTTACTATTTTGCCTTAGAAATTTGACATTGATATAAGAAATGGACAGGGCTAGTGATTCGAGTGAGTGCACACCTTCAAGCTATAGCCCTTTACCTAAGGAAATGAAGGACCGTCTTTTCAACATGATGACCTAGCTAAGAGAACTGGTTACCATGTTGGCCAAGGCCCAACGACAACACAATAGATTTGAAGATAAGAACAGGGCATTAGAGGATGACCAGGACACCTTCAAAAGGAAACTAGAAGAAGTAGAGGTGGAGCGGAAAAAGCTTGCAAAAACTAATGAGCATTTGCAAAGGAACCATTAGCATCACATGGACTCAGCACGGGAAGAGCGAGAGGAGCCGATTCGATAGGTGTAGCACCTCGACCGTGAGAATGATGTGCTCTATGAGCTTATCCACCATCAGTTTAAAGATCACGATCCCAAGGAGGAGCTCGAGGAGATAGTGGACAACTTCGAATTAATGGAAGTTCCGACCAAGATACGGTCAAAAGTAGTAATACCTTTCCTGATTGGTGAGGTTGCTCTCTGGTGGAAAGGTGTCTCACCCACATTTCAAAAAGAAAGTCCAATTACTAGGCCTAACTACGTGAGCTGTTTCTAAATCACTTTTTCCTAAATGTCGTCCCCCTACAAAAAATGGTTGATTTCAACAACTTACTGCAAACACCTAACATATCAATGCTTGAGTACTCATCAAACTTCCATGCCCTAGGGAAGTACTCGCCCATTGTGATGACAATCCCAAACCACAAAATGCACAAGTTCACAAGGGACTAAAAAGCTGATTACAGATAACCCTAGCACTATTGATGCACAGATATTTGATGATTTGCTCTGAACTACCATAAGGCCCGAAGCTAATGTTAATCATATAGAGGTAGAAAATAACTTAAAAAGGGCCAAGCCAAGTCCATACCCTGGGAATGAGTAGACTAGGCCTTCAACTAGGCCTCCCGCCAACAAGAGAGCTAATAGAGGTAGAAACGGTCAAACCCCACATCAAATACTTGAGTGTATTAAATGCCACTACTGGCACACTGGAGTGTGTTGATTTTTCACTAGAGCATGTCTAAGATACGGTAAACTAGGCCACTGAATTGCTAAGTGCCCACACGAGACTTCTAAAGCAATTCCTACTAACACTAACAATGGGAATGGTGTAGCAACAACCATAAGCCTAAGCAACCTAATGCTAGGCTGAGGAGAGATGCTATAGTGTTTACCATACTCCATAAAGGAGCTGACAATGCTAAGAGTGCCTTTGCAAGTAATACTACTATTAACCAATTTTGTGCATATCCCTTGTTTGACTTGGATAGCATTTACGCCTTTATCATTGAAAGTCTTGCCAAACACCTAAAGTATAGGCCTAAGACATTAGAAAAACCTTACTGAGTAGCCATGATGGGAGATGAAATCGTGATAGCCACCCTAATACATATAGAAATTGTGACTTAGGGCCTTTGCAAGAATCAAGAGTTGAGTTGAATACCCTGTGTGTGGTTCAGTAGTACACCTATATTGAGTGAAAGACCACAAGGGAACTAATGGTATAAATGTAGTAAAATCAGAGTGGCACAAGTGTAGCAGAACCCTAGCCTATTCCTAAAGAAGAAAAGTTAAAAACTTGAGGTTGAGCATGAAAGATGAGAAACTAGTACTCCCCACCTGAATTTGGGAGTAAGTTAATTCAAGTTTCGAGAACGAAACTTTTTTTAAGGGGGAGGATGCACACCTTGAATTTTGGAGGCACAACAATAATAGTAACAAAATTTTGTAAGAGGAATTTTAGTGGATAAATTATTTATTGTATTATTATTTTCGTGTAAACAAAGTGAGGTAACATTAGGTATACATGGTAGGTAATGTACACACCATTATGATAGTCAAACCCCATCAAAATTTAATAGAGTGATGAGGAAGCAATTTTCATAGCTATAGAGACTAAAATTAAAGATGAGAGGTTGTTATTTATTTATTAATTTTCGTGTGAAATATTGCCTAAAATATTTATGTATGGATGGTAAGGAATAAGCATTGTCATGCTAGTCTAACTTACTAAAAATTTAAGACATTAATAAAGGACTATTACCATGCTCCAAGAAGCTAATTCGGGAGGTTGGGGGGCTGAATTTAGGCTAGTAAATACCAGAACTTTCCCGCGGAGATTTGGCCTAGATTAATAACACGTACTTAGGTAAGCTATGGGCATTTTATGGCAACCCAAAAATTGCCAACTAAAAGGAATATTGTTTCAAGGAAACTAGGCCATATTGGAGTTTAGAAAATAAGGAATTAAAACTCTAAACTTCGTGTGATATTTATCAGGAAAATTTGGAGTTAAGTAGATGAATTTTAGAAGCTTTAAAATACAAGAATGTATTTTGTCAAAAACACCCCATTCAAAGCTCTAAGAGACAAGCTATCTTAAGAGAGAAAGAGACCTAATTTTAACCTAGAGAGACAGTAGCGGCCATCCACCCAGGAGAAGAAAATTTCTTGACTTTCAAACGTCAAGAATTAAGGCTGTTTCTACACCAAACCTCTTGTTTACTATGCAAACACATAGGACATTATTTTGCATGCATAGGCACATGGAAATTGTAAATTTTAGGAGACTTGCAAATGGTTAGTGGAAAAGGTGCTTAGGTCATGTATACATGTGCAAGAATTGTGGGAAGTCCATATTGGTATATTACATCAAGTTTCAAAAATTGTCCTAGAATGTTTCAAAAATCACCAAACCTTTCAAATGTTGAGAGAATCGAATTTTGGCGATTGGGATTGCAATAGGACGTGAAAAATCACCAAGCAGTGCTGCATTGCGGTCATTGCCGCAATTGTGAGGTGTGACATCAGGGGTGCAAGCGCCAACCACACACATACAAAGCGGGTCACAAGCTGAGCAGAATGCCTTATGAGTGCACATTGTAAGTGCGATGTCTTAGCCGCAGTCACGGCTTTCTTGCTCGTGATTGCAACTCCTAAATGCGAAACACCCTCCATCAGTAGTCATGGGTGTGAAGAAGAGTCTCATGGTCATGGGACTATTTTTCACGGTCATGGGACTATTGCGAAAGTGGGGCAAAATGTGACTTTTGCCTATTTTAGGCCAAACTTTTCCATTTTAAGGCCATAATAGGCCTAATGTAATAGAGTATAGAAAATATTAATTGAATAAATTTCAAATTGAAACACTTACTCAATAGATAACCGAGATTCTAAAAGGGCACTAAGTGAGACACATAGGAAACACACAAAAACAATTGAAAGACTGGGATTATAATCAAATTGAATATTAAATAAGAAATTATTAGGTTGAATAAAAAGTTAAGGATTGGTATCCAGTAAGTCAATTGATCAATAGGAATAGTACCAGATAAGTAGTTACCTTGTTAGTTTTAAAAATACCTTTGAAAATTTATTTTATTGCAAGTATGAAATTGTTTATGTAAGTGATTACCCTAAAAACTTTTATAACTGCCTTTTAGAATAAATTATACTTCCTAGAAATTTTGTATTCTTGAAAAACTTACTTCAAAATATTTTTCAAAATTTTATGGTTTTCTGAATTTATTCCAAAATATCTTCTTGGAAACTATTCCTATTTGATATGTATAAATTGGTATGTTTTAGTTTAAAATAATTTATTCTAAAATGCTTTAGAATGTGAGCAAGTGTTATGCAACTGTATTTTAAATTGTTTCAAATGTGTTTATTGTGTACAGTGGATTATTGAAAAGTAAAATTGGGGACCAACAAAAATAGTATAAGGATTTAGTTCCACCATCTTACTAGTTAATAGGTAAGACAAGACTCCCTCAACCAAGATAAAAGGTTAAAATAAGACCCATTCAACTAGGGTTAAAGGTTAGGATAATACCTGCTCTACTGGGATTAAAAGTGGAAATAAGGTCTATTTAATCGAGGTTAAAGGTTAGGACAAGTTCTTTCTTAGTCAAAGTAAAAAATGAAGATTCCGATTAGGAAAATGGTGCACGAATTGATTGAATCATTGAGCATACTAAGGAATAAGACAAGTGGCATGAATATATGATACTCGAATGTGAATTTTTAATTATTACCCTTTTCTGCAAATTTTTACATAAATATTTGAATGTTATCAATTATTTTATTACGTTCACATATCAAAAAAAAAGGCAAGTAACCTCTTATTGGATGTTTAGTCACTCGCTACTTTTAAAAATTCCTTTTTGGAGAGGACCCCAAAGAGAAAGAGCATGCGTGGGGATGGAAAAAAAAGAGCTTGGGAGGAGGAGGGCTTAGTTATAATTTTTGCTATACAAATAAGTTTTCAATGTAATAGAATAAGTCATTTATTTAATTTCTATTGCATTGTAATAGACTTTTTGATTTAACATTAGGTAGATTTTTTTATCAACATTCAAAATTAATTTATATTATGGGTAACGACGTATTATGTGTTATTGGATATGTTTATCCTTGGCATAAATATTAAGTGCAACGTAAAATTGTAAGTACTATCCTTTAATATAATTTTTAAATTAAAGGATAAATTAATTCTATATTATATAATTGTATAAGATCCATCTTATAACACTCAAAAAAGAAAAAAAGAAAATGAATGCATTATTTATAATTCAAGCAAAAATTAAAAAAAATGTTATATATATATTAAGAGACCTAGCATTGTGTGTGTTGTGTACAATATGAATCATAATTATGTTGTACTTTGGTTTCAAAATATTTATTTATATTCAATTTAAAAGGGTAGATTTATACCAGAATCACTCCTTTAAAAAGTTAAAGTTGGTAAAACATACTCCACAAGGTGAATAGATGTTTTATAATAATGTTTCTATTTCAAAATTATACTTTTTTAGAAGGAACTTTGTCATATTTTTGAAATTTCTTGGTGAATGTTATGAGTGTATTTTCCATGTGAAAAGTATATTTAAACATTATTTTTTACATGAAATGTTTAAAATGAATTTAAATCAAATTGATTACTTGTCTCAATCCAATTAATTTTGAAATTTATAACAAAATTTATTTAGAAATAGTAATCTTATAACAAGGGAACCTATGCAACAATTTTATTTGAATTGAGAAGGTATTTTTATGATGGTTTCATTTTTCTTTGTTTGTTAAGAAAACGTAATCTTAATTATTCATTTAGTTTGAAATTTATAATATAATTGTTAAAGTTAAATATAAATTTTGAGATAATTTTGATTGTTAGGAAATGATGTATAATACTAAAGTAAATATTTAAAACAAATTTTATATATTAATGAAACATCAATCTTTGAATTATTTACAAAAATATAAATATTTAATTTACCAATCTATAGAGTTCTTTACAAGCTATTAAAATTTATAAAATATACATACGTACATACATACATACATTCATATATATATATATATATTTCAAAGTATTATAGTCCTCAAAGCAATATATATATATATATATATATATATCAAAGTATTATAGTCCTAAAAGCAATACACTCACACACACACTCACACACACACACACACATATATATATATCTCTCTCTCAACGTTATTTTATTATTGACCTAGTATGTGTTACGGTAGTTTTACATTTGTAAAAGTGAAAAATGAAGGCATAGTAACTAAAAGATTAAATATATATATATACACACACACATATATATATCTCTCAACGTTATTTTATTATTGACTTAGTATGTGTCATAGTAGTTTTACATTTGTAAAAGTGAAAAATGAAGGTATAGTAACTAAAAGATTAAAAAAAAAAAAAAAAGTGCTGATGCATGAGTCATCCAAGCAGTAATGTGTGTGTGTGTCGGGGGGGCACTGAAATAATAGATTCACAGTGAATAGTCGTGTTATTTAGGCATGTAAAACATGAAGCATGAGTCATCTAATCAGCCACATTTCAATTAAGATCAGACTACCCATAAATAGGAATCATGGGGATGCTGACACCTCATGTCTCGTCATTTATGAGGCGAAACTTTCTACCAAAATGATATCAGTTGCAAAGTACAAATAAAAAGAAATAGATGATTGACAGACATCAAGGGATCAAACAATTTTTTCTCTCAAATTCTGTGTATCCGACATCAACAAGGCAAAGGCCATCTGGAGGTGCCGGTGGAGCAGTGGCACGTCTACACGTGGCATCCATCAGCTTTAGCAATGCTTCTTCATCTGCACCAGCAGCTGCTTCCCTGATTGCCGTTGCCACAAGAACTCGAACCATCTGTAAAGCACAAGCAGCAGCAATAAAATGATCAATTGTAAGGGAAAGAAAAAGGGTTTAATATTATGTGATCCTATAGAACTCTCTTTATCAAGAGCTTTGGCTTTGACAGGGACTTCAAAGCCACAGTCTCATATCATCTACGAAGTTTTTCTCTCACAGGAAGCTGGAAGAAATAGGTACCTTCCGCAAGAAGCGATCAGCAACCAATTCAATGCACATTGTCCTCATTCTGGTCCCATCCTTCCAGATTGAGCATTGTTAAGCCATAATGGGAATCAAGGAACAAAGAAAATAAATAACAAGAAAACATAAAGTTGATACAATTGCAGTTATATAATCCTGACAAGGACTAAAAGCATGCATGGAATCCCATCCCGTCAAAAATCCCCAGCACTTGCAACAAATGACGGTAAAAATGACTCCCTTGTCATGTGTTCCCAGTTCTTGATTGGGAACAAGTATTGTGTTACACAGTAGGATCCTTTAAGCTGTTGATCATCCACTATTCCACATTTCTTTCTGTATAATCCTCATAACCCCCACCACCAATAATATTTTCAGTAAGATCAGAAGGCCCTAAGTTCCAGGTGGTCCTGAGTATTACAAAAGCTAAAAGTCAGTCTAGACGGTAATTTTTTCCACCAACACTGGGAGCATGTTACGTTAGCCGTAACTGATACATGAAACATGTCAGCAGAGTTTGTCAATTGATGACATGCATTTGTTCTTCACAGTCATTTATCTCACCTTTGGAGTATCTTGTGAAAGGCTGCTAAAACTGATCATTAGGGGATAAGCAGTTCAAATGGCCACACATCCATTGTGTAGGGCAATGCCTCATGGGAAGTTTAGCAATTACTTTCTACAAACATTATATCTTCTTATTTTATCTACCAACTTAAAAGTGCAGCAAATTAGACTGGTATTGGATCCTAGGGCAATCCGATTTTTCACCAAACCAAATCAAGAAACATATCTAGTAAGATCTGATCCTAAAAAATCATAGAGCAAACAACCAAACATCAGCACTTAAGGTACTTTTAGCTGTCACCCCGCCACCCCCCAACCCAAGGTACACAACATGACAGTATTCCTAAGACGTCCATCTTGAGAATACCACAGCCACATGTATTAGAACATTTAAACTAAAATTTAAAAAATATTCTAAAAATTTAAAGAAAATCCAAAACTTACATAGCAACTTAATGATATCCTTTTTAATACATCACTTGCAGCGAAAAATTAAAATTATATCGTTCTTAGAACTTGACTGGGTAATCGAACAAAATTATAGCAAAATTACCAACCCCACGTGAAATCCTCTACAATCTCATCTTTTATAAAATCAAGCATTTCTTTTATGAGTGAAAAGTCACCCAATAAGAGGTCTACCTGTTCTTTTGAGGGAAGTGAATAAGATAATATACTTCATAGCGTTTATAAAACGTTTTATGAACAAGTCGTTTTCAAGGCAAGATATAATTTCAAACATGTGTTTTCTTTCCATCATATAAGTCTGCTCATTGTTCGGTTAGTTCGTGTGCCATTCTAATGATTAGAACCTTAGTTTATAACCCTAATTAAAGAGGGTTACATGCAACCGAACGGCTGATTCCAACCAAAATGATAGTCTCAATTTACAACCCCATTTGAGAGGGTCACCTAATTTCAATCTTTAACCTCAATTGAATGGGTCACATAACTCAATCTTTAACTCCAATTGATAGGAGTCACGTGCAACCAAATAGCTATCTCCAACCGAAGTGATTATCTCAA
This sequence comes from Avicennia marina, assembly GCA_019155195.1. Classification (NCBI taxonomy): domain Eukaryota; kingdom Viridiplantae; phylum Streptophyta; class Magnoliopsida; order Lamiales; family Acanthaceae; genus Avicennia; species Avicennia marina. The sequence goes on along the minus strand of CM032758.1, from coordinate 9,708,162 downwards.
TTTTTAACTCCAATTGAGAGGGTCAACTTAATCCAATTGAAAGGCCCAAAACTTCTACCCCATTTGAAAAAGTTGAAACTAGTTCTTCTACACTATTCAACTTTTCAATGAGTATCATATAAAACTTTTCACGTACTATGCATTCAATAAGAATTCAGTATAACCATTTTAGAATCTCATTCACATACAAAATTTTTATAGTAAAGTAGCTTCAAGTTGACATAAATGAGAGAAGTCATCATAACAATAAGAAATTAGAATACATAGAAAACATTTTCCTATAAACAATTTTGAGTTAGCATGAATGAAGTTTTAATACGAGAGCGATAGGATGAAAGATTTTTATCAAAATATTCAAAGTAATTTGGAAATCATCATAATCTTCACAAACAATTATATAAAATCTCTTAGCTAAACCACTTACAGATATTAGCTTGCTTGATTTTGTGGTTCACTGGGCTTAAATCCTTAGTTCCCTATCTAGTCTGGGTAATTCCAAATTTAATTCCAAGTAAACAAAATTTTAAAACCTAGGCATTCCTGGAATATAGTGTATATAATTATATCTCAGTATCATTCACCCTAATATAAATTCTACATCGTTCTACTTTTTCCAAATTGAATTCTCTTAATTGTAAAATCATTTTCTATCTAAGATTTGCATAACTAAAGATTCCCTTAAGTCTTAAATGCATAATATCACTTAATAGTGATTAAATCTCGCGACTGCAACGATGAGCCTTGCAACCATGAGTTAAACTGTCACAAGTACAGATTTGGTCGTGAAGACTAGCCACAATATCCTTTGTAATATCTCACAATCGCACTTTGCAACAATCAGGCCTTCACTTGCAACCACAAGACAGGGTTCTACAGGAGCGAAAAAATCCGCAAAGGGCACTACAAAGTGCTCGCAATCAAGTCCGCAACCATGCCAAACTGCCCCGCTCCCGTAGTTCCATTTCTTGCTACTGCGATGGCAATAGCAGTGGACACTGGAAGCATCCATGACCGTTCCGCAATAGCAAGTACGTGTAGCGTTGATTTCATAGCTACAGGACACAATGCGAGCCATGCTGCTTCACTGACAGTGCAACTTATTTTCACTTGATTTCTAATCTAAAACATGTTTAGGCTTTCTTCGCGAGATATTCAAGTATTTTGATGATGATCCCTAAGTTCCTCCAAGCATATTCCTTAAGGCAAAATAACACTCTAATTTCTTCAATATTCATTAGGATTACATGAATGTGTGTATCTATAAACCTCTATACATGCTTAAAACCTCATCTTTATGAACATAAATATCAAGAATTCTGCCTAAACATGTATTGGAAATCATAACTCTAATTATGCATGGGGTGGGTGTGGTTGGATTTTAGAGGCCTAGCTGTAGCTGGGTTTGCAAAAACAATGGCTTCATCTTCCCTTTTAGTTGCAAGAGTCTCCAGCAACGTGCCCCAGCACTCTCTCAATCTTGCCTCTTGGTCTAAGCTCCTTTCCCTCTCTCTTTCACTCTCCCTACTCTTTTCCCACAATCTCACATTTTTCTTTCTTTTTTGAAGAGTAGCAGATGTAGCAGCAACAATAGTCAAGTGAGGAGGTGACCTTTTATTCCTTCTGATGAAATCCATGCTTATTAATCCCACCTTAATTCCCAATTAAGTTCCATAAATCTTCAACCCTTCATTTACCAGTAGTCCAAACGTCTCCTAGATGCTTGTGAGTGGGCAGCTTAGTCGTCTAGTAATTCAAGAGGAAACGGCTGCTTTCTCATAGAGCCTATTTGGTTTTTTTTTTTTTTTTAATTGGTTTATCACATTCGCTATTGAGTCTCAAGCAAATCTTAAATATCCTTTCTTGCTCTTAGCAAGTCTATGACTTTGTCCTACTTGTTAAAATTAACAAGTAATAAAAAGTGGTGAGAGAAAAAGAACACATGGATTACATGGTTAGCCAATTCCCAAATGGCTAAAATATTATCTATTTATCTAGGTCAATACATGTATGGAAATTTTTATTATACATATCATCTAAAATCACATCACATGAATAATATCACAATACCTAATTAGGTATATTATTGCACTATTATAATTCTAGCAAGCAATCAACTCTTACTTCTCACGCTGCTCCTCAAGTTGAACATGAATATATTGTACACAATAAACTTTTATTCAAATTCTATCATAGACAGAAATTAGAAAAGTTAATAAGTCACTCACTATGGTTATTCATGAGTCAAATTAGCCAAAATGTAGTCATACAAAAAATAATGTAATACTTATCCATTTCTAATCATTGGATTTGTAACATTAGCATACAAAAGTCATGACGGTTATTTATAATAAGATCACACATGGTACAACTAAGGATATGTAAAACAAATTATGGTCCGAATCAGTTTTGATACCCAGTTAATATTTAATATGATAAAAGGTCAAGTGAGAAAATGAAGAATACAAAAATTATGTGCTTCAGTCATTCTATCTACAGCCAGAAACAAATGCTCAAAGGGTTAATGCATGTTGTTATCTTTTGATTTCATATAACAAAAACCACTTATTTATATATGTGAATACATGCAAATAAGTAAGAAAATATAACATCTAAAATTTAACCAAATTAAATACCAAGATAACTGGTTAGGTATATTATTATGAATTATTGAAAGCATTTAGGTTATGTTTGGGTATATATTTTGGTGGGGAGGAAACTTAGGGTGAAAATTTAGGAATGGTGAGAGAGTGAGAGAGAGAGAGCGAGAGAGAGAGTATTATTTTGGTGGTAAATATCTTCGAAAGTGTGCATTTTGAGAGGTTGAAAACTATGGCTAATATGCATCAAACATAGCCTCAATTCTTTATTTTTAACACTGCAAAACACTCAGAACCATCTACACTCAGAGTCCAAACATTAAAAATAAAACTAATTATTATTTTCAATATTATATAATCTTGCGTTCTAATGTATGAGCATCAACATTGTTTAACAAGAGTAATCTTTTACAAGTATGAGCATACACAACTTTTACATGGAAAACAAACCTAGACTCTGCAGATCTATTTGATGACAGTAAAAAATAGACAGCAGAAATATGATTATGTGAGAGTTTCCAACCTTAGGATAGCGTAAATAGGCCTCTACAGCTCGCACATGGAAGACAAAGCACTCTGTTGGTGGACCACTGCAATGCATTAGGAATTTGTGGTTGGACAATGAGAGAGAGAGAGAGACCTTAGATTCATGCACAGCACATCAGATCTACTTCATTAATATTAGATTAGTTTTCAATGACATATAGTGATCAGCACACCAGATAATGACATCTGCTTATTTCTCCAACCAACATGAGAAAGTTAAAGGAAAGGAGAAAATGAATACTACAAGTCTCTTCAGCTAATGTGAGAAAAAAAGTCCAAATTAATGGAATACATCCATCTCAAATAAAAAACAAGTAGTTTATCTGCTATCATCAGGCTGAAGAAAAATGCAATCCTACATGTCAATGCCATACTCTACAGGAAACCAGATTCCCGTGTTGTCAGCTAAAACTTCAACCAATGCATTACCAATGGCACAGCCTAAGAACAAAACAAAGATTATAAATCTACACTGCACTCTATAACCACAACTGCATAATTCAAATTGGGTATGCGAAAAACTGAGCCTGAAGCATGCTTGATCAAACCAGAAATCATCACAAGCACTGTTAATTACAAACATTAGCTAAAATGAAAATATCATCAGTCTTACGTGTTCCTTGAGGCCTTGGTATCCCGTGCAAACATCCTGAAGGAAAGCAGTTTTCCTTCCAATTGATGTAATAGATGGTTCACGCGGCTTACTTCAAAATTGAATGGTTTGGTTCCTGTTTGTGGTTCCTTCTGATCGTCCACATGGATTACATTTCCAAAGTTCTCCTTGCCAAAGCATCCACCATATTGGCCATCTTGGCAAACAGCATCATCCAAAACATTTTTCTTGCATTGACTGCCTTTATAATCAATGTTTTCATCATTGAAAGGAAAAATGTAGAAATACCGTCTCCACTTCGCAGAAAAATTGGGATGAAATTCCCTTGAGACCTAAAATATATTGTATGCACATACCATCAGCATGCTGTAGCATTTCCACAAAATTCTTGATTTTCATAAGAAAGAATATGAAACCTGCAAATTGTGGCCATAAGTTCCACAGATGCAGTGATACCTGAGAAACAGAAATAACCTTTATCTTCCCTGGTGCCACACCATTTATGGCATCCTCAATTTCTACAGCTTCAACATCTTTTCTCCACGTATCTGCCCATATAAAATTTTGGATGAGTAATTAAAGTTATATACACCAAATATGCAAAAAATAAGATAATAAAACAAAGTATGGAGCATCAATTACAATTGACATTGAGACATTTCAGGCAGAAGTTTTGTATTATGTTTACTATTAATTTCAGCATATACCTCGTGGAACAGAGAACAATACATTTAAACACACTTTATACAAAACCTAATTCTATCTCTCTTGGTTAATTCATCCGCTCAACATTTTGCCACTGAACTGAAACATATAACAAAGGTTGAATAGTGTCTTGCTGGATAAGACACCAAACAGATATAGGAAAGAGACCCTTAAGATTAGTTTATCCAAAAAGAGTACCATTCCAAGATGACACTGGCAGATCAAAGAGTGCATTTGTTCCAAGATAGATGAATGAATATGCATTTATATTTTGATATACGATAAAGGGATATGTAGACAAATGGAAGCAGATCAAACTAGCTAACATACAGAAGGAACAAACTTGTCCAAGAGCTGTCACCCCTTTGTCTGTTCGACCAGCAACAACAGCACAGCCATCTATTGGTAATTTCTTTTCTTTAAGTAGCAGCACTTTCTTTTCATCGACAAATTTCCCAAGAGATCTTTCAATCAATCTGTATATAGAAATTATTACAACAGCACAACAAAAACACTCTAAGCTAGCTTAGGCATGAACGTTCACATGATTCTCATCACCAAGCAGGTAATAGATGAAAAGAGAGAAGAAACAATAATTAGTTGCCCACAAATAAAATTAAAGAAGCACAAGTAGAGAAGAAAAAAAACAAAACTGAAACTTAACAAAGCAATTTTTCAAGTATTAAGCATCATTTCTTTGATTGTACAGACTCTCAGAGCATAAAATATTCCAGTAAAACCATTTTCTCGTATGATTTCAATTATGAGGGGTCCATTTCATTTCATTGTGCCCCTTCAACTTAGATCTGCGGTTTAGTACTTGACGTGATTTCTTACCAATCAAAGTCAAATTAAATTCCTATTACTGAATCCATTTCAATAGAACAACAGGTACCACAGAAGCAATCATAAACCAAAGCCTAGACCAATCTGAAGATCAGAAAATATAGTTGGAATGCCTAAATTTTGTGTTGTTCAATCAAGTAGCAGAATTCAACAGAATTCATGTCTTCAAATCTTTATAATCTTTTGCCTGTTTGATGAATAACCTAGTAAATCTAAAACAGGAACAAAGAAACCAATCATGCAAATTGTGTCATTTCATATTATAAAAACTGAAAACAATCAATTTAAAGAGTTAGATTAAGCCAAAGTATCCAAAGTCACTTTCAATCAATTCAAACTACTAGAACAGATCAAATTTTTCTATGGATGTATAAGCACACTTTGAAGCAAGAGGAGTTGAAGAAAATTAGGGAGAGCAACCAGAATATTTACTACAACTGGTGTGTCCTCAGCTTTTAAGGTGTCAAAAGAACTGTCTCAAATAATCTTTCCATTATAATATTTTATATTCATCTTTAAGTTTTAATTCCTAGACATCTGCATAATAAAGACTAGTGATTCGTGTACTGCATAAATACAGTAATTCTTATTTTTACCAAAATTTTATAGTTATATAATTTTTTATAATACAATATAAATGTGTTTTATTTTATACACTCTATGTATTGTTTAATTATCAAAAATTATATAATCTTATTGAAGATTAAAATTAAGAAAATAATGTATTTTAATAATTTTAATAATTAAATAAATTATAAAATCAAAATTATATGAAAAGTTAGAATATATAAAAAAAGAGGGAAGAAGTTAGCACAAAAGAGAAAAATAATAAGAAATAAAACAATTTAAATATTAGTTGAGAGGTGAAGAAAAAGAGACATAAAACAAAGAGTAATATAAAAAATCAAGAAAGGAGGGGCAGTTTAGTCATTATACATTTGACAACCATGGTAGTTACTACTCAATACATGGTAGTAGCAAACATAACACACACTATGTCTGTATAATTAAAATATAAATATATATATATATAAGAATTTATTAATATAGTAAAATATTATTATATATAATAAAATAAAATCATTTAAAAATCAAAATTGTATTAAAATTTTGTACAGAAAGAGGTCGAAAGTAAAAAGTTTAAAGAAAGAGAAAAACTTAAAAGAAATAAAATGAATTAAACACACAAAGAAAAAGAAGAAAAATCAAAATAAAGAAGGGAGGGACATTTGTGTCAATTGACATTAGGCAACCAAAAGGGAGTTACTCTAAGTTCCCCCCTTAATATAGTATGGATAAAGAATATAACTAAATAAAGCTAGGAGAACATAAGTTTTGCTTCTCAACATAACCCAGGCACATCCAATATGCTTCTGATAAGATGGCCTCCATTTGTTCATGAAGGTTGTACTATCATCAACTCTGTCCCACCAAATAATAACAATAATAATGAAGACGACAATCCAAGGAATTGATCGCAGATCCCATGCAAAGAAGAAGTGCAAAATAGTAGAATTGCATGATCTATGGGAAGATAGATCACATGTAATCAATCTTTAAGGCATTTCAATATATAACGAGATGTATATGACTAGAACAAGTATTTATAAATAGACAACCATCTACATTAAATTTATACTTCCATTTTAAAGGCAGAAATATTAATGGAACATTAGGAGGCACATACCCTTGGACAGTATTTAAACCAGGCTGTTTCTGCCATCCATCAAAAGAATTTCCATGATATGACAGCAGTATTTTGAATGTCACTCTAGCCCATCTTCCAGTCCTATCCACAGCTGGAACTGTCACTAATTCAGATTTATCACAATCTTCTACAATTTCAGCACCATCATGCACATCATATCTCTGAGCAAAAATTAACTTTGATAAGCACAAGCAAAATCTAAACCATGAAATGAACACATCCCATCTTTTGCTAGTGAAGTTGAATTGTTTTTCAATATTTTCATAAGGGTGCAACAGCATATTTATGGAGGCAGGAGAGATGGGGCAAGCAACTGCCCCTGCTACCCTATCGTACATTTGTCATCATGTGAGTATATGAAACTGCTAATAACTGAATGTTGCAACTATAATTTGCTAGAAAGAGGGAAAAAGGAAGCATTTCCCCCCGGAAATTTGTATAGATGTGTATTAGCACTTGCACCAAACTCAACGGCACTTTGCACCATGCCAATGTGCAAGAACATAAAGCCTCTTATTTGCCTACTAAAGACCAGATAAAAACAACAGACGGCTGGAGGAGGCAGTGTTCAGCCTTCCTTCCATTTCTTATCCATTAACATGCACAACTGCTCATAATGGATCATAGACTTCCAAGTTACTAGACAATGAATTGGGGGCAGCTAAATAATGCATAGAGCCTTGTGCTTCTTGTCATATCATTTTTACAAAGGAAAAAACTTGTTAATGGCATGTGGCATACCATGGTGCATAGGCTTTCTAGAGCTATGGCACATGGAACATGACATGGCACTTGCTATATTAAAGTACAGCACAAAATTTTATAAATAAATAAAATATCTTTATATTACTAATAATTTCGGCAAAAATAAAACACAAATAAATATTGTATAATAATCAACAAATACAAATATCTTTTGACTTCTAATTTTACAAAAAACATTTTTACAAAACATCTTTTAAAAATTAAAGCATAAAATAAATCTCATTTATTTTGATATTATTTATTTTGCAAAATATTGCAGCCATAAGAATCAGGAAAAAATCACTCACGCAGATTTTTTGACTTTAAAAATCCATGCACTCTGACTGTACATATATTAAATAAGGAAATGAGAAGAAATTGTGAAAACTAAGAAAAATTACTAGATAAAAAATGAAAAGGAAACTTAAAATTCTAAAGAATCTCACCTACAATTGTGGAACGAAGCAAAAGGAACCTTAGAGGGAAAAAGGGAAAAAAATGAAAGAAACACAGAGAAAAATCTTGCTTGGAATTGGAGAAGAGAAGAAAACTTAACAAAAAAAATATAAGAAGGAAATGATGAAATAAGTTGACCAAGAATGAAAAAGAAAAGCAAGAAGATATGAAGTAAAAGTGATAATTTTTAGTGTTATGTTTCTTTGAAAAAGAAAAACTCTCGTAACGTAAGAATTGCAAACACGGGTACGGCACTTGCCTAGCATGTGGGCAAAAGGCATACACCTCCTTAAAGCCATGCGCAATGTAAGAATGGTGCTAAGCTAGCATCTAAGAGCACCATGCGCCATCAACATCTATGCTCTGAAATCTTTAAACAACTTGTCAGAACTACACATATTACACATTCGAAGAAAAAGGTAATTATGTGATTACATGAGGAATAGCATAAATTCCCTATTCTACTTGTCTTATCTGTAATTAATTGCATTGAATTAACCTGCAACGTTGTTTCTGATATCATAGAGAAATAAGAAAATCTCTGATAATCCAAAATGCTCCGTAGATGAATGAAAGATATCATGAAACAAAAACATAAATAGTGAAACCCAGAAAAATTCACCTCTTTCCCGAACAATTCAGACAATGATCGGCGGCCATTCACCACATCCAAATAAAAATCATTAACTTTTTGCCATGGCCTTGCATACATGAACTGATAACTTTCCCTGCCACAATCAAACAAATTATTATCAAGTTACTATAGTAACAGATCTTTTGCGCGGTATGGTTAGTTGCCGCATTTCGGACAAAAACAAATATACATTTTAATCCATATAATATCCAAGCAACAATCTAGAAACCAAAAATCAGTATACAAAAGCCTGACCGAATCTATTTTAGATGATAATAAACAACACCCAGCCAATCCCCATTGACTTCACACTTCGATACACACAAATTAAATCCCAAATAAAAATTGAACAGAGAAAGCAAAATTCCATAAAAACGAGGGCAATGATTGATAAAGGAATATAAGAGGGTCTGAGAAGTAGCAAAAGCGCACGCGAGAGCGTGTACGTGTGCGTGTAAGCCCGCGAGAGAGAGAGAGGAGTGTTGTGTTAACTAACTCACTTGGCAGTCCATCTGTACAGGTGGCAAGCATCAGTATGTTGGTAGTGAATATAATCCTTAGGAGGCGGAAGCGAAGACGGAGGCGAAGGAGGAGGAGCAGCGCTTTCCATCAGATTTCTCAGCCGCAGTGCCACCGCTGACGCCGGCTGCTTTGTCATTTACCTTCCCGTCTTTCGCATAAGTAAATTCTTTTCCGCTAGCTGTGGTTCGTAATTTTGTTGATTGTGCATTTTTGCCCCCGGTTTTTTTCCTAATGTCTATTATATATTATTAATATTTTGAGACGGTTTTAAAATGTAAATTTATACTATTATTATTTGATTAAATTACACAATGCTTGTCCTTTCTTTATATTTACATTTTATCTTTTTCTTTTTACATTTTATTTTGCAAAATTTGTTCTCTTTTTAAATTTTTACTTGTTCCCTCAATTTATACAATATATCTAACACAATTAAAATTTTTAAATAATTTTATTTTATTATCAAAATAATCAGAAATTGTGTTTATTATATTACTTAAAAATTTATACATAGCATGAGTCACTTACACTCACACTCACACTCATGTGTGTGGGCGAGAGAGGGATAGTCAAAAAAAAAAAATTTATTATATATTTATATATAATTAATTAATTATTTTTTAATTATTATATTTATTTATAATTAAATTAATAATTATATATATATATTAACACATACTCACATCTTTTATTCTTAAAATTAATTATTATTCTTATATAATATCACTCAATACTATTATTATTATTATATATTTTATATATATATATATATAAATTTAGATAAAAATATTTTTTATCATCAAAATTTTCTTTCAAACATATTATATATCTAAAGCAACTCTCGTCAGCGACCATTCCATATCACAACCCCGTTCTAAACACAGGTGAAAACCTGGCCCTATCCTTTAAGGCATTGAAAACCTGACAAAGCGTTGCCAGATCATGAAAGAAGACACCAATACCCTTATGAAATTTCGTCAAAGATAATAAATTAAAGAAATTATATTTTTTAAATTAACAGAAAATATTTTTGTACTCTGATCCATTTAAACCATATCTTACACAAAAATTTAGGGAGTTTCCAAATTAAATATTCATTTTTATTTGACTCCTTTTAAAAATAACCCGTTGGAAAGAGAGTTTTCAGAATACCCTCCCCTATCATTTCAAACGAAGAAATTAAGTAATTCTATCTTTTGATACGATCGGACTCCACGGATATGATTAGTATATATAAATAGAATAAAATAGAAATTAAATAAATATAAAAATAAAATAAATTTAGAAATGATATGAACATTATATAAATTATCTCATAATTAGTATATACAAAAAATAAAAAAGGAATATAATTATTATTTAAAATTTTATTCTCATAATTGAAAAATAAAAATAAATGTATAAATACTGTGAACTTAATTATAATAACAAAGTTATCCTTAAATAATAATTTTTTTATAATTGTGTATTAAAAATTTAATCAATATTTATATATTTTTTAATAAAAAAGTTGATATAAAATAACAAATAAAAAAGAGAAAGTCATGTCATTCGAAAAGAAACTAGAAAGAAAAAAAATTGTAAATAAAACTATAATTTTGGTAAATATAAATTTTTTATACTGGCACTAAATTTTTATAAAAGTCAAATATGTGCTTGATTATATAAATATTATTTACATTACTTATAAAATAAAAGATAAAGAATGGAATCTAAAATAGGAAAAATTAGAATAAATTAAAATTAAAGGAGAATATTGATCAAAAAATATAATAAATTAAAATTCAAATACACTTGATGTCTATACATATAAATAAAATAATAATAATAATAAGTTTTACATACAAATTTCATACCATTTATATAGTTCGTAAAATGATATAAAAGATAATTTTGAGAAATAGAAAATATAGAATAAATATAAATTTAGAGAAGTAAATGAAATAAATAAAAAATTGTGGGAGTATAATGAAAAAAGAATTTATAAATAATTAAGAATATTTTAGTAATTATATATCATACAACTATAGTAGATTGTAGAATGATAATTTCAGCAAAAAAAAAAAAGTATAAGTTTATTTCCAATAGATTGGTAATATGTAAATCCATAGTGCTAAAAGAGAATGGTAATTTCTATACTATTAAGAAACAATATTCGTTCAAGACATGTAAAAATTATACTGGTCGTATGATTTGAAATAGAGTTGAAAATATTTATTTCATTCTCAACTCATTTCCACATAGCAGCTATGCCCCAAAGAATTTTTAGAAAATGTACATATTATGACAAATTTTATCATATGAAACAACAAAAATAGTAATAGTGTTTTTTTACAAAAGAAAAATGTATTACAAGCCTAGTTCTATTGTTTTAAACAAAAGAATTGACCACCAAAAAAAAAAATTGAATGCCTCATATTAGTGTTTTTCAACCTTGGGTATTTTTGAGTATAGGGTTTTGGAACACTTTAAAGAAGAAGCTTAGGGTTTTGGGAGGTTTAGGGCAAATAAAGTTATGTTTGGTCATCATAAATCGTGATTAGTGTGTTGTTTATGGTAGAGCAAATTTTTCAAATAATTATATTAAAATGAAAATAGGTAAAATTATAATATTATTAATGTTCTATAGAAATAATATTAGTGCCGACTTTAGTATTATTGATTTATTAGAAATTTAGTAATCATTTTATGGAATGATGGTTTTTTATTGGAATTGTCAAATTGGAAGACTCTTTGAGTAGTTGAGACTTGGTTTTGGTATTTGTAAGCATTGATGTTGTCGTAAGTCCTAGTAACAAAGTTGTAATGAAAAAAATAGTGGGATGTGGATTGGGAGTTTGAAAGTTTGAAAATAGTGTCTTTATGAATATCATTCCAATGAAAGATTTGTAATTAAAAAATGAAATTAGATCTGATGTTGTGATTATAAATCACTAAATGAAAGGATGGCAGGAGAATGATGCCTATATGAGTTGAGAGTTAAACGACAATGCCTGATGAAGGAATTACAACACTACTCCTCATTTGACAACTTGATTTGATGAATACATTCGACTTATGCATCGTGCCCACCTAACTCATGCTTTGTATTTGTATCCATAAGCTATGTGGTCATAGGCACTGTTTTGGTAGTTTGTGCAATAAATACACATGGTCATTCTATTGTTAGCCTCCAATATTCGATTTAAAACTAGCACCTTATCTGTAGATATGGCGTGGGACATAGTAATGCCCTTTTGTTAGGGCAACAAATTCTAAGTTTTCATATTTCTACAAGAAATTAATGTTGTTCTTGTAGTCATTGTTGCCTTTCATCCTCCACAGCTCTTAGGTTTGTAGGTGAGTATCTCTTATTAAGGTTTATACTATAGTCAGCGATGCCAAGTTCTTCCATTGCTCGAAAATATCTCTAATAATCTAATGCATTTTCTATGCTCTGAAAGGCTTCATTGAGGAATGTTTGCAAATAGAAAAATAGTGTATCAGTGAATATGAAAGATTTGCTACTAAAAATGGAAATTAGATCTAATGTAGCGATTGTAGATCTTTGAATGAAAGGTTGACAAAAGACTGATGCCTATATGAGTTGAGAGTTAAATGACAATGCATAATGAAGAAACAACAACACTACTCCTCATCTAACAACTTAATGTCAAATGAATACATTGGACCTACACACAATGGTCACCTAGCCCATGCTTCTTGCTCGTATCAGTTAGCTGTGTAGTCACAAGCAATGCTTTTGTAGTTTGTACGGTAAATATGCATGGTCATTATGTTGTTCTCTCTCGAATTTGATTCAAAATTACTGTCTTATTTGTAGCCATACACATGACATAGTAATGGCCTTCCATCAGGGTAAAGAATTTCAAATTCTCAAATTTCTACAAAACGTTCATGTTGTTCTGGTGGTTATTGTTGCCATTCGTCCTCAATTACAGCCAAGTATGTAGGTGATTATCTCTATTCAAGGTCTAAATTGTAGTAATAATCATCATCAAGATGCCAAGCTCTTCCCATTACTCGAAAGATATCTTAGATAGCGTAAAGCTTTTTTGATGCTTCAGAAGGTGTCATTGAGGAATTTTTGCAAAGGGGAACACAAGTATTTAAAGTTGTAGATGTGATAGCATTTGAATGTGGATTCTAATACATTTAAGCACCCCATCAACCACTTGGATTCTTATAACTATCCCAGTGTATCTCAAGACTAACTTCTATGAAAAATGGCATTGATGGATACATCGATGCATTGGTAGATAAGCTACTCTATTATATTCCTAGGCCATCACTGATGAAGTTACTTCAGTTTGTGCCAATAGCTCCTCCATTATTATGATGTCAATTGCTTCCTCTTCAAATTCATTGCCCTCTTCAGCATCATTTGCACCATCTCTCAGATGCATATGGATTATAGATTGTGCATGCTCATCAATATAATCAAGGTTTGTGTTCACACCTACTATTCACACTAGGTTGCCTTGTGTAACATCTCGCTTTACAACTCCCTACCATATACTGGTTCAACATACGTGTGTTCAATGTACAGTATGTGTACATACTATTAAGTCTATGACGAAGGTCCATGTTTAGGTCAACTAGTTCAATTGAATTATCAATCCTAAATCACAATTAGACTTTAGTGACTCTCATTGCACTATAGGTGTCCTCTTCAAGTGACAATGTTTGTTGCAATGACCGCTTCATGTCCATTTCCCCCTATACATATGTAGCATCATCGAATTGTTGTGGTCTTGTCTATATGTTCAGCTCCACGTAGCACACCTGGTTTATGGGGTTCGATAGAAAAGCCAAATTTCACTTACTGTCAATTGGAAATACTATTATTCTCTATCTATCGAATGTATCTCTTAGTATGTATCTCATGGAAATTTTCAATGTGAACCTTCTACCATCAATGCTACTCAATTCATATATGGGCACGATAAATTGATTGAAATCAATATCATGGCGTATGTTCACCATTACTGATAAACCATGGGTATAGTTCACATAATTTTAATCTTGATAACGCCTCTCAAGTACAATTTGCACCTTGCTGCTAAGCGACATGTCTTCAAACATAATGGCCAAATGTTGTATACTATGTTCGTTATCTTAAAGTAAAATCCTATCATTCATAATTATATATGATTATGTGGGATCATCCTTAAGGAAAATTTATATATATAAAAACGATGCTTCCATTTTTGCATAAGTTCAATATATAACTACATGATTTACTAACATAAACAACGCATTAAACAACAATAGTGATTACACACATATTTAATAAATTACTAATACATTATTTACTTATATGACACAACATTGTGACATAATGCATAAACTATAATAAACAAACTAGACAAAAATTATCAAAAGAGGTTCAGAACTGAACAAAGCATAATAACATACACTCATGTATTTTTCCTCTTTTATATAGAAATTTCAATTTACAAATATCATTGTCTACTAATTTCCTTCATATTCAACCACGAGGTTATTTTGAAAAAAGGTAAAAAAAAGGATGATATTAAATTACAAAACCCTACAATGAACCCTAACTTTAGTGCATGCATTTCTCCCAACCGTTTTCCACTGCCCCTCACAATTAATTAATGTTTAATAATAAATAAAACACAATTTTTTGTAATATATTACTTCTTATAACAAATAAAATCACATTATCCCTATAATTAATTATATAATATATAATGCAATATTTCCAATTAAGTAAGCATTTCTTACGTCCCATGGTATAATTAAATACTTAACAAATTCAAAAATTACATTGAAAACTAATTCATAGCTAAACAAAAAAAAAAAAATAATTAGTACAAACAAACAATCAAAAAATAAATTAACGTAAATAAATTTTGATATTAATTAATTAGCACAAACTACCAATCAAACTCGAACAAAGTATTACCCTAACATACCCTGTAATTAACAATATAATATATAATATAATACCTTTAACCAATTAAATAATTCTCATGTCCCATGGTATAAGTACTTAACAAATTTAAATATTACATTCAAAACTAATCCATAGATAAACACAGATAAAATTAATTAGCCCAGATAAATAATCAAAAATTAATTAACATTAACTAAAATTTTTAATTAAAAATTCATATATCTAACTAACCCTAAGCCATCCGTGCCACCGCTGCACCCATGCGGTGCAGTCCTAAAATTTTTATATGGGAATAGTCATTTTAGAAGGAATGTTGATTTTCAATAGCATAAAATCACAATTTTGTTTCAACATCATAGGTTTATATATTAATAATCTATCAGAAATAAACTTATATTTCTATTTAACAAAATTATCCTTCTATAATATACTATAATTGTACAATATATAATTAATAAAATACTCTTAATTTTTTATATATTCATTTTTCACTATACTTCCACAACTTTTATTTATTTCATTTTCTTCTCTAAATTTATATTTATTCTTAATTTTCTATTTCTTACTTTCTTTTCCTTATTCATCATTTTATGAATTATATAAAATTCTAAAATTGATATGTTATTTATTATTATTATTATTATTATTATTATTAGTATTATTATTATTATTATTATTATTTTATTTATATACATAGATATTGAGTGTCTTTAAATTTTAATTTATCATATTTTTTGTCAATATTCTCCTTCAATTTTAATTTATTCTAGTTCTTTCTATTTTAAATTCCACTCTTTAACTTTATTTTATAAGTAATGTAAATAATATGCGTACAATCAAGTACACATTTGCACTTTATAAAAATTTTGTGCTAACAGAAAAAATCATATCTAACACAATTATAATATCATTTATGATTTTTTTACCTTTCTATATTCATTTTGAACGACACAATTTTTTCATCTTTATTTGCTCTTCTATATTGACTTTTTTGTAAAAATATTGAAACTCTATACCATGAGAAAAAAAGATGATGTTTTAGATTGGCCAATAAATGGTTTTTTTTTTTTTTTGCATGGAAGTATTTTTCAATTGGAAGATTTTATTTTTTCAACCAATTTAAGTGTTGAAAAATATAAGTATCAATTAAATTTTTAATATAAAATTATATAAAAAATTATCATTTAAGATAATTTTGTCATTCTATGTAAGTTGGTAGCATTTTTATTTTCATTTCTATTTGCCAATTTTGAGATTGAAATTTTAAATAACAATTGAAATTCCTTCTCATTTCTTGTACATACCAACGATGAGATAACTTATATAATATTTATTCTTTTCTTATATACATTCTATTCCTATCTTATTCTATTTATACACACTAGTCGTGCCTTTAAGATTTTCAAAAGCTATATGGAATATGCATGAAAGCTAGATTTCTATCCACCTCAAATTCAATCCAACCTTCATGAAGTAATGAAAGCCAAAAATCCCTTGTGAGTATCCAAGTCAATATCAAGAATTTAAACACCAAGAAATCTCTTCACTAACCATCGAGTGGAAATACATTATATTAGTGTTATCTTGTGCCCTCAGCCGCAAGAAAGAGAAGGAGAATATTGAAATTGTTTGGACCTCTAGTTTAAATGGTTAAAATGGTATCTGAATTTATAGAGATGATCACAATTGTGTCATCAATTTGAAGTTTTTAAAGTCTGATTCTGATGAAATTCCTAATAGTCTGGAGAAACTATCAAAAATTGTCTGATCAAAGGATTTCTCAAAGTGTATGGTTTGTTTTGGATTTGTCAAGTTACAAGGATTGGGATTTTATGGCGTAATAAGGTGGAGAGTAGTGAAACATGAGATTCAAAGAGAGGAATGCTTTCTAGAAAGATTATGGATAAATCGATGTCAAGTGATGGAAAGGATGCAATCATGGAAGCGTGATTAAAAAGATAATAGGGTAAGTTTGAATTCAAATGCATCTTAATGTGCAAATTACGAAATACATCGACTACACAATGAATACAAAGAACTCAAATGAAGGATGACCACAATTAGCATGTTAAGTTTGTTGATACATCACAAATCAATTTAGAGATAACCTAGAATGATTTAAATTGAGATTAAATATGCGAGAATTTGAGAACATTCAAAATTCAAGAAAAACAAAGAAAACACAAATTTCATTAATCAAGTAGGAAAAAATGTTACAAAGTCTTGCAAAAGGGCCTATACTTAAAAACCAATAAAAATAAGGTAAATTTCATATGACGAAAAGCATTAGTAATGAAAGAAAAAACTAGCTACAGATGTTAATTTCTTGGTCTACATGTGGACACTTATCAATTTGTCATGTTCTTTCAATTAATTAAGGCTTTCTATCAATCTGTCATCATAAACAACTGATCATGATTGACTTGGTAGCAACTTGGGGAAACTATGGGATTATCAATTGCATAGACATGATCTATTTTCTAAAAAGTTTGTCCAGCGGTCTACTTCTGCATGATTGACTAGCCACTTTATGGTGATTTATTAGGTAGAACAAAGTTCACCATCTTTAACACTCCATTGCAACAAGTTGATACACATGTCCTCCTTTGGCTTCCAAAACTTGTTTAAGTTCCTAATTTCTTCATCGATATCTTGAACAAGTCCTACCATGACTTCCTTCAACTTTTTAGTTATTGCATGCGAGTTTGGTCCACTCGTCACCTTTAATTGATTCTTATGCAAAGACTTGACACTAATGTAATTTCCATCGTTTTGAAAAGGAATTGTTCGAAATTCTTCTCCTTGTTCATCACTACATTAAATAAATTTAAATCTGAAATATCAAGTAAACTAATTCCATACTCACCTTAGAACTCCAACTTGTATGAATTGTTATTCATCTTTTCAAGCACTTGAAATGGTCATCACCCCTTGGCAAGAGTTTAAATTTCATTTGTTTGAAAAATCTTTCTTTCCATATGTGCACCCAAGCCTAATCGCCTTTGTTAGCTTGCTACACATATTTCTCATTTCGCTTCTCAATATGCTTCCTTATTTATGCAACTGGTTCATAAATTTTACTTTCATTTCACCATCTAGACTTGCTCATTATGAGGTAAAGGCCAAAGGAATTAAAGAACTAAAGCCATAAATAATCTCAAAAGGTGACATATAAGTGGTATAATGAATACTTGTATAATATGTTAACTCTACATGAGGCAAACATTCTCCAAATTCTTAATGTTCTTAATAACAACCTTCAAAATATCAGCTAACGTTCTATTGATTATTGCAATTTGACTAGCTGTTTAGGGATGATTAGTAGTAGAGAACAACAACTTAGTACTTAACTTTCTCTAAAGTGTCTTCTAAAAATAACTAAGAAACTTAACATCACAGTCAAACGTAATTGTTTAAGGCATACCATGTAATATAAAAACTTCCTTAAAGAGTAAATTAGAAATATGTGATGCATTATCTGATTTATGGCATACAATAAAGTGAGTCATTTTAAAAAATCTATCAACTATAACAAAAATGCAATCCTTATCAGTCCTAGTCCTAAGTAATTCTAATACAAAATCAATCCAAAGTGCACTGGGAGTGGATAGTGATGTATATGAACCATGTGGTTGTACATTTGTCTTAGCTTATTTGCACTTGGTACACTTGCCCACAATTCTTTCAACATCTCGCCTCAAATGCAGGAGGTGTTCGTACAAAATTAATGTTATCTTGATGACTCAATAGTGTCCCATTAATCCACCATCATGAGCTTTTCTAATGAATAATTCACGCAAAGAACATCAAGGTGCACAACTTATCTACACAGATCAAATAACCATCTTCTTGAAAATATTTCTTACAAGCCTCCTCTTTAGCCTTCTGAAATATCTTACCAAATTTCTCATCAACCTAAAATTTTGTAATATGCTCAAATCCCAAGAAACTCTATATTTAAGTATGTAACAATATAACAAAGTGTTAGGAATAATGTTATCCATAATGATATCCACTCCTTTTTTATACTTGATACAATAGGAAAATGTGTCAATAGAAGAAACTACCTAATGTGTCTCTTACTCAACTTATTTTGACTTTTAATATGCTTAAGAAACTCATGGTCACTGAGTATGACAAATTCCTTTAGCTTAAGGTAATGTTGCAAAGTTTCCAAAGCCCTTACTAATGAATACAACTCTTTGACGTAGGTAGTGTAATTAAGTGAGCTCCATTAGGCTTCTTACTAAACTAGGCTATGGGTTTCTTCTCGTGTATCAACACTACTCCACTATCTACACTAGATGCATCACATTAATGGGGCATTTGGTAAAAGGGTATGGGTAGGAGGAATAGGAATGAAACATGTGACAAACATTTAGATTGCATGAATTGGAATTCAAATTTTGGAATCATAGCCAAAAATTTGGATTGTGCCTACTCCTTAGTAACTTGGAGGGTTTAAAACAAAACCCATAACTTATTCCATTTTAAATGATTCAAAAATAATTTCGATTCCACTTCCAATTCCAACATGCAAACCAAACACCCCCTAAAATTCAAAAGTTCTAGAAAAATTAGGTAAAGCAAGTAAATGTACATGAATGCACTTATTCTTTAGAGTTTCAAATGCTTTTTGTTGCGTTTCTTCCTATTAGAACTTCTTATTCTTCTTGTCATGGCAATAAATGATGCAGTGATAGTGTGGAAATCAAGTTTAGATCTCCTATAGAAGCTCAACAATTCATAAAAGCTCTTCACTTCAGATACCAGTGTCAAAACTAGCCAATCTTTAATTGCTTTCACCCCATTGCCATCTACTTATATACACTATGCACTTACAATAATCCTAAAAATATATGATCAACACAAAAGTGCACTTCTTCAGGTTAGCATAATATTTCTCTTAGATCAATGTTTTAACATACTATGAAGGTTTTAGCATGTTCAGCTAAGGATGTGCTATAAACTAATATATCATCAAAGTAAACAACCACCACCTTACCTATGGGTGCATCACATAATTCATATGACTCATGGAAGTATTTGGTGAATTAGTAACAAAAAGTATAACAAGCCATTCACATAGCCTAAACTTGGTCTTAAAGGTAGTTTTCCATTCATTTCTTTCTTTCATCCTTATTTGATAATATCCACTAGTTAACTACGTTTGTAAGAAAAAAACTAAATCATGAAACTCATCAAACATGTTGTTTAATTTACGTATAGGACACCTATAGTTTACTATGATAGCATTAACAACTCGATAATCAATGCACATGCTCTGTGCTCTACCTTTCTTTGGAACCAACAACATAGGAATGGCACATTGGCTCATACTCTTTCAAACCCAACCTTTATTGAACAACTCACCACTTGGAGTTGAATCTCCTTAGTCTCCTTTATGTTAGTTTGATACGCTAGCTTGTTTGGAACAAAAGCTCTTGGCACAAAGCCCATTTGGTGCTCGATCTGCACATTAGCGACAATTTACTAGGCAACTCCTTCAAAATTACTGTTTTGTAAACCTACAAAATAGATAAACACAAACTCAAGAAAAGAACATGTGAACTCTTCTTAAATAAAGTATGCTTCTTTGTAAATTAGAAGTATTAATAATCTCTCACTCCATATAGCTAACCTCACATCACTCATGAAAGATAGCATCCACTCATTTCTTTCTTTTTCTTTACCCTTTTTTATTTTGAGTTCCTTACCACACACATTTCTCTTTTCTTTCCTTCTTTTTTATTTTTCTTTGACTCTAACTCAAATTGTTGCTACAAGTAAACTACATCTTCATAGACTTACTTTGGTGTATGTGGAACCAAGGTGGTCTTCTTGTAGCAAAAATGAAAAGCATACTGATCAATCTCCCCATCAAAAGCGACCTTCTAATCATACTACCATGATCAACTAAGTAGAATATCACTTGCCTAGATTGGTATTACATCATAAAGCACCTCATACTTATACTACACAATCTTAAAACATATTAAAACTTTCTTCATCACCTTAACCTTTCCACTATTATTAAGCTACTACAATCTTTAAGGTCATGGATAATCCCTCAATGGTAATGGTAATCTCTCTACAAGTGTAGTGTTAGTAACATTTGTACAACTATCTCTATCAATAATCAAATCACAATTCTTACCCATTGTTTGACAATGATGTAGAAAATATTATCCCATTACTCCCCATGTTCATTCTCCTTCATTTGTGTGCTTAAATTTCCCATTACCACCAAGTTAAT
Organism: Avicennia marina; assembly: GCA_019155195.1. Classification (NCBI taxonomy): domain Eukaryota; kingdom Viridiplantae; phylum Streptophyta; class Magnoliopsida; order Lamiales; family Acanthaceae; genus Avicennia; species Avicennia marina. The sequence continues at coordinate 9,686,612 of CM032758.1, read as the reverse complement.
CCCTCTAGCACCTGCACATGACCTTTCCCCCTTCTGATGATACCTCATCTAAATGTGTCCATCAAAACCATGGCTTTCTCTTTCAGACATTGAGTAGCCATATGTCCTTTATCTTGACACTTGAAACATATGATATCACAATTACAAGAAGTAGATGGATTAAGGAGGAGGTGTTACTTCATTTGCTTCTCCCATCTCATCTTAGGCTTAGAATTCCTATCCCTTGGTGTCTTCTCCCCTTTTTAGAAAAGGCCCTTGATGTGGTGATATTTCACTAGAAAGCATCACTACCCCTCATTTTAAGTTGCTTCTCTACTTTCATGAATTTGAATCAAGCGTCCAACTCTACATAGTGATGCAACTCAAAGATGTATGGTATCTCTCTCTTAAGCCCAATTAAAAACTTTCCATTGTTTCTTAAAAATCCTCTACCACATCCTATCTCATCAATGTAATTTCCATATCCTTTCAGTAATCCTCTACAATTGTTTTACATTGCGTCGATATCTTTATTCATGGGTATAAATCTTAGTGGTAGTGACTCTAATGAACCTCTTTTTCATTATAGCTTCTAACTTTCCTGAAGTCCATAACAGTTGCTCCCCAACACGTCTCTAACTAATACATAATTGATTCCACTAAATCATAGCTATATCAATAAATTCAACAACTTAGAGTTTTACTTTTGGTATTCCTAATATTAATGGCAATCAAAAACCAACACTGCTCTTCTTTCTCAATCCAAGTATGTGTTAAGATTAGAACAACCTTGGAAGAATGGAATAATAAATTTTACTCCTTTCAATGCCTTATCATCATCACCATGACGTCTCCTTGGTTTTCTCTTAGGTGGCTTATCAAACTTAAGATCATCGGCATTATCAACATAATCATCATTATGTATACACCTACTATGTCTGGCATGATGAATTAGTTTATCTCTCCTAAGTACTGACTCATCTCTACCCATCTCCTTTAGGCATTGAGCTACCCTGTGTAGTCATTTAGAATGCCTTAAATGTCTCTAGTCTCTTACTAAACTATCTATGGTATTCGCTAATTGCTTTATGTTAAAAGTGTTTTCTCCAACTTAAGCTTCAAACTTCTTGAAAAGTATGATATAGGTAAAGTATATGTGTGTGTGTGCAAAATTGATCCTTACCACCTAACATGCTCAAACTCACATATAATGTCTCTCAACAACACATTTTTACCTCCACTCATGTAAACACGAACCTCTTAAGGGATATAGTCTCACCAATTTAATTCTCAAGCCATCATTGTGGGATTCCAATGAAATTCCTAAAGATTCAAGTGAGTATAATCCATAACATGAAGGGGTGTGAAAAGTGAGAATAGGCAGAAGGATCGATCTTGAAACAAAGAACATCAGTCTAGAAGGAAAAAAAAGATAGGGCAATTGATCTCAAGGATTGGAATTAAATATATGATTGATCATGAGCAAGTGTGATGGATCTTAGTGAAGGAAAGTTAGTACCCATTGATCGCAAGGATGGGTGATCAATCTAACTAGTTGTGCTAAACCTTTTGACTTATCTATCGAGAGGTCCAATCGATTCTATGTAACCTGATAGTGATGATTATCCAAGAAATTAAATCGCAGTGGTGATCAGGAACGAAAATTGAGAACTCTCAACAAATTTCAATTTAAACTCAATTTTATTTCACCTTTAAACTTTAAATTTTTTAGGCCAATGTTCCTATATTATTTTCTTACCTTTTTCTTCTCTTTTTTCTACTTTTTCCTTTTAGCTTTTGTAACTTTTTTTATGCCTTTTTCCAACTACCTGCAAATTCAATTCTTTTGTTACCAAATCTCTACAAATCACAGTCCATTGAGTGCCCTCTTTTTTCTTTTTTTTACTTTTATGAAGAAAGATGGAGAAGACAAGAGAAAGAGAATGAGGAAGAGTAAAAAAGAAAAAAAGTGATACACATTGGCTGCTGGACTAGATAAAGAATTAAAATCATGATACAATTGGCTTTTACCAGCTAATGTGATCATGAAAGCGTAAATTAAAAGATTGCAACGCAAGCTTGAACACAATTAGATCTTGATGTGAAAATTTTGGAATACACGATCCAAACATAATGAATACAAAGAACACATGTGATGGAAAACTAAAGCTATCATGCCAAGTTGGTTAATACAACACAAATCAATTCATGGATGATCGAGAATGACTTGCCGTCCATCGGCACTTTTTGGAAATCAATTAGTCTCGCTATCGATTTGTCATCATGAGCGATTGATCTAAGCTAGCTGCACGGCAACCTAGGGAAGCAACTAGATTGGCAATCATGTGGATGAGATTGATTTCCAAGAAGTTTACCCATTGGTTTGCTTCGGTTGCAATCAATTGGCACATTTTGTGATCAATTAAGCAAAAGAATATTCACTATCTTTAACACTCCATCGCACTAAGTTGATCCACATGCCTTTCTCTAGCTCCTAAAACCAGTTTAATTGCCCAATTTCCTCATGGATGTCTCCAAAATGTCTTAGACACATGATTAATCCACTTGTCACCTTTGATCAATCCTTATGCAAAAACGTAATACTCGGATAAAACGTGATTTGTCTCAGTCATTATTAGCAATTTTTCTTTGAATTTGGTTTTATAATTTTTTGCTAATGGAGGGTTATGTGAAGAATTAAGTGAAAATAGCCATTTAGGAGCTTTCCACGATAAGTCAAGGTCCTTAATGTTGCCTACATGTGTAAGTGTGGTTTTAGATAACAAGTGCATATTGTTGATAGCTAACTACAAAAAAACTTTTGTTAGCAGTGTTGTTGTGATTTTCTCTGCAAAATTGCTAATATAAATTACGTGTGCCTACGTAATTGAGTTAAGAAATTTTATTCATAAGGATTTATAAATATGGACATAAGATTATCTTAGGACTCTATTATTAAAATCAGCCCCCAAGTCATAGACACTCTAAAGGGCATTAAGGAGTTAGTGTGACTTACACATCTTATATTTATACAGTAAGTCTCATGCTGTTTAGTATGAGATACTAAAAATAAATATGTGTGGATGCATCATTAGCGATAGGGCAATTAGACGATGACTCGTAGAATGAAACAGATGCATAGAGTTCACTCTTGACTATCAACATCTTGCTTCTTGGTTGTCTTGTGCGCATAACGATGAAGGTGTCATTAAGACATTAAGGACCAATATCTATCTAGGTATGAGATAAGATTATAAACTTAATGTGCACTTGCCTAGATACATATGAAGGTATGTGTGTGGTTAATAAGGGATTTATTTCGTTGCAAGTGAGTAAGGCATTTGTCATATGCAGTTTGTGTTCTATGAAATGGAAATTCTTGGCTACATTGGTATGTGCTCGAAATGAGTTTCCAATAAAAACATTTGTCTCATGAGATGAACATAAGGTTGGGACGAACAAAGACAAAAGGTCCATACTGCATAGTACTTACGATCGGAAGAGCTCATTGTGATCCATTTCACTTTGTCTTAATTATGCTATGATATGGGCTGTAGACTAAGCGTTACATATGTCCTTCAAATTATGCTCGTTGTTGATTAAGACTGAACCTATAGAGTTACACACAAAATATTTTTGTTTATTATAAGTGTTAAATTGGTAGGGAGCATAATTTATTTGATTATAATTGGGTTGAACCAACTAAATTTCTATGGTATTTGTTAATGATGAGATCATTAATTAGAAGTGCAATGGGAGCTTTAATTTAATTAATAGGATTAATTAAATTAAAGAGACAAGACAAACATGGAATTATTTGATATCAATCATATTTGTTAACAATGTAATTATTAACTAAGAACATGATAGTCTTTTATTTAATTAATGGGATTAAATAAGTTGAAAGATATAATTCCATTAAGCCTTTATTATTAATAGAAATTAATAATTAAGAGGCTAAATGAGTTTTAATTATTAATGGAGATTAATAATTAAGAGTTATGTGCTGCAATTATTAAAGATTTTAATAATTAAAAGGTATATAGACTAGTAATTACTAAAGGTTTATATAGTAAGCCCATAACTAGTGTGCTCTAGTGTCTTAAACATAAATACATGTTTTAGAAGAGTTACGGACATGAAAAATCTAATAATTTTTGTGTGTCACCCTCCAAGTAAGAAGAAAAATTATGCTAGCCACCTCCTCCTTTCCTTCTTGTCACCAAAGCCTTCTAAGTTAAAAGAGTTTGCATTAGAGGCTTGCACAAAGGATTTTGCAAGGTGTAGAAAACGCCCATCATCACAATAATTATCTAGACAAACTAGAAGTCGAGATTTGAGGGCCATAACTCAAGGATTACAAGCACACCTGTTGGAATGTAATTCCAATGGTTGAATGTGTATAGTACGATGAATTCAGAATGGATTTGGTATGTTATTCCATTACATTTATATTATTGATTTATGGTTTTAAAGTTTAAAAATCTAGCCCGAAATCCATTAAAACCTAACAGTGGTATTAAGCCATTGCATCCCTCATCCAACTGTGAAATTTAATGATCCTTCCATGGTTTATGATAGTTTTTGTTTAGAAATCATTTAAACAACATGTATTGAATACTTGTTTAAATGTAAAGGAATCATTTTTGTGGGTTTAAACTATACAAAAGTGACAAAAAGTGAAAAACTTTATCCACATAAAATTTGCGCTGCTACAGTGTTAGGTTTCACAATCGCATTTGTGGCCGTGGTATTGGTGCTCATGACTACGAGATTTGATCTCATTACCATAGAGCAAGTTTATGATAAAATATGGATTCTGCCATTGTAATGACTTTCGTGGGCACAACGCCGATCGTGGTAGAGAAATGTTCTTTGACGTGCTTGCCATGCCACCGCACAAGGAAGGCAGCAACCATGAGAACTATTCTCATACCCTATGTGTGTTTTTTGAAATTAAAATGTTGGAAAGTAGTTTTCCATGATTAAAAACTAACGCATAAGATGCATAAACAATGAAAAGTGGTCATTATATGGAATTGTTTAATTATACTTAAGATGTTTAATTATTTGAATATATGTTGTGGATAGATTATGGGCTTAAAATACTTGTGGATGAATATATTTGCTTTTAGAATGTTTTCATGACTATATAATTATTTTTATAGGTTGTAAAGGTATAAGCCTAAGTTTTGATTTTTACTATGAAGAATAGAATTCTTTGTAGTATGCCATCCATAAATGTAATATGGAAGGTATTGAGGAGTTGATGTTCATGCGGAAACCAAGAGTTAGTACTGTTTGAAGTTCTATAGAGCCACACATGATTAACATGGATGGTGTTAAGGAATTGATGTTCCTGCCAAAAACCAGGGTTGGTGCCATTTGGAGTCCAATGGCATGCTGGGCCTCTTGAAGCCATGAAGATTAAGATAAAAGAAAGCATTCAAGAAATTTCTATGTAATAGTGTAGGATATCATACACATGTGCATGATCCAATTCTCGGCTTAAATTGGATCTAGAAATCCATAATCTTTCACATTACTTAATTTTACAAATTTTTTGTGATGGATGTATGAGGTACATAAAATTGGATAATGTGTAAAGCAAAACATAAATTTACATTGATTAAAAACTTTCTTAAATTATATTAAGTTATAATGGAAAAGTGTTTTTCATGGCCCTTCATTAAGCTTGAAGCCCTAAATGTATCCTTACTGTGTGATATCATCACATTAGTAGGGTCACATTGCGATAGTGCATTTGCAACTTTAGGAGCATTGGATGCAATATTTAAAAGGTACTACACATTAAGAGTGATTAGACACACGTGGAGTTCAAATCCAACTAGTTGTCAATTGGTGAGTGTAACTTAAATGGACCCATGGTGCCAAGAATCAATTACGTGAGGTATTGTTAGGCCATTGCTAAAGTACAGATTGGACCACACATAAGATGTGTCGAAAAGAGTTACTATTCATTGCACCTAGCATGTTAGGAACTGATTACGTGAGGTATATTAGGTCCAATGAAGACTCCAATAACCTATTAAAGAAATTTTACCACTAGAATTTCCGTTATCTACCTAAGAGAATGTGGGGTTCAAAAAATCTAGTGATAAGCCATTTTGATTTAAAGTTTATAATTGTAATAGAAACATATATCACAACCAAACTAACAAGTCTTACCTATTTTTTGCAATTTATTTTTGTCTTGAACAATGTACGTAGTCATTGTAATGATAACTAAGACTTTAATATTGACTAGGGCTAAGATTGTTGACCAGCTTCGAGATTTGAGAAGAATTCCCATTCTTGAGAGAGTTAGCAACATCTTGGATATTATCATCACATTGCAAGGGAATGAGGTTATCCTTTAAGAGTCTAGTATGTCGGTTAGTAGGACTAAGGAGAGCAAGATTAAAAGAAGAAACCTACTTTTCCTAGGGCTAGTGAGAAGGATGTCATGTCTAATGCCCAAGTTGACAAAGAAAAGAGTTTTTAATGTAACAAAATAGGCCATTAGAGGAGGAATTGCACTGAATGCCTCAATCAGTACTTCAAATCAAGATTTGGTCAACAGTAGATTGCTTGAAAAGTGAGAAGCAGTGATTAAGGTCGGAAGTGGGATAAGAGTTATAACCATTGCGATTAACACAACTTTAGTTAAGTTATCATCCTATCATGCTTTGGGCCTAAGAGATTATCTTTTGTTGCCAAATGGACTAAAAAAGTCGTCTCTACACCTTTATTGGTAAAAGAAAGTTGTGGACTTTCTTTTAGAGATAATCAATACCAAATTCATTTTCGTAATAAAGTGACTGGCACCATTTTAATGGTAAATGGCTATATTACCTCAATTTGGATGATAAGCTTATGATGAATGCCATGACAAACAAACAAGCAAGGAATAGCTTAAATCCTAAGTATTTATGACATCTCAAACTAAGCCATGCTGCAGAGGCCAAGACTAGCAAATTGGAGAAAGATGGGCTTATTGACATATTGGAAAAGAAACCGTATTCAATTTGTAAACCATACATCTAAGCAAGGTAGCTAAAAGTCTATTTCATGGGCAAGTCTAGAAAGCTATATTAGTATTAGAGTCAACTCATATTGATGTTTTTTTACCATTTAATGAAATGACAAGGGGAGGTTTTCACTAATTCATAACCTTTACTGATGATTGTTCTAGGAATGGTTATGTGTACTTGATGAAGTATAAACAAAGAGTTTGAAGAATTTGAGGCTGAAGTAGATATACAAATTAGAAAGCATGTTAAGGCACTGCGATTAGATTGTGGTTAAGAGCACATGGGTGCCAAGTTTGTGGAATTCCTCAAAGAGAAAGGCATTATGTCAGTACTTACACCAGTAGCAACTCCTCAACTGTATAGTGTAAATGAGCTTAGGAGTTAGACTTTGTTGGACTTAGTTCAATCCATGATAAGCTTCACTAATTAACCTATTTCTTTATAAGGACACACGCTCCTAACAATCATTCATGTCTTGACTTGGATTCCTTCTAAGTCTATTCCTTCAAGGCTAGATGTCGCTTATGCCTACGTAGTTACGAGTAGGTTTTAGACAAGTTTCAGCAAGGAGTGTTAGAATGCTTTCAAGTGTATCCTTACGTACTTAAGAAGTACTAAGGATATGGTACTTGAATATGGAGATCATAATCTACGGATAAATAGTTAGACTGATTCTAACTTTCAATCAAATGTGGAAGATAGAAAGTCTATCTCCGAATTTTTAACTACTTTTAATGGATGATTAGCCAATTGGAAGAGTTCTAAGTGGAGTGCAACTATGGACTTCATCGTTCAAAGTTGAGTACATCGCAACATAATATGCCACGAGAAAGGTTGTTTGGATAAAAAAGTTTATAGTAGAACTTTAAGTGGTTCTATATGTGGATTGGTGGCAGCCACTTTATTGTGAAAGCCATAGTGTGATCGCACAGGTGAGGGAGTAGAGGTCTCATCAAAAATCCAAACACATAGAGAGACATTGCAATATTATTAAGGAATCATTGAAAAGGGCAATGTGGCCATGCAGAATATAGCTTTATCACATTATATAGCCGACCCACCTGGTAAGCCAGTAACACAAGTGCTACTTATTTGCTATCTTCAGAAGATGAATATGAGATACCATAGCAATTGGCATTTGTACTATTAGCCTTAGAGTATAAGTGAGAGATTGCTAGTAATATGCTCTCTAATGCCAATAGTTAATGAATGATACTAGGGGCATTATGGTTGTATATGTATGCTTTCACATTAATTTATAAAATATTGATTCATTTATATCAATATTATGGCCAGTTTTCTTACATGTAAATTTTGAATGGTGTAAAGTATTGTATGTGTTGATATAATTCAATTAAGAAGCCTTACTTATAAGAAGTTATGAATATAGATACAATGTTTTCTTAGTACTTAATTATTAAAATCAGTCTACGAGTCAGATACTTTAAAAAGTATTAGAAAGTCAGTATGACTTGCACACCTTATATTTGTACGGTGAGTGTCATGTTGTTCGATATGAGACATTGGGAATATATGCGTGTGGATGTGTCATTGGAGAATAGGCGTTTGGACAATGACTTGCAGAATGAAGTAAACGCATGGAGTTTACTTTTAGTTGTCAATGTCTTGCTTCGTGGTGGTGTTAAGTGTATGTGGACCTTACACCTAAGATAATATAGTTATATCGTGCGTGTGACGGTGAATATGATATTAAGATATTAAAGGCCAATATCTATCTTAGTATGAGATAGGATAATAAGCCTAACATATTATTATCTGAATGCATATGGAGGCATATATGTGTTCAATAATAAATTTATCTCCCTGTAACTGAGTAAGGCATTTAATAATTAAAAGGTACATGGGCTAGTAATTACTAAAGGTCTAACGTGGTAAGACTGTGGAACTCATAACTAGTGTGTTTTAGTGTCTTAAATATAAATACATGTCTAAGCATAAAAAATTTGATAATTTTCGTGTGCTACCCTCCAAGTAAGAAGAAAAATTATTCTAGCCACCTTCTCCTTTTTTTCTTCTTGCTAAAAGCCTTATAACCTAAAGAAATTTGCGTTAGAACCTTGAGAAAGGGGTTTTGGAAGGTGTAGAAGGTACTCATTATCACAATTGTGTAGACAAACTAAAAGTTGGAGTTTTAGGGTCATGATTCAACAATCACAAGCGTGCCTATTGGAATGTGATTTCATAGGTACGTTCTTTTCAGTTTTCTTCGGTGTTTCTCAGTTAATGTGTGTTCCATAGCAAAAGTGGAATGGATTTGGTACGTTATTCTGCTGCAATTATATTATTAATTCATGGTTTTAAAGTTTTAAAATCCGACCTTACCCAAGAAACATAACACTACAAAATAATGTAGTGCTGGTGAGAGGCCCAAGTAAAATTAGCAATATGCTTTTGTCAATGGACATAAACTTTGGTTACTAATCACTAAACAATGAGGAGTTGCCATGCAATTGCCACATCTTGCAGGGTAATTGTGGCCTTACCAAATGCCAAGTGGAATGTGTGTATTTCTTGGTGCCACATCTTAACTATGGTTGTCACCAAATGCCAACTATCTGAAGATGGTTGCACTAGAGATGCCATAAAAACTAATATGGTTTAGTATAGTGACCACTCTATCATTTAATAGATTAAGCTGCCAAAGACTCTTATCAGGATAATGTGGGTAAAGAACACTATCCAAGTACCCTGCCCACACTTGCTTTGATCTGTGAATATGCTGCAGGACTAGGACACTTTGCTCAATAGGCTCGGGTTCTATCCTCGTCTACATCCAGCAACGTATCATACACAAACACTATCAACATAAGGTTTAATGCATAATAAGCTATATTATTTGCAATCCACATCAATATTGTTATGCAATTTAGGTGCACACAAAAAATAAAATGATAAATTAAGTTAAATAATCAAATATGGCAATGCTTACAACTATTGAGTTACATCAAGTTTTGGCAGCAACCATTCATCATGTCCGTCACAAAACTTCCTTGAACTTCACTCTACCTCTTAATAATTATATATTGACTAGTAGAAAATAAAGATATGATGTACTTGTATTATTGATTCCAAGACCATATGGTTTTTCTTATAATAATCTAATTATGTAAAGAGGTAGCCTATTTTTCTAGTTAGAATAAGAATATTATAATTAAGCTTTGAATCACCCTTGGCTAATTAGTTCAATAATTTATTACTCAAAAAGCAAATTTTGTCATGCTTGAAATATGAGTTCCTAGTCAACCAAGATATATATCTCAAGATTGAATAGAAACAAAACAAGATTTGCTTGTCTCATTAAAACCATCCATAATTTCATCATTAAAACTATAAATTAGAAATGTCAACTACAATCACAATTAAAAGTCTGAATACAAAGTAGATCAACAAAGGGGTGAGTGTGTAAATGTATCATCGTCATGGATGTCAGGAGGATGGCAAATTCTCAAGTTTGACATTGGGCCTCTTGTTCGCTTTCTTATGATGCTCAATGCTTTGGCTAATCCATTTAGTTTAGGATTCCCATGCTTGGATGTTACTCTTTCCTCCTGAAGAATTGTTGATAGAGGTTGTGAACTAATTAAAATCCCATATGATCCCAATACTCCTCAAACTAAATTTAGTGAAACTGCCCTTAGTTTTTGTTAACATATGTTGCAATGGAGAGTTATGCCTTCAAAAGTAACTGGGGGCTAGTCCCCATTTTTTGCATACCTGTATAACGTGCAAATGAGGAATGCCATGCAACGCCCACTTGCCACATGTGCAATGCCCATCATTGATGTACACAGTTTAGACGTTCCCACCTCCATAGCAAGGTTGTTCATTAGGGGTGTGGCAACACTTAACCTTCCATAGGGTGTGGTGTACTTTTCATCACCAAATACTCTACATGAGCAATTCTAATTAAGTAGTCCTTCATTGCTACCTACATATCTTCCATACTCTTGAAAATAGTATTTGTGCTAAGCTCTCTACCTTGCTCATCATATTATGTGCCAAATCTAGCACTGAAATTCCCATAACTATCCAAATAACTCTCATCATAAACTTTGTAAACAATGGCACCGTTAGGTACATCGGTGTAGTGGTAGATAGTGCTAATTTAGCATGTGCCTTGGGCATGACTGGGAGACTTGCTTTAGTTTATGCCAACACCTCATTCATTATTGTGGTGTTAATTGTGTTCTCGCGACTTTTATTGTTTGATGCACCACCATCAACACCTTCCTTTTCAGATACAGTAAGGATTATCTAGTAGGCATGCTCATCAGGATACTTTGGACCCATGCCTTCACCTCCCTGCTTGTCTCACTGCCTTACCTCGTATGATTGCTTAACATGGGACTGCAATGCTATATGAAAAATTATGAAAATAATAGATTTTATAGCAATAAAAGCATTGAAATAAAGTTTTAAAATTTCATAAAAAATACAATAAGAAAATTTGCCTTTATCTTCTTTGAGTGAATTTAAATATAAGGAAACGAAAATTCACACATAACCTATTTGGTAAAATAGCCCTTTTCTAAGTAGTGTGCCAAAATGTATCAATCCAATGTCAAAGACGTCACAGTGACATTAACATTACAAACTTTAGAAAGATTAGATTCTAACAAACATTAAAGAATTACAAATGCTATGAAGTTTATTTATCTTTTTATTATTATAAATCATTAACCATATATTACATATATATTTTTATTCACTTTCTTTTCACAGATGTCTTTTAGTGTATCACAAATATTATTACAATTTATCTCATTATTATAATTTATATTACAATACTCTTAATTTTTTTAGTTTCAAAAATTTGTGTACATAATAGATATTATTATTTATTCTATTTGGAAGACTATTACTATACTTATGTGAAAATATAATAAATTTATTAAGATTTCACTTCATTGTACAACACAAAACTACATACTATAAGCCATATACCATCTAATAAACCCTAACTTGATCCACTTATAAAATGCAAACCCTAAATATAAATCCTAGCACATAACTCATACACAAAACCCTGGCCATTTGGTTTCATTGTTGGATATTTTATTCCAATTGATGATGCTATTTTGACGTCTTGGACATCAAAATGATGCCATCCATACGCCCACATTAGATATATATGAAAGACCATATGTTACGTCCCTAAATTGGAACTATGACAAGGCAGTATTTGTAAATCCATTTAGCGAATACCAAAGCCAAACATATAATAGAGTAAATCTAAACCAAACATTTCAATTTAATTTACCAAATGAAGTATTGCAACATCCAATCTTAACTTGCAATGGAAATGAAAATGTCTTATTTATGACATTTATGAGTAGTCTCAAAGACAAAGGATAAAGAGCAATCAACATCCTAATCTAGCATCTATGTTCTTGCATCTACCATCTCCATGTCTAGTTGTGTTCGTTAGCACCCTTTGCAAATACATCAACTAAAAGTGGCGAGCGATAACTTGCCTAATAAATGGTCATCTACCTTTTTATCAAGATGTGAACATAATAAAGTATTTGATAATATTCAAACATTTATGTAAAAATGTTCAGGAAAGCTAAAAGTTGCAAATTTACATGCGAATCACCACACAATGACATCACTTGGTTGATTCCTTAGTACACTCAGGGACTCACATAATTTGTATACCATTTTTCTTGATCAGGAACTTAGTTATTTACCTCGACTAAGTAGGATTTTGTCTTAACCTTTAACCACAATTAATTGAGTTTTAGCCCAACCTTTAATCTTGGTGGAGCGGATCTTATCTCACATTTAGTCTCTGTAGAATGGATCTTGTCTCATCTTTAATCTTAGTTGAGTAAATCTTATCTCACCTTAACTCAGTGAAATGGTGGAACTAGCACTTTAACTATTCTTGTTAGTCTTCACACTTTACTTCACAATAATCAGTATACACGATCAATACATGCTTGAAACAATTTAAATATAGTTACATAGTATTTGTTCACATACAAAAGTATTTCAAAATAAAACATTTCAAACTAAAACATACCAATTTGATTAAGTCATGAAGGAATATTTGCCAGAAAATGTTTCAAAATGAGTTTAGTAAGAACATAGAATTTTAGTAAATATTTTAAAGTAAATTTCAATGAGAATACAAAATTTTTAGCAAAATAATTTGTTCGAAAGATAGTCATAAAAAGTTGCAAGGTAACTGCTTAAGAATTTACTTTTAAAAAAACCATTTTCAAGGCAATTGTAGCAAAACATTATAGATAATCATTTACCAGTCACCTAATTTCGTTAGATATTGACTCTTCAGCTATTGTCTTGCGGTTCCCTAATCAATGACATTCCCAAACCTCATTTAATACTTGGCTCAATTAATATCCATGGTGAATCATGTACACCCTACATGCTTATGCTCGTCTGAATTCGTTAGTTATTGTTCCCCTTATCTCATTACATATTCTTTGGTAAATCTATGGCTATTCTAGTCTCGAAATTGGAAAATTCAACTTAAACTATTCTAAATATGAAATCTAGTTAGTCTCTACGATCAGTGCCATGATTGTGACCCCTTGGTTCACAACGACAAAGTTCAATTTCACGTGCTCGCAACATTCAACTGCAAAAGCTTATTGGAAATCCCACGATTCGTCTTACGATTGTGAGGTCTCTATTTGCCATCATGACTCCCTGTCTCGCAACTGCACCCATGGTCACGCAATGTTCTGGAACTTCTACACTTGTTATCATGATGGTGCCCGGTGATCTTGCGATCGCTCTGTTGTGCACTAAACGTATTGCGACGCAGACCTACATCTACACATTGGTTCTTTTGGTTTACTCGTCCAAGTTCTATTCCAATCCATAAAACTCGATTCGACCCTCGTTCTCATGGTCATTAACTACGTTTTGGTGCATTAGAATTCATAAAAATCATAACCTATATGTTTACATGAGCTTTGGAAGTTTCAATGCGTGTTTTTATTGGATTGCTAACGTATCAATACTCAACTTCTACACATTCTACTCATTGTGCCATGTCCCATACCTATTCCTCCATTAACTAACATGTTTACGACATTAATATTCATATAATTTGAGTGCCTATATGTGTACAACGATTATTCTATATATATCCATGGACAACAGACAATTTGGCGTTGGATTTACCTTGAATTCGTGCGTGTGAAGAGTTGAAATTTCTGCCTCATGTTTCTAGTCACCATCACAATTCCTCATGGCTGAGAGTAAGGGTTCCAACCCTTAAAACTTTTTATTTATATTCTAGGTTAATTGATAATTGCATTGGGCTAAGATTATTGGCAATTTATGTCCTTAAAAATAATTTCACCTCCTGTCTAATTTCTGCCTAATTTCATAAATTTTTAGGCCTTACTTTTTTACTCTAAATGCTTGGTAATTATTTCTCATGATTTAATAAATCATATGACAAAGTTTCGTCACCCAAAAATATCAATTTTTACATTTTAGGCTTCATTAATCAACTTCTAACAATTTCATCAAAAATTCCACAATATTTTGGAAACATAATTTCAACTTATAACTCCACAAAAGTTTTCAAAAATTTTATTCTATAATTTCTCCAAGGATTCAGGTTATTATACCATACTATATTTTATTTAAATAGATATTCGAGCTTCTTGAGTGTAAGTTCCCCGCAAGGGGTTATTTTGGCAAAATTGAAAAATAAAATAATAAAAACCTGCAAGCACAGCCCACTCATTATTAAAAAATTAAAATAGTAGATAAATTTAAAGTTTTTTAAAAGGATTAAAGGACGAAGGTAATATTTTTGAAAAAATTACACGTGAATAATTACCATTAGTTAGTATAGGATGACTTAAATATAGGAAAAAAGTAAAAATACCTATTTTCAAAAGTTGAGAAGGTTAAAATAATACCATAACCATCTTACTTTTGAAAGGAAATTTAGGTTATGTTTGGGTGAGAGATATTGTGTTTGGTGGTAAGATTTTGATATTTTAAATATTTTAATTTATTTAAATATATGTATAAAATATATAATAATAATTGGATGAATGATTGTATATATAGATAATGATTAATTTTTATAGTATAAATATATATAAATGTAATTATATGTATGTGTGTATATATAATTATTAATTTGATTGTGAGTAGATATAATTATTTAGAAATAGTTAGTTAGTTATATATGTAAGAGATAAAAAATTTAAATTTATATAAAAATATTGCTGCGTTAAAAATTAATAGATTGCGCAAAGTTGAAAAGCCGGAAACAAATATAGAATTTCGAAACTAATTAAATACAAATAATATGTTTCAAACGCGTGCTTCAAGTGAAGACGGCTCATACTACAAATTCGAAAACCGAAGCCAAACCGCCAAAACCCCGAGTAACGACAAACCCCCCCCCCCCCCCCCCTCTCTCTCTCTCTCTGTGCGGACGGACGGGTGAGATATTCTCGAACTTCGCTTCTGTGTTTTCCTCTGTACTGAGAATCCTTTTTTTTTTTTCGAATTTCATGTATGATTATTATATCTTTGAATTTGAACTTGAAACCAGTCTCACGGCAGACTGTAGCGTTCAAGTAAGCTTATTTTAAGCTGTTTGCTTTTTTTTTTCTTCAATCTCGATGCAATGCTTTTGCCGCTGCTCTGTCCCTCGATATTCTAGAGCATGATTAGAATTATTGTAGTGCACCGAAGAAGAATGAAAAATGGATGGCTTCTTATGTATGTTTTCGCTCTTGATTTTATGAAATTTGTCATTGTCGGTGCTTAGCATTGCCTAGAGTGTTACTATTCTTGATTCTCGAGGGTAATTCTGTGTTATTTTATGAGCGTGTGTTTGTGCAGCTTCTTGTTAATATCTCACTTGACTCACGTACTCGTACTCCATTATCGATTCAAAGTTCGGTTGTTGATACGTTTAAAATGTCTTTATGATGTGGTTTAATATTTTCTGTTTTATTTTTTAATAGTCTGGGAAGCTTAATTGTTTTGAGTTCAACACAACCGAACTTGTATTACTAATTCGTGGAAAAATTGTGAATGAATTGTGTGGGCTATGTTTTAACTAATATTTCTTTTTCCCTTTCTAAATGTTATTGCTTTTACATAGTGTATTCTTGAATTTAAAAGGATAATTGTTAAAAATGGGAGCTTTAGCATTCATGCTGGAGTTGGAATTTGACTAAATTGGACTTTAGCTCTAAGTTAAGTGAAAACGAAGACGCATGCAAATATGGTGAAAGGAAAAGGGACTTCGAGGGTGAATAATCAACAGGCAGTTTTTGAGCTGAAGCAGCGTGTGTTTCTTGCACTCACCAAGCTTGCGGATAGGGACACTTACCGGCTTGGTGTAGAGGAGCTTGAGAAAACTGTTGAGTGCTTGACACCTGATGGAGTTGCTCCTTTCCTATCTTGCATATTCGACACAGACTCTGAGAAGAAAAGTGCAGTTCGCAAAGAATGCATTCGCCTAATGGGTACATTAGCTACTTTCCATGAGAATCTTGTCAGGCCTCATCTTGGAAAGATGGTTTCCAGCATTGTGAGGAGGCTAAAGGACTCAGATTCTGTTGTAAGAGATGCTTGTGTAGAAACAGTTGCAGTCTTGGCTTCAAAACTGAGTAGCAGTAGGATTGAATCTGACGGCATTTTTGTCATTCTAGTGCGGCCACTTTTTGAAGCACTTGGTGAGCAGAACAAGCAAGTGCAGTGCGGTTCGGCATTGTGTTTGTCACGGGTCATTGACAATATTCACGATCCTCCTCCTCTGGTTTTGCAAAAGATGTTGGCAAGAACTGTTAAGTTGCTGAAGAATCCTCATTTCATGGCAAAGCCAGCAGTCATTGAGTTGAATAGGAGCATTGTTCTGGTCAGTCTTAATCAAATGCATCTATATACTTTCTTGCTTCTGCCTTCTGGCATATAGCTCTTTTTTCCAAATTTGAGTAAATAGCAATTTTTAATAACAATCAATTGAAGAACATTTACTGGCTCAGGTATTGCCAGACCTAATGCTTCAAAATTAGCAGCCGCCTTACATATTGTGTTTAGGGTTCTATTATTTCCTCAATTTGCATTTATTACACCACAATTCATGAGAATGCAACAATTAGCCCATAAATAGTTCATAGAGCAAACTCTGGTTTTTTCATTTTCAAAAACAACTCAACATGCACTAATATCATTCAGCAGTTCATTCATGCTACAAAGAACTAAAGTTAGACTATTGTCTAATGTTTCAGGCTGGTGGTACCCCAGCATACAGTTCTTTAACTGCTGCAGTGACAAGCTTTCAGGAATCGCTGAAGAACAGTGACTGGTCAACGCGTAAAGCTGCCTGTGAAGCATTAGGAGATATTGCTTCTTGTGGTGCATCATACTTAAGTTTACACCGCACTTCTTGTATTCGCTGTCTCGAGTCATGTCGATTTGACAAGGTTATCTGTGTTCAAAAATTCAAATTTCTGGAAGCTTCATTGATAAATGCTTAATTTGGGATTCATATTCTCCCCTAAATAGGTAAAACCAGTTAGGGATATAGCTTTGAAGGCCTTGCAGCTTTGGAGAAATCTTCCTGGTCCTGATACACCCGAACCATCTGAAGCTGGATCTTCTGTCAAAGGTTTTCCTGAACTTGCCTATTCTCTTATGTGACAAAATTTCCAGAACTCCAGTTTGAGTCATCTCTAAATTTTAGTAATTATCTTGATGATGTGCTGTCTTTTAGTGGGCTATTCCCTTTAATCTTTTTCTGTGAAGCTCTTCAACAGTAACCATCACTAAAACGGGATTGATTCTTTGAAATAACTGGTTGGTTATGTGTAACTAAATTAAGCTCAAGCAGTTAGTTATTTAATTACTATTTAAATCTGGAATTGTTATAAAGAACAAACTTTAGCAATCCTGCAAATTGGGATTTTTCGTGAACTATGAAGAGGATTTATAGGTTTACTGGAGTTTTGTTGTGAAGAGGCTAGTATGGATGTTGATAGCATATGATGCTAAAATGGATTGGAAAGGGGTGCTCTTTATGCATTTCTTGAAAAATCCCATTTTGTAGTCGGTTCTTTGAATTCAATGAAAGTTTGGCACTGCAACGTATTTAATCTCTAATGGTGGTGAAATTTTGTGAGGAAAAAGTTCTGATTGGGTCCATGTATGCATAACTAGAAACATAAACTTGAGTTCATCGACAAGGAATAAATTCTAAAATTAACCAGGCTGGACACAACTGCCAATAATATAATATCTAATGATGATCATTCTAGTGCCACATCATTCCATGGCTATTATTTAGACTGGTCTTTATGGGTTCTATGTATTCTAAATCTAGTTATCATAAACATTTTTCATGAAAAGGTAGCATGCAATCCAATAGTCAACACTGCTATTGTCTATTTCATCTTGTCATTGTTTGTAGTACTATAACCATTTGTGGTTTATGTACAAAATATTTGCCTCCTGCAGATATATCTTATAAAGATGACTATGGTGATATTAGTAGTGCCAGTGGGTCAACATTGAAGGATAAATCATTGAAGAAATTTGGTAGTGAGTTGGCCAAGAAAAGGGTTCCTCTCTCTCCTAGAAAAGCTGGACGAACTCACAATGAGAAATCTTGGCAATCTGGATCAAATGACTGGCAGATAGAAATTGCAATTCCAAAGAATCGTAATCTTTCAGTAGCAGAGAACCATCATGGTGAATCTGAGGGTAGTTCTGTTTCCAAGAGATGCGAAAGAATAAGTTCTGATGTTACAAGTGTTAATAATATCGGATATGAATGTGTAGAAGTGGAAGATAAACAGGAATGCTCATCTGTTTCTAATGTTTTTACTGAAAGCGTTAAATCGAAGGTTGTCACGGCCCAATGTGATGCTTTTGATGATGCCAGTTTGGTGAAGTCATCAGGAACTAGTCAAAGGTTTGCAGTTGATGAAGTTAGTATTGAAGAGCAACGATACTTGGCCAAAATGCCTGATCGAAGAAGCTTAGATTCGACAGTTACCGAATCTACTTCGCACAGTATCCGTGAGTGTTGTTCACAGACAGAGAAAGAGATGGTGTTAATTAGCAAGCATCTATTGGAGATTGAAAGTAAGCAATCCAATTTAATGGATATGCTAAAGGTAACTGCTTTTGTATTCTTGACCAATTCACTTATTTGATTTGTCATAACAGGAAATGATTCAGGAGTATTATTTGGAATGCAAACAAACACTGCCTTGCTTTGTGTTGACGACTTTCAACTGCACGCTATAAGTCTTAATAAAATGCATAATAGTATAAACTACAGACAAGAATCCTGCTATGTTCTGAATGAGAAAAGAATTTGCAGTAAGACAATAAACCCCTGGCAAGTCTAAACAGAAGGTAAAAGTCGAATGTTGTTGTTAATGAGTATTATGAAAACATGATTTCTTTTTCTTTTTCTTCCCCTTTTTTTTTTGTATTTTAATGGTGCTATCTAATAGCGAGTGTAATGATTATTTTGCCATATTATTGTACTGTGTTCCTCCCCTACTTTGGGAAGTCCATTGTTCCTTTATGGGTAAATATAAAGCCAACGCTAAGGAAATTATATAGTATTCAATTTTCAAGAAATTGAATAATTTGTAAGCAACTGATCAAAGCTTCTACATTCCATTCCTATTTTCAGGCTTTCACAACTTCCATAATGGATAGTGTATCAAAGGTACAGATGAAGATCTCCAATCTTGAACTAGTGGTCGGTACAATGGCTGAAGAACTTGTTAATGGGGAAAGGTATTCAAATGTACAGGCAACTAAATTTCTGAAGAGAAGTCCTAAAATTGCTTCCCCTAAAGTTCCTACATGTACTCCAAGGCCATCTGTTGATAGCAGAAAGCAGCCTCAATTACTGCCAACTAAACATACAAGAGTTTGGGAGGCAGAGACATTTAGGAGCAGGTCAAACAGTTATGGGAAACAAAACTCAGACTTGTGGACTGATGTGCATCTCAGGTCAAGCAAAAGTTCTTTAGTAAAGGGAATTCCAGAAAGCATTTCTCCTGAAATTCGTGAAGATCAAATGAGAAAATTTGGCATATGTGATCCATTTCCTGCCACAAAGGCAGTGCTAAATAAACTGGAAACTATGAATAGCCCCTGGAAACGTGTGAAAGATTATTTGCATGGTGGGGACCTGGATTTGGCATATGTTGAAGCTCTGTGTTCAAAGAATGAACTTCTCCTGCTCGAGATTCTGGATAGAACAGGCCCAGTTCTGGAAAATTTATCACAAAAGACTGCGAGTGACCTATTAAGCACATTGTCTTGGTACTTATCGGAGCAAAGATTTGTGAACTCTATAGTTCCTTGGTTACGCCAGGCAAGTTATTTTGGTTGCTGATTTCCTTTAGACAGGAAAAAAGGGTGGGTGGGTTGGGGGTTACTCTCTACCCAATCTTCTATGAATTCATGTTTGGTTATTGAATTTTATCCATCATCTCATGGACCATTAATAACCACAATCGTTTATTAAGAGATAGAGCGATGCCTGAGCACACAAGAAGCATGAATATTTTTGTAATTTTTTTCTGGTTAACTTATCCCCTGTTAGTCCTTAGAATTATGTTTCTACACCAAAACATATTTGCCTGGTTAACCCTTTTTGTTGCTTTATGTTTTTTCATTATAGATATTGGACAAGTTAATCAGAATTATTGTTTGTGGACCTTGATGTTGTCTTGAAGAAAATATATGGCTGGTTCTATTAGGCTGAATAATGTGATTTATACCTTTATAGGAAAATTTTCTCTCTGCCTTTTGGCACATCAAATGCTCGCGAGTTTTAGGAAAGAAACATTATGTTTGTAACTCCTTGGTGAGCAAAATTTTCCTTTACCTAACTAGTGTAGATCTCAAACAGAACGGTATGAATTCTATTAGTATTTTTTCGCTTGTGAGCTATTAAGGGCTTTAGTGACAACTGACCATCTGGGAAAAAAATTGACATTGTGTAGATTGGGGTAACTGATGCTTCTTGTCTGTGAAAGATTATGGTGATTTCTTGAAGCAATAATTTCTGTGTTTTGTTTTCTTCAGCTCGTGGAGCTCATTAACATCCATGGACCAGCTTACCTGGTGCTCTCTGCAAACGCGAAGCGAGACCTTCTACAAGCAATCCGGGGAGCTGCCAACTTGGACGTTCTTAGTCCTGCAGAGAGAAAATTCTTTATTGAAATTTGCAAAAAGTTGCACCAGTTCTGGGGTTAGACCTTTTTTTATTCTTTATTTTCATCTTTATACCTCTTTTCAGATCAAACCATAACGCTTGCTGTCATACGACATTGATCAATTTAAGGGATTGCACTTGGTTAAGAGATGGAATGCTGCTGTCCAGAGTTTTAAATGATTTTTATTTTGTGTGACTTGGGAGATGCCTATCAAATTTTGAGAGTTTTTTTTTTTGGTAATAAAGTGTGGGAAGCATGAGAATGGCGGTACTTTTATAAGCTATGGCGTGATAATTCCAAGTGATTAATGTTCGTTTAGAGTCTCTTGTTCGTCGACACGTTACTAGTGTTGGACTAAAGAACCAATGCCCTTGGCTCCCCGATTCTTGTGATGGAAAGGAAAAGACATTAGGTGTCAACAAACACGATGTCTTGTATATATTTCTCACCTTCATATGGAAAAAGTTTCAAGGCCAAAAGGGCTATGTTTGGATCCAATTTAGGAAGGGTAAAATTTTGGTAAGGAAACGTAGGAATGATGTGAAAATATGAGAGAAAGATAAAAAATGATATTTTACAAAATGGTACTTACAAGAAATGATTTGAATGGCTGTAAAATTAGATTAAAAAATGAGAGCAGATACTGTATCACTTGTTGTGTTATGGCATGATGATATTTTTTGGATCACTTAAAATAGCATAAGCTAATTTTTAGGGACCAAAAATGAGTTGATATCAAATTATGTCATGGTAAATCTTTATTTGTACTTCAAACACTTTTCAAATTTAATGGAATTGCTTGGTAACGTAGTCTATGAGTTCGGCCTCTCTTCCCTTTCAACCTTTTGAGATCGTTTCTACTCGTTGGGAAGGATGTTTTCCAGAACCTCATTAGGGCCAAACCACCGCCTCTACTCCGCAGAAGCACCTCTTCCGGGCACTGTAGTCCCACCAACGTGCCCATCAGACTAAAGCTGTTCTTGTTTGTCGGCTTGCTGAATCAAACTTCCCAAAATGAATTTGTTGAAAATAGAATCCAAATTCCATAACCACGAAAAAAGATGTTAATGAGATTTAATTTTGCCAAAATCACATATTAGAAGTCCGATTATTTTTTGATTATGGGACTAAATTCCCTATTTAATATTTTGCGATCGAATAATGTAATTATATCATATTTTAAAGCATTAATATTTAAATATAATGATTGAATGAATATGCATGCATGCGTGCGCACACACACACATACATTTAGTTATTTATTTAAAAATAATTTATTTGTCGTATTATTTCAATAAACGAAGGCACCGTTCTCACATACTGATTTTTTCTTTCTTTTTCTTTATTATTTGCTTATTTTGCATTTCGGATGTCAATTACTCATTTGTGGTGTTCATGCAAACGGGCAATTAGATATTAGATCATGACAGGAATGAATCCTGAACCAAATACGCTGTGATAACCATTTTTCCTTTTTAATTAATAATCGGCAAATATACATGCAAGAAAGCACCTCAAAATAGCCGTACGCCGTGGATTATTATTGCCAGTGTTCCTTAAGTCCATTTGAATTTGGACGTGGACTTGGTTTTTGTTTTTTTGATCTTTCTTGGAGACTTGAGCCGCAAGTAGAGGTCTCCGTCACCTTCCTTAATATGAATTCAATAATTTGTCTTTCCCAATCCATTCACCTCTGTTACTTAATATTCTATTAGTGTTGTGCTTTTTAATATTCTTATTTTGGAGGAATTCGCATCCAAATCGAACTCTTCTTTCATTTCAACAAGTTTCTGATTTAACAGAAAAATAACCCAAGTGGATTGGGTTTAAGTTAAATCCAGCAAGTAGTAAGCAACCACTACGAGCAAAATGGACAGTTGGGAAGGTTTTAATTGTTTCGAAAACACTTTCAAGTGTCGACTATGCCGTAATCATGACCTTGAAACATAATTGAAAAGTCCGAAAGTTGCAGATAAAGTTGAATAACAGATAATTACTTGGCAGACAAGGTTTGCTTGATGTTTTTGTATGTCACCCCAAACACCCAACTCGACGAATTCAGTCAATACTGGCTATAAATTTCCATCCACTCGCAGTTTCAGCTCACCCTCTCCGGTTGCAAAAATGGAATTCCTGTTGTGTCTTCAAACCCTAATCTTCATCTGCTCTATCTCACTTGTCTCGTACGTGCTCTTCCTCCTCCGCTGGAAATCCGTAAAAGCCACCGAGGTTTACGGCTTCAGGACCTACCCACTGGTGGGTGCCCTGCCGGATTTCTTCCGCAACCGCCACCGCTTCGTCGAGTGGACTACCGCTGTCCTCGCCGGCTGCCCCTCCAACACGGCCGTTATCCGCCTCCTCGGGAATAACCACGGCGTTGTCACTGCCAACCCGCTAGTCGTGGAGCACATGCTCAAAACCAACTTCGACAACTATCCCAGAGGCGCCCGTTCCAGGGCACTGTTGCATGATTTGCTCGGGACTGGCATCTTCAACGCTGACGGAGAAGAATGGAAAATCCAGCGCAAAATCGCCAGCCATGAGTTCAGCACCAAATCCCTGAAGAATTTCGTCGCGAAAAGCGTCTCCGTGGAATTGCAAGAGCGGCTGATTCCGATTCTCCAGAGCGCGGCCGAGACTGGCGGGGTCCTCGATTTGCAGGGCATCCTTGAAAGGTTTGCCTTTGACAACATATGTAAAGTTGCGTTTGATGTCGATCCAGGTTGCCTACAGGGAGACGGAAAAACATGTGGAGAATTCACGCAGGCGTTTGACGACGCTACGACTCTCAGTATAGGCAGATTCATGTCCGCGTTTCCATGGTTGTATAAAGTTAACAAGTTTCTCAATCTAGGATCTGAGAAAAAGTTGAGGAAATCAATAGCTACTGTTCACAAGTTTGCAGACGAGATAATAAGAGCAAGAATGCAAGAGAAAGGTGGGAAGAAAGACCAAGACTTTTTATCGAGATTCATAGGAAACGCACAAAGTAAAAATTCGCCTGAATTTCTAAGAGATATAGTCATCGGCTTCATATTAGCCGGGCGGGACACGACGTCGTCTGCTCTTTCTTGGTTCTTTTGGCTCTTGTCTTCTAGGCCGGACGTGGAGGAAAGAATCCTGACAGAGCTGGAAGATGTTCGAGGTAGAAACAGAAAGTCGATGGGAGAAATTTACAGTTTTGACGAGCTTCGAGAATTGCACTATCTTCACGCCGCAATCTCAGAGGCCATGAGGCTGTATCCTCCAGTTCCAATCGACACAAAGTCTTGCAAAAATGATGATATTTTGCCCGATGGCACTTTTATTGGGAAGAATTGGTTTATATCGTACCTCGCATATGCCATGGGGAGAATGGAAAACATTTGGGGAAAGGATTGCTGCGAGTATAAGCCAGAAAGGTGGCTCGAAAACGGGGTCTGCAAGCAAGAAAGCGCATTCAAGTTTTCGGTGTTCCACGGGGGCCCCAGGACATGTCTTGGGAAACATATGGCCTATGTTCAGATGAAATCCACTGCAGCCTTGGTCTTGCAGAGGTTTAGAGTGGAAGTGCTGTTGGAAAAGGGCAAGTGCCCCGAGTATTTGATGTCGCTGACTATGAGGATGAAGGATGGGTTACACGTGAGAGTGAAAGAGAGGACTATGTGATCTTGTTTGATTAGGGTTTTTCTCATCGCAATATTTCTGCAGATATGTACATACGTGTGTGGCATGAATTTGGTAGACGATCCACTGTGTGTTAGAATAATTCGAACTGTTTTGGCATGTCATCTTGTATCCTATGTTGATCATAAGTTCAATGCTTTTTCCTTTTTAAACTGATTATTAACATAGTTATAGTAAAGTAAGAATTTGAAGGAGCTGAATGCAGACACGAATATGCCGCAAATCACAAATTCATTTTGACAGTTACCAGGAAGGCAGCATCCTATGAAAAACGAAAACAACAATCCAAAAATAAACCTGCGATAGTTTGCTTAGAATGATGGTACCGCAATGTTAAACAAGAACGAATTTATGCTTCAAAGAACGATGGTCAGCACCAACGCATGAAGTAGATGGCCAAAATTGTTCAGAAAGATGTCATGCTTCAGAGCCCAAGCAAAACGAGAGCTAACACTTTGAAAGTCTCACGCTATATATGTAGCTTTTACTGGTGTTGACAAACAACAGTTCAAAATTCTTGTAATAGAAGATACAGCAAGATAAGCTAGGGAGCTCTTATAGAACGCGCATGAAGTTACAAGTCCAGTGTGCATGTCTAAACTACATATTCTGGCGTCCTAGTTCAATAAGTTGAAATTACTATCGTTCTACCAAAAGTTGGTGGAGAAGCTATCTACTACCAACAACAACACTAGGAAGTTGAAATTGGAAAATGAGTAACTGAAGAAGGAAAGAGATCATGCATGTGTGCCACATGCCAAGCTGCTAGAAGAATTTTTCTAAAGGTGTCCCGCTAGAAATTGCAACATGAAAAAGAACTGTTGGCTACAATATTAAATAAGTTGAATACTAGAAATGTGAAATTGGAGGACATCCGTGCCATAAGTAAGTTGTGTGTCTGGAGATCATTATGGGTTAAGGAGTCAAAGGAAGAAGATGAACCAATGATCAAACCAACACAGTAAAATAATAAAAAATCATAGATAAGTTATCAGATGTTCCAACACATGATAGAACAACTATTGAGAATTTGCAAATATGATGCTGAAGTACCTAGGAATAGGCGGAATCACGCTCCAGAAGCTATTAATGGAAGTTTGATTGATAAGAAGGATGAGATATTTAAAGGATTGACTAAAAGAAGCTAATATGATTATTATATACATCAAAAGAAGGTTGCTGTGATAGAATATGCTCCAACATACCTAGAGATTGAGAAGTTGAGGAATGCAATTCGCATCTGCCTACTCTATTAATGCGATCTTCTCAATTCATCTATTTGCCCTGTATTTTTATTTTTCTATAAATAATTATCTCTTTAATACCTTGAACTTTTGGAAAATTATAGAACAATTATTGTGTTAAATTTTCATGAAATTTTAGGTGAAATTATTTCATTGAAATTTTGTATTGTTTTCAGTGAGATTATTAAGGGTTGATTAAAGAAACCTTAGATGAAAATTTCTCATTTTTTGGATGACGAAAAATTTGCCATGTGATTTAATAAATTAGGGGAGATAATTTCCAAACCAAAGAAATAAGAAAATGGGATTTGATGCTTGGAAAATTCCGCTATAGACCTAATATCAGAAAAGTAATAAATTTTACTTTAATGACCTAAACAGGTTTTAAGAATTGGATTGATGTAGACGAAGAAAACCAATTTGAGCAATGTTCTATGTGACAATTTGCGTGCTACCGCGGTTGCAAGAGAGCATAGTGCAATTGCAGACTCAGGCGTGGGATTTACAAAACACCTCGTGACCATGGGCATGGTTGCGAACCATGGAGTCATGGTTGTAGAGTGGCACATTACGATTGCGAGGGGAACAATAAGAATTCTTATACGTCTCGCAGTTGTGGGATAAGATGTCGCAGTTGCAAATCAGGTTAGCAGCCACTGAATAGTTTACATGTTTAGGTGAATTTAATATGAATTTTTAAATTTTGGGACTAAATTAGGTTTGCACTCGTTGTTTAAGTACAATAAAATACAAGAGATGGTAATTAAAAGGATTCAAGTGAGCACAAACTCATAAGACATAATAAGCATTGCAGGCATGCATTAGTAGATGAATCAAGTATGAATAAGAATCATGTTTGTGATTGAATAGGCGACTGAGAGACAATAGCCAGAGAACCCAACACACAGTTGAGCTAAGTAACAGTAAGTGAGAATATGTTACCATGCTCTTATAACTGTCTTTGAAAATGATTTTATTGCATAAATGAAATTATATCTTCTTGAGTAAGTGAAACACATTACCAAGCTTTTACAACAACCTTTGAAAATTATCTTATTACATAAATGAAATTTTATCTTCCCAAGCAAGTGTTAGCACTTGTCCAAAATTTAACAACTATTTTCCAGCTCTATTTACTTTATCATGGACATTTTTATGCCTTTTAAACCGAATTTCTAAATGCTTTTCTCAATTGTAAAAGTTCGGATTTTACATGATGATTTGTAACCATAAAAGTAATATTTTCAAACCCTAGATGTAGGTTGTTTTTAAAATGTGTATTTTAAATTGTATTGGTAATCAAATACATAAGATGAATTATAAGAGCTACTCATGAGATCGCGAATGAGCATGAGGAATGAAATCTGCCTTACCAATTGAGTAATGGATTGAGATCTACCCAATTGGGTGAAGATTGGAACTAGTAGTAGGTAAAGTTGACATGTAGCTCTACCAGTTGGGTAATGGTAGATTGGAATATCTTTTAGGTAAGGTTGAAGACCAAAATTAGACATACCTTTCCTTAGTCGAGAGAGTATAGACTAAGATTCTGATCAGTGGTAACATACACAATGAACATGACAATGAGTTGGCTGAAAAATGAGAAACGAGAAATGAGAACAAGTGATACATGAGGATAACAAGATGAAACGAATGAATGTGTTGTTTTCTAAATGCTATATGAATATCTTTACTACTTTGTACTTATTTAAAAATGTCCTTCTTACTTAACTGTGAGATCTTTGAAATTATATTGTATGCTCACATCTGCTTTTGAGAAGAAAACAAGTAAGTGTTTCATTTACTGGGTAATTTATCGCTCACCACCTTAGTGACATTTTGTTTAGGAGGTGAAGTACCAAGAGTATATATGGGGATGGTTGGACAAGAGGAGGATCCTGTATTTCACGTAGCTTAAGTTCATACTCTTGAGATGTAATAGATAGGTTTTCATTCTTTTGCTATGTATGTGAGACAAGAGAATATTATCGTACATATTATGAGGTTATTTTTAGAATGACCATGGAATAGTGTTATTGGTTTAGCTTGCTCTATTACATATTTAACTTTGGTATTTACTGAGTTAATTCAAAAATACTACCTTTTCATAGTCCTAGGCTCGGGGCATGATAGGAGTGGTATTAGAGTATAAGTTTTAATAATGAGAACTTAGATCTTATAACTTAGATTGGATTCTAAGAGTTACATAATGAGGGCCTTGGGAGGTCAGTAGCTCACATTGTACATGTATATACAGTAAGGTCAGTAGCTCACATTGTACATGTATATATAGTATTTGCTTGTTATCTTTTTCCCTATTCGTGGTGTGATTTGACATAAGAAATGGACAAAAATAATGGTTTTGGTGAGTACCCAAGGAGAAGAGTGGCTTATTGTAGAAGGATAAAATGCCTTCTTGCGGCATAAACCCACCTCAGCGCTGTAACTATGGAGTTCCTAGCGACTGAGCGATGGTGCACTAGGTTGGAGACTGAAAATAGAGAATTGAAGAAGGTGAATGCCGAGGTACATCAGCATAACGGCATACTGAAGAGGAAACTGGATGATGCAGAGACTTAATATGCTAAGCTCATTTGAACACATAAAGCTTCTAGGGAAGCATATGAGCAGCGCATAGGCGAGTTTTAGGATGAACGTCACGGATTGGTGCTTCAAGTAAACGAGCCTGTATTTCAAAATGATGAACTACGAGCTATAGGCAAATGAAGTTAAGGTAGGGAAGTTGAAAAGTAGTTTCCTCGATTCATGGCATTGTTCAGTTCAGTAAGGTACGGAAGTTAAGCCCACGGCTCATTGAACCTTTTGAAGTGTTGGAAAGAGTAAGAGAGGTGGCATACCAATTGGTGCTATCCCCATAGCAGTCATGGGTGCATAATGTATTCCTCGTATCTTAGTTGCGAAAGTATGTGTCTAACTCAAGCCACATACTTGAACTAGAACCGTTATCAGTAAACGAGAACCTGACCTATGAGGAACACCCAGTCCAAATAGTAGGCAAGGAAGAGAGGAATCTGAGGAACCATGCAATACCCTACATGAAGGCACAATGGTCAAACCACTTTGAACAAGAGGCAACATGGGAACTAGAGGAGGATATTAGGAAGAGATATCCCTAATTGTTCATTTAAGATTGTAATTAGAAGTTTTGAAGACGACACTTATTATAAGGGGGAGCATATAATACCTCGAATTTTTGGGAAATTGTAGAACAATTACTTTATGAAATTTTTGGGAAATCTTAGTTGAAATTATTTGCTAAAATTTTATATTGTTTTCTATGAGATTATTAAGGGTTGATTAAGGAAGCTCAAGATCAAAATTTAGCATTTTTCGGGTGATGAAAAATTTTCCATGAGATTTAATAAATTAGAAGAGATAATTTCCAAGCCAAAAATAAAAAATGGGATTTAATGCTTGGAAAATTTGGCTAAAAATAGGCCTAAAATCAAAAAAGAGATAAATTTAATTTTAAGGACCTAAATTACTAAGAATTACAATCCCATGCAAATACTAATTGGCTAAGTGTATAAATACCAATTAAAAGGGTGGAAAACCCTATTCACATGCCGGGTGAATAGTGATAGCATGCAAAGGGTGTTTGGAAAAGTCTCCATCATCAAATGCATAGGTACGAGGTAATGTGCCAATTTACTCGGTTATCATGAATACACATAGAATTATTGATTTTCAAACGTAGGCACATTAAAAATGCTAGTTTTTGAAGGATTACATGTGTTTCAATCATGAAAAGGGAGTTAATGCTGTTGAATAGTGCGTAGAAACCATGAGAACGTGTATGGGTATAATGTGTGAGCAATTGGAAACATCTTCATAAAATTCCAACAATTGAATATAAATGTGGAATGGATTTTCTATGATTTTTAATCCATTAAAATTTGCCTAGGAACCGTGTGAACAAAGGTAGAAATAGGTTTTAGGAATTGCATGGAAGTAGACAAAGAAAACCTGATTGAGTAGTGTTTTGCTAGAGAGTTTGCCCGCTGCTGCGGGCGCTGTCACAATCATGGTCCATGACAACGTGGTGGCGAGAGAACAGAGCGCAATCACAGACCTCGGCGCGGGATTTACAAAACAAAGTGAGACATCACAATTGGGAGGGGAACTTGTGGGAATTCCAATATGTCTCGCAGTTAAACATCGTGAGCGCGAACTGAAGTCCTGTGGTCACTGAATAGGATAGTGGCTACTAAATAGTTTACATGTTTGGGTAATTTAATCTAAAATTTCTAATTTTAGGACCAAATTGGGCCTACACTCACTGTGTAAAGCATAATAGAATACAAGGAATGATAATTGAAATGATTCAAGCGAAAATAAATTCTTAGGACACTTTAAGCATTGATAGGCATGCATTAGTAGATGAATCAAGTATTGAATAAGAATTGTGTATGTGATTAAAGAGGTGACTGAGAGGTAATAGCTAGAGAACCCAACACACAACTGAGCTAAATGACAGTAAGTGATAACACCTTACCAAACTTTTACAACTACCTTTGAAAACGATCTTATTGCATAAATGAAATTATATCTTCTTGAGTAAGTGGTAGCACCTCACCAATTGGGGTGAAGATTGGGACTAGTAGAAATTGACACTTGACCCTATTAGCCAAGTAACAGTAGACTAGGATACCTCCCAGGTGAGGTTTAAACCCTAGGACCACGGTGGTACAACTGAAATTAGATGTACCGTTTCTTAGTTATGAGGACATAGACTAAATCTCTGATCAATGGTAACATGCACAATGAACATTTCAATGAGTTGGTTGAGAAATGAGAAACAAGAACAAGAGATACATAAGGATAATGAGATGAAATGAATGAAAGTGTTGTTTTCTAAATGCTATATGAATGCCGTTACTACTTCGTACTTTTTTGAAAATGTCCTTCTTATGCAACTGTGAAATCTTTGAAATTGTATTGTATGCTCACATTCACTTTTGAAAAGTAAACAGGTAAGGGTTATCATTTACTGGGTAATTTGCTCACCACCGTAATGACATCTTGCAGAGGAGGCGAAGGACCAAGAACAAACATAAGGATGGTAGGACAAGAAGAGGATCCTGCATTTCATGTAGCTTAAGTTCATTGACATTGTTTCCTAAAGACTATTGAGATGTAATAGATATGTTTTTGTTCTTCTGCTGTGTATGTGAGATGAGATAATATTATCATGGATATTATGGCATTATTATGTGGAATGATTATGGAATGATGAGTTGGTTCAAGAATATTTTTGTGTCATAGTCACAGGCTCGGGGCGTGAGAATCTCTTTCAAAATAATTGCAAAAAAAAAAAAAAAAAATAGAGAGAAGGAGGTGGTAACGTGGATTCATCACAACCATTGAATGAAGATTAGTTTGGTGGCTGTAGTACATGATGTGGCAAGGGGAAGTTTAAAAGTTGTAAGGGAAGTTTGAATTTTTGATGCATTGTTACTAACCTCACTATATTATAGCATCAAATCAAATCTTTCGACAATTTAGACAATTTTTGAGATTCGGTATCAAGCGTTGTTACAAGATTCTTTATATTAGCATAGTAGAAAAATGGTTATAAAGAGGGATATGTTTTTTTTTCTTTATTATATCAAATCTCATATCCAAAAATCATCTCTTCCTAAAATTCATGGAGGTTTTTCTGAGAAAAACTATGGGAAGTTTTTCTAGCAATTTGATTGTGATATCTCTGTCACTGAAAATTGCCTGGATATTAGTTGAGTATGAGCCATTGGTAAGATGTACATCCACTCACTTTCATAACACTTGAATGTACTTAAGTTCTTAAAAAACCTAGAAGTGGTATTGGAGAAGAAGAAGTTTAGGAACTTGAACTCAGTTTTCCATAAATCCTTGCCATTAATCCACCACTAGTTGGAACAACATTGGTGATAGATGAACCAAACGTTGAAATAATTGTAGAATTAGGAGCTCTGGCAGAGGTTTAGGGGAGGCTTCATCCACTATTTGAAAGAGAAGATTGATGCAACAATTTATGTTTTGAAGGTTTTCAAAGGATATGCTTTAAGGGTTTTTAAAATTGGGATGGTGAATGATTTGAAGAGAGTTTTACTTACTGTAGAAACACTTGGATCTAAACCATTGAATTTCAAGTGAATGCTTGATACTTGGTTTCTCTCTAAAGATTTAGAGCGCCAGATCACACAACTATAGGAGAAGTTTTAGATGGATAAGTATATTGTCATTTTGCAATCTATCCTATCCACTGTTCCAAATTGACTAGAACACATTAGTTTAAGACTAGACCCTTAGCCACCATGCTGACATAGTTATACTTGGATAGTTTAGAGCTAAATTAGGTGATGTTACTAGTAGTCCCTTGAGTATTTCCCTTCATCATTTAGAAGCATGAGGGTAGAGTGATTTGGTAAGGAGCCATTAAGGGGGAGTTAAATTTCAAATGATGGTTGTTTGAATTACTACTTGTTCTGCTCAGACAAGTATTTTCACAATGGCTTTCTCAACACCTTACGGATATTTTCATGGATGATACTACCTAGTAGTCCAGTTAAAGCTTCGTTAAGCTCTAATATTGCTTAGTTGCAAGACATGTTCCAACATGTAATTTAATGTTTTGAACTTCGGCAAATATGAATGATACTACAGTTTGTGATGATCGATTTTTTTATGGCTTTCTTATTATGCATGGTTTCTTGTCTTGCATTAATGTTGTGCCTCGTAATGATAAAGGGAAAAATGTTAATGCCACATGTGCATAGCTTGCACTGTTGTCATTAGTTTTTCACAAATCTCAACGGATTATGTGCCGTTGATGTGGCGGATTTAATCTCTATGAAAATTCTAAAATTATTTTGATATGTCCCAAGGAATGCTGTAACATTATTTGCCTTAAAATCTACCAAATTTATGTTGATGTTTTTATCTAGATTTTTCTCCCAAAATTATAGTGATTTTATGTTGATTATCTCATTCGATGAAGATTGCATTTAGTTGGTTGGGATATAGTTGACTTAACTTATTTATAAAGACATCGAAAGATTTGTTTGTTTACCATATCACATCCAAACCTTATCCGGCCGATTAAGGGATAATATGCAAAAGATATTCAAATCATTTCAATCAAAAGTGGTCATTGATTTACTGAAAATCAAGGAAGGGAATCCTAAATATGTTGCAACTACTGTCCCAACGAGAGAAGTAGCATATTCAGACATTTTGAAGATATTCGGTTGGATTTCGTGGAAACTTATTTTTGTCTTCAAGGATATAAGGACGGATGAAAGGCTTGTTGGAAAACCCATTGTCGACTTGATTAATTGCCCTTTGCTGTTCAAATTGAATCTTGGTTGGAGGAGAAATTACCAAACGTCTTCCCTCATTTTTAAACGGCCAATACAAAGAAAAACATAAGGAATTAAGAGAACAATACACTACTTTGAGATAATTCATTGGATTAATTGAGAGGCTCATGTTTGAGTGGTTATTTTTCAAGAGATCAAAGAGGGTTTCTTTGTCAATATATGCAAGAAGAAAAACAGTAAAGTGGCTGAATCATTTGCTAAGATTTCCATTGATCCACAAACCAATCTAGGTACTAGTTGAAGTTATCATTCCTCAAGAGAAGAAAGCTCACATTCAACACTTGTAATTGACGTCGAGAGAGAGTCTTAGTGAAGTAGGGACAAGCTGACTTGTTGCTTAAACTTTCACGGAGTTGGGCTACAAATACATTAACAAGTTGAGGTCAAAGATAGTTTGGCTTAAGTGAGCGTATCTATACTACTGGAGCTAGGTGTCTTAACAATTATTGTAACATTTGTTAGTGGAAATTTCTAAGCATGGCCCTTTGAACTGCATAAAATTTTAGAGTGTCTATTTACTTTTCTGTTGAGCGTGTGAGTACGTCATATTAATTATTTTAATATAATTTACAACATAAATTGACAAACCAACTAACAATCATGTTAGAAAAAAAAATATGCCACTGGTGATGTTGTACATATGTATGATCAATCTATACTATTTAAACTAAATTGGCCGTTTAGTGATTTTTCTAAGCTACTCTGAATTCAATTTTAGTTGCACTTGTGCATTTTTTAGTTAAAAAAAAACACTAGAGGGTCTCCTGATAAAAACATACGCATTCTATTCCAACATTTAAAAAAAATACTACAAGAATAAACTATTTTTTTAAAAATTTTTATTTATTTATTTCTCAATACATTTTTTTCCTTTTTTCTTACATTTGTTCTCTAACTTTCATTTGGGTGTTCTTTGTCTACTTTTCTCTTTAAGTTTATCATAAAATTTAAATTTTAAGTATTTTCATTTATCATTAACATCATCATCAGCATTATTATTATTATTTAAAAACCTGCATGTATAGGTTATTAATTATCAACTTAATAATAACAAAGTTTTCTTTCTTCGTTATCATTTTTCTTTTTCCTTCTCTTTTTGTGCCTTTTTCTAATTACAATATTTTCTTGCATAAGTATAAAATAAATATTTAACTAAAGTAATATATATATCGAATGAAATTAATTAAATAATTTTTAAAATTTTATGGTAAATAAATTCAAGCAAACAAATCATGTACGGAAAAATTGCTAGTGCTATTCATTAAGCATATGGGGTAGTTGGTAACTACGTTTCACCTTTTTATTTTTTATTTTTTTTTCATTATTTTTGATATATTTTTTTATTCTTTTTCCTTTCATTTTCAATCAAGCTTTTTTTTGCTCTTTTCCTTTACAATTTTTCATATATTTTTTATTTTATATTATTTTGCTTTTATTGTCTATACTCCTTTATTAATGAGTGACTTCTAAAATAATGATTTTGGATATCATAAATATAATTATAGACTAGATTTATTATTTACCTCTTTAAATTATAAAAAATTAAATAAGAGGATTAATTAAGTTAACATGTCACATTTCCTTGCATTCAAAAATAACATAACACAAAAATTTAAAAATGTGCCCCCTTTGCAAAAAGTTGCATTACAAATTTTTGTGTCTAGGTTTAGACTTGATTAAAATCTATAACTATCAAATCCTCTTTGATTTTCTTCCTATAACAATCCAGCCTTCCACGTGAATTTTTTCACGGATATCCCTAAATATTTGCTCTTTAAATTTAAGTGCAATTTAATTTCTTAGTGCGAAACTATATTGTTTTCTATGAATCAAAATATCATGAAAATCTTTAAGGACATAGAAAAAGAACACAAAAGCAAAAATGGATTATCCTTGTAATTAGTTTTCGGATCTATATGCTCCAAACTAATTATAATGTACACAAATTTATCAAAATGTAAGAGTATCAACATAAGCATATGTAGACTCTATATTAAATAAAGTTGATTGCCAATCACCTTTATTCTAGTAAATTGGCAGCCACAATGTGTGTATAAAATCATAAAATGTTTGCATTTTAAATAATAAATTAATATTATTTAAAATAAGAATATAAATAAAGATGAAAAGAAATTGAAAGTGACAAGTTTGAAAGGAAAATACAAATACAGAAATTTTTTTTTTTAAAAAAAAGAATCATAAAGGATAGAAAATGACAAAAAATTAAAAATAAAAGTAAATGTGTAATTTTACATTATGCAACTTAAGAAGATAAATATGTAATTTTACTTTATGTAACCGAAATAAATCTAAATACTTAATAATGTAATATAAATACAAAACTTTAAACTTGCATTGTTTCATGGCTACTTTCTGCAAAACCTCAATGCAGTGAGATATATGGCATTCCTTTTTTTCTGAAGACAATCTCTTTTATTCCTCCCAAGTTTTTTCTATATTGATAAATCAACTCTATCTTGAACCAAAATTGCATTTACCTTAAATTGTTAAATCCCAAAGTTGATAGTCCCATCAAATATCTCGACTACAGTTTTTGTTCATATCGTCAAAAAGAATTCAGAGCTTTTAGAGAAGCTGTAACCCTAATTTGTCATGATTGTGTCCACAAAATCAATGAAAAAGAAATATTCACAATCCAAAAGACAAATAACTAAACCAAATAAACAACACAGAGACAAAATTTGCACGCTTTCAATCATATTGACCTATATTCAAGTACAAATGAGGAACAAAATTTTACTATGAAAAAAAGTGTACGCCTTACAATAATTATTTCCAAGACCAAAGAGCCCAAAGATAAATTTTTTACTAAAGACCCAAACGGCTTAGTCGAAGTTTCTACGTATTTGGTATTACTTTGTCTTTTCCATGACAAGATCCACCCCTTCTATGGTCTGTACCATACATCTATCGCATACAATTTAAAGTTTGATGATTTCCTGTGCGTTTCAGAATAACTCAAAACTATTCTAGTATTTCATTTTGCATCTTTTATTTTTTTTTGTTAAATCATGAATTCATTGTTTCCCTTAGTTGATTACTAACCTAGTTATGGAGTTGACTCCGTGGATGCATACGCAAACATGCTATATACCATGAAAGCAATATCTGATAGAAAAACGAGAATAAGGGTCCAGAAAATATTATACCATAGCTTAGATATTGTCAGCATTAAACAACAATGTATATATGATAGAACATACGTGTGTGCGTACATATTATACATACATTCATTTGTCTCGCAATTTACTTTCAGTCTTTGCTCCATCATCTTTGAGGCTTGCATTTCAAGGGGTCCGACACCCCTCAAAAAACAAGGCCATACTTTTTAAAAACAAGGAAGCAGAAAATATAACGTACACTTATTTATAGTAGCTTGTTCTCCGTGTAAATATAATTCCATCTCGGTTGATCATCACAGACTAATAAGCTTGAAGAATGCTTGTATGATATTCACCAAGGGCCCATATAGGGAAGATGTTTCGATACGAGGAATAGTTGAGTGTACAATTCTTCATGAAAACGCCGGTAATATCCTGTTCTCGTACATGGATGAATCAATTGAATGAAACACACACATATATACATATACATATATATATATATATATATATATATATGGATTTATTTATATACGAAGAATTAAAGACAAGCTGGGGATATTCATCATTACCTGCTGAGGAAAGTCACCATCTTCCATCTGTGAATTTATTAGCAGTCTCATCCCACGATGTATTGGCAGAGGATCAATTTCAGCCTAATTTAGACAGTAAACATTAAGTGTAAAGATGATTATGCCCAAAAAGTATGCCACTATAATTATATATATGTGTGTGTGTGTGTGTGCGCGCGCGCGCGCGCGCGTGTGCCTCTGTGTGTGTGTGTGTGCATTATGTAATGGCACACCTTCTCTGGCAACAAACCAACCGGATGACCTAATAAGGGCAATTCAAAAACCTACTGTAGTATTTTTTTTTTCAAGAAAAAATGATAAATACGGTTCGAATCCACATGCAAATGTATTGTGGTACTACAATTTCAACTCATACACCATATAGAATTTGTAATTATCTAAAGATAATTTTTTGCCAACCAACCTGTCCAGCACGAATAAGGGACAACAGTGCCCATGAACTCTGAACCAAATTTGATTTACTACCTTGAAGATTAGTGTACACCTACAGCCAGAAATCAAGATTCACAGTGCTGATATGAAAAGATCACAGCATTCAATCTTTTTCATTTTTTTCCATTGCAAGAATAACGAGCAATAGCAATTTTTGGTACTTGCTGCCAACCTTTTGTGAGCTTGAATGATAACTCTCGCCCCATCCTCCATCAGGTAATTGTTTAGACAGCAAAAATTTACAGGCTTTTCGCAGTGCTGGAGAATTACGGTAGTTCTTGCCACAAGCAACTAAGCCTTCCACTGCAAACCATGTCCCATAGGTATAACATATACCCCAACAACCATACCTATGCAGAATATGAAACTTTTGTTACATAAAATTTATAAATTTCTGATATACTGTAACGTACCTTCTATAAAGTTCGAAAATATATACCAAGAACCATTAGGCTCCTGAGTGGCTTCTATGTACTGCGTTGCTCTTGAGATGCAGCTCTCTATTTCTTCTCTTCTATGACCTGGATGCATCTTCTTGAAAAGGGCTAGGCCTTGGATTGCAGATGAGGTGCATTCTACATAGCTATTTGAAGTGTGGGGTGGGGTTGGGAGGTTCATCAATAGTAATACAACTATGAAAAAATCTTGCCAGGAAAGATGTTTTCACTTATGGCTTCAACACTTTTAGGCAATTGAAGCAGTAGCTTTTCTTAAAAGAACTAAATTTTTACACATATTTGTAACGTTTATGAAAATTAAAAAAATAAACTCTTCCATACAACACAGTAATAAAAAATATTTATTAAATTCAAATTATTATAACTCTTCGACACAACACAGTAATAAGCGTGCGTACAATTATGATTATACCCACATTTCTTTATATTTTCTCTTTACTTTCCTTCCTTAATTTTCAATCATTTCTTTCTCTTCCTTAAATTTTAATTTATTCATATTAGCTATTTCTTTTTTCTCATATTTTATGAAAATACAAATTTCATATTTATAAAATATTATTAATTTAATTATATAACTATACACATGCATCGACTATACCTCATATCACTAGTTTAGTTTTATTTAAGCAAGACTCAATATGTTAATATTCGACTCTACAAAATAAATAACAATAAGTGTGGAAAATATCAATATATTGTAAAATATCAATATATTGTAAGACAAGTAAGATTTGACTCAATTATTACTCATTCAAGTGTGCCCCCAAATGGGTATATAGAACAACTGTTTCAACCAAGCAATTAATTAGCAATTCTTTACAATTATTTTTATTGTTTTAACTTTTAAGGTTCATAGTTTTCCAAATGTTTTCTTCTTCTTGAGATTTCAGAAAAGTAATTTTAAAAAAATCAAGATATCAGTTGCTCCTCCTGTTATAAATAAACATCAAAAAGCGTACTAAGTCTTTAATAAAATGTTTTCAATCATCATCCTTGCTTAATTTAAAAAGCAATTTAAATTTTATAATGCAATACATATTTTTCTTATAAAAATCTTGTAACTTTCAAGAATCTCTTTCAATTTCTAAATAGATGTACGTCCACCAAGGGCAAATTTGACTGATGAAATTAATTTATAATAAAAGAGCTTTTCAAAGAAATAGGAATCTTGAAATGCCATATTTAATTTTTCATACTGCCTTCCATAGTGATTTCTCTCTTATTGCAGCCTCTGGCCCATCAACAACTTTATTTTACCTTATCATGTTCTTCTATTACTCCAACATTTTTTGTATTTTATATTTTTTCTATATATAATTTCTATATGTTGAACTTTGAGTTATAAAAGTTAAAAATCAAGGTTCAGTTGCTTACAATTTGAGATTTTTTTAGGGAATAATTACAATCTAGTATCAGTTATGCAGTTTAGATATAATTATTTTATACAAAAAATTTATATATTTGTATTTATATTTTTCTCAGCATAAAAAAGATAATGAAACGCGGATCAAGATTGCAAAATATGGAAGAATGATCTTTGCTGCTTTTAGCCAGAGTTGTAGTTATTCAAACTGAAGTTAATATGTATTATTAATGGGTTAATAACTTAGGTTTTTTAGATATTTTTTATTAATGTTTAATATATACTGATGTGAATAAATTTAGATCTAAGAAATCTATTGATGAATAATTACATTATAATTTATTTAATATTTTTATGATCTTTGCGTGAATAATTAGTGTTTCATATTATGAATTTTAGTTTTGTTATCCTACATTTAAAATCATATGGTCTATTTTTTGATGTAAATTTCACCAAATTTTCCACCTATCAAAATACTTACTTCTAAATATACAACACATCAAAATAACTCTTCGTATCTCCTTTTCTTTTACACTTTCACATTATTTTTAAATTTTTACACAAACTTTCCTCTCCAACAAAAATTTACTCGCAAACAAAGCCATGGATTTTGCCTTATCAATGTGTAGGGATATAAAATATTTGCACCACAATAAACTCAGTATTTTTACTTCAATATTTTGTTGTTTAAGGTTTCAAAATATATAGCCAAGCATTTAAGTAAAGTTTTAAATATTTTTGTTTTGAGAAATTTATACTTAATAATGTCATTTTTGTTTTAAATTTTAAATCCTATATCGATTTCATCAATTATAGTTTTGGAACTTTGACTTGTATTTAAACATGATAATATACCTAAAAAGTTGCCTATAACATAATATTTAAAATTTCTCAGTCCTGCGTGAGAAATTTTGCACGCTTTTATAATAATACCAATAATATATTGATATCTATACTATTTGGCCATGTTTGCTTTAAGGATGGGATTTGAGATTATTTTAAAAGATTAATTTATTACATTTGTTATATGGGATTGATTATTCATTGTTATTTTATATTGGACTTTATCTTTTATCAAAGATTTTAATCTATCATAAAGAATATATGATAGATTTGATAAAATAATTTATTTGACTCAATCATTTAAAGTGAACATGACCTTAAATTATTACTAAATCCTCAATTAGTCTTTTAATGAATTACTTAAAATACCTTTCATAACAAATCTATTACTATAATAAATACATTTTGTCTTTTAATATTTTATTAATTATATACCTATAGTCTCAATAAATTGACTAATACCAATCAACTCATTATATTTTCTTTTTAAATTTAAATTGAGAGTTAATGACTTTTTTTTAAATGTCAAGCTAATATATTTTTAATTTTCAAAATATTATTGTTATTTATCATTGTCACACACATTCACACACATATTATATAAAAAAAATATAATATTAAATATAGTGTAATCATTTGTATTGTATTTAAACAATCATGATGTAATTTTTTTATATATTTATACCAAAATTTGAATAAATTAAGTTTGGTAATTATATATTATTTATCATAAAGTACATTTAAAATTCAATTATATTAATAATGAGTTTTTTTTAAAAAACTTTTGCAGACTCTAATGGCTAGTATTTGAAAATGCAGAATCTAGGTTCAAGATCTAATTAATTGAAATTAAATGAGCATAAGAATTATGAGGGACTTAGATATGAATATCTCATATTTTTAAACAGACGAAAATATTAAAAATGTCATACTAAATTAATTAGGGACATTTTAGTCAGACCAAATGCTTAAAGAAACTTTTAATCTCAATCATACTTTTGTAGTAGCATAAATTATAGATGGATAGTATAGTTATAGTTTAACTTACTCTCGCTCAATGAGAACATCTTCGAAAAATTCTGTAGGGTTGAACTTCTGAAGACAAAAATAGTATTGAAAAATCTCAATAAAATCATGGATTTTGCAGAATTTTGAAAATCACGAGACTTAAATATGTCAGAGTGATGGAGCTTTACCTCTAACCAACGTTGTGCTCGTAGAGGCTCCCACGCTGGAAAGCCACCACTGGCACTCTATTCCAATATTTCAAGAAGACATGGGGACTACATTAGTTTTAACTCTTAGCGTATGTCAGGAAAATATTGGAGAGTT
The DNA here is from genome assembly GCA_019155195.1 of Avicennia marina. Taxonomy (NCBI): domain Eukaryota; kingdom Viridiplantae; phylum Streptophyta; class Magnoliopsida; order Lamiales; family Acanthaceae; genus Avicennia; species Avicennia marina. The sequence continues at coordinate 9,644,942 of CM032758.1, read as the reverse complement.
GAGAAAGATGGTCATGAGAAAAAATAACATTCATTACGGGAAATAGACTTTTGCCAGTCTCAACCTGTAGGGACAAAATCAAATTTACAGTGTCACATAGACGTGCTTTGTCAATTGCTTCTCCCACAAGTTCAGAAGGTAGTTGGGAGAATAAAAGAGCAGCCTGTAAAAGGGAAGAAATTGACGTCGTAACAAAGAATATTATTGCACGTCGTGCAAAAAATGCTAATGAGTGAGACAAGTTACTTTAAGTCCTTCAGCTGTGCAATCCGAGACTTGCCAACCATGATCTTGCATTGAAAATGTCCAACCACCTTTGGATGTGTGGCGATACATTTTTTGAAAATCTCCGGAAGGGTTATCTCGTACCTCAGGACGAAACAAACTATCAGACTAGTTGTTCAATAAATTACACGTACCAATTATTTTGTAGTTAGTAGAGAGAGAAAGAGAGAGTGGAACCTGCGAGGCTTTCACAAAGTTGTGTGCTTTCTTCAGAGTTGGATGATACTCTTCAGCAAGATTAGTCGACAATATTGCTTGAACAGCAAAAGCAGCATCCCACATTTGACTACCAAAGCTCTACGCAGAAAAGAAACAAGAAAAGTTATGCATCATAAATTTTTATGACATCTTCGGCTATACCCAAAAGTATAAAGGGCAAAAGCACCTGCATCTTCATTCCATCTTCGGCTACCCAAAAGTAATCTGGTATGCGAGCAAGATGTCGTTTGTATGCTTCAGAATTAGGATCCTCCACCCAGCAAGCAATGAGGCATAAAACCTGTGAAGAATAAGATAGCTAGTAATTCAATCTGCTGCCTATCTTCTCTGCCTTATTGTCTAAAACCAGTGAAGAATAATTAAATTTATTTTCACTTACAAAAAAAATAAAAAAAATGAAACATATACGACGAGTTATTTGTACTCTAATATTATGAATATAAGCAGACTGATACAGGTAGATAGATTGGGATAATAGAATGATATATGTGAACTAGAAAGCTACCTTCTCCACACATCCAATGCACAAGTATCTGCTATTCTCGTCCTCATAATGAATAAGTTCCATCGCAGTTTGTAAAGCTTTATCTCTGAATTTATTAAATGGCCACCGCTTTAGTACTGGCTCAACAAAATGATGAAGGAATCCCCATAGCATATCTTGTACTAAAGGGTGGGGATAGTAAAGGTCTTCCTGAAAAATACAGTGTAGGTTTTGTTTTAACATTTCAACAGGAGTCTGCCACTTTCTTTTCAAAATTTAGATTAAATGTAGATATAACCAGAGTTCAGCCAACCATTGCACAGGTGTTTCTTGCTTTATTCCAATTTATTTCGTGATAGGGGACTGTATAGATCTCCTGCCTTATGGATTGAACCAGTCCTGTAATAGGTCCAACAAACCGCTTCCCATACAAGTACGACATTGGCATATATACCAAGCGACAATAACACAACATCTTTCCTGCACCCAAATTGAACTACCCTAATAACCTGGTCGTAATTCGACTGATAAATGCCATCGCAGAGAAATTTTAAGCTGACGAGTGAAGACTATGTATATGGCAAAATACCTGGATGAATGGGGGAGAATTTTGGAAGCAACCAAAACTCCGGGGGCATAGGATTGCAGCCATCCCACTCGTATGCTCCCAATACCTATGTCAGCACAGAAAAAGCAAACTTGTAACGTATTCTATTACATTGTTAAATAGATATAACCCAACGGCTTCAGATTCAATCTCTTGAATGCTCTAAACAACAAATATTAAGGAAAGATTGTGCTACTGTCTCACTGCGAGCCAAAATTTTCCCCATGATGGTATGCCTACAGCACCACCGTGATCCAGTATCCACTTCCGGCCTCTGGCTACTGCCCTGTCTTCACCGTCTTCGGGGCCTTCTCCCAGCAACCTTAGTGCTACATAACTAAGAACAGAACCAAAGATTGTGCTATGGCCCTCTATATGAATCCCCCAACCTCCATCTTCATTCTGCCCCAGAAGCAGATAAAGGATGAAGCAATTAATGCTAGTACTAATTTTGAAGCAAGTAAAGGTCTCATGAAATTTTTAGAGTATCATCAGCTAATATAACCTGGTGATTGTATATGTATCGTATAATCTCCTTTCGGTGCGGTGGAGATAGAATAGCATTTATTCCTCCAGTGACATACAAAGCCAGAACCTGCACATTGCCTCAATTAGTGGCACTAATCACTTTCTCAGAGGTGAAACTCATTTAGCTAAGTTTAAACATCAAGCATTACTTCATTTGTATCTTAACAAAATCAAATGTAGAGTCTTCCTTATCATATTAGGTAGCTCTACTCAAAGATGGTTCAACCAACTACTAGGAAAAGACATTACAAATTTTGACAATTTCGCTAATTTATTTCTTTACTAATTTGAAAGTTGTAAAAAGTATGTAAAAACACTGATGTCTTTGTTCCATATGAGGCAAGGGAACGACAAGTCCCTCTAAGACTATGTTCATCATTTCTCAAGGGCAGCACTATATGCCCCATCAGCGACCCCGGAAGTATTAGCGAGTACATTCGCATAGGGACTTAGGGGAGGAGACTTTTTTTGATTCCTTACCAAAAACCTACAAAGGATTTAGATGAGACCTTATCCTGAGCTGAGAAATATATCAACATGGAAGAAACATGGCGGGAGAAAATTATTGATAGAAAGATTGGTCAAGATGGTAGGAGGGTGGAGTTGGCTATAAATGGTACAACCGTGGCTACTGAAGAAAAGATTATGGGAAAACTTACACCTTTAAAGATAAGTAGGGAACAAATTTTGGGGGCCTTGTAGGATTCTAGCATAATCTGATGACCTTGGGGTTTATCTCTACTACTAAGAAATCCATGAGGTAATATATACTGCAAAGTCCACAACGACTTTGGGCATACAACTGAAGGCTATTTTAATCTTCAAAACCAGATAAAGATTCTGGTCAAAAGAGGATTCCTTCAAGAATTTGTTGACAAACAAGGTGGTAGGAAGGGTAAGATAAAGGTAAGGGAAAAGGAGGACAGATCAACAATTTAAGGAATTTTAAGCATGATAACTGATGGTCAATCTCATAGAGAAAGCAAGAATAGCCTTCGTATGATAGCAAGTGTAGAGAAAAGGATGAAGCTTGCACCAAAGGAAGAGGATGAGATTGTCTTAACCTTTGGGCTAAAAGACCTTCGAGGAATTGTGAGCCCACACTCAGATGCTTTAGTAGTTACAATAATGATAGCTAATTCCGAGGTGGCATGATTCTTAGTGGATAGCAAGGGCTTAGTGTACTAGCCCTCATGGCCTTTGAGAAAATGGAGATTGATAGAGGAAGGCTAGATTCAGTGAACCAAACTTTGTTATGGTTCACTAAAGAAGCCACTTTACCCTTAGGAAAGATTGTGTTGCTTGTTATGATTGGACAGACCCAGGTGTCCAAAGCTAAACTCACACAATTCTTTATCATAGAGATGATCTCAGCATATAATGTGCTCCTAAGGCGGAGTAATAGGAGTGGGCTGAGGGGGTATAGTTTGTTTCGAGGAAGTGGGGGTGGGATGTTTTAGAGGAAAAGCTTGAGAAGTAGAAGAAGAGGGGAGGTGGAAGAGATTTCCACCAGAATGGGTGCATGATCCTTGCCCTGGTGTGGAGTACCTAATAAACCTAGGGGTGGCGAAGCTCCAGGTTGGTTAAAGGTTAGTTAGGCTTTGGGAGGAGAACAAAGAGGCGAGAGGTAGGGGATCAACATCCTCCTTCTCCTCTTCTTCTCTTTTCCTCTCAGGCTATGGTACGATTCTCTGAATATTTTCTTCATAACTTCACCTGCAAAATAAAAGAAAATAAATAAGCAAATCATTACCCTAAGTAAAAACAAAGAAGAACTTACCAACTTTGTTGCATAGTTCCTCATGGCAACAACTCAAGCTAAAATAAATAATATATCTGAATTGGTTACCACCTCCAAATTAATATACAATTTACTTAAGCATGAACTTTTTCTATGATTTCAGGGGATGGATTTTTTGAAAAATTAAGAGGTAAAGGTAGGTTAAGGCAAAAAACGATAGGGAAGTCCTATGATTTAGGACCTTTTAACAAGAAGTATTCTACTAGCTAACCTTTATTACTATTGAAAGGGAAATTTTCAAGCACTTTATGTTTGGCCTGGGCTTAAAATAAATATCCCAAGTTTAGCAATTTTTATGGTACATAAATTAAAGAAAAGTTCAGCAAAAGGTTTAATTGGTGCTTGACAGTACAAAATCAAAAAACCCTATGAGCAAATGAAAGGAATTGGGAGTTAGTTGTGTTAATATTATTTTAAAAGCGTTACTAACTTTAAAATAAAAAACTGGGAGAGGAAAATGGAGTTTTATCCTAAGTTGATGAATAAACATTGAAATATATCTAGTGATGGGAAGCTTTTAGGGATGGGGCAACTCATGGGGAACTATATACTTATAGTCGTTCGTGATCTCGTAAGTGTCAATATATTTGGTTATGGTATTCTTATTCAATTAGCTTTTTGTTATTTCATAATAGGGAGATTTGAAAGATATTGTTACTAACCTTGAGTATACGGAAGAACAAGAAAACAACTTGAAAAGAACACTGCAAATGAAGTCTTGCAAACAAGGGTTTTTATGCAGACAAAATAGCAAAAATGATTTCGTCTAGGAGGGAATGATTTGTATAGAGTAATAGTTGTGATCTGGGCCAGACACGTGTAAGGAGATCACAAAACATTAGAATAAAATAGCACTGTCAAAAGGTAAAAAGCCTACACGTGCATTTAATGAGCAAGACCTTGATTCGACTATTGCTTGGGGATACAAAAGGACCTAAAGGAAAAATTGAAGATTTTTTATTTTAGGAATTTAAAAAGTCCTGATTGATTTGATAAAATACATAGATCGAGAAGGATTCTTCCTGAGTAAAAGCTTGAAACAAAAAAGGACCCAATGACTAAGGTTCTCACTAGAGCTTGGTGCTTCTTAGCTCGACTAAGGATTCTTGGAGGTAAAGCTAGCTCGGTGGAAATGGATAAAAAATCTTTTCTTAATATTTATAAAACTTTAGCACTATAATACAAAACAGGCAATACTTCCCTTTAGCAAGAAGGATATCATTTTACAAAAATGAAAAGAAGGAAGCACTCCATTAAACAAGACCATGCCCTTCAAAAAGGAAGTGCCGATTAGGAGCCATGCAGAGTTGACCCTTCCAAGACCTTTGCAATCAGCTTGGCACACCATAGAACCAGTCCCCACCACAGTTCCTGTCTTGAGCTTTCGCGTTAGCGGCCTTCACCATGCCTTCCAAAACAAGCTAATTTAGACAGTCATGAAAGCCACGCTGATGGCCCTGCTACAAGTACTTGATCATTAGGGCTTGAAAGGTAGAAGAAACATGATAGTGTACAAGCTCGTCCTCCTAAGGGTGTTGGAGATATTGTTATCCTTTAGGGCTTAACACATATTTTGACACCGCATTCCCAATGGCAATGCAGCACTGACGTAACTCCTTAGATAATTGGCGATAGTCTTCAATGATCCCTTCTTGAGACTTGTTTAGAGCTTTGCATTTCTTTAAACACTCATCCAATTCCAAGCAAGTGCTATCGAATTAAAGTAGGAGTCACTCCATTTGTTCATAGAAAAAGGGATCCATGCTCAGCCTCATATGCAGTTTGGTATACTCCATTTGGAGTTGTTTAAAACTTTAAAGAGCATTGAAGGTTGAGGAAACTTTTTTGTAATATAAACTAAGGGCAATTTATAGGTACCTTATTAAAGAGGTGCTTCGGCCAACCATGGAAGAAAGATTGTGAACTTAAAGAGCAAGAATTATGAATATAATAAATGCAAATGATCAACTTCCATTTATAGTGCTCTGGTAAGGATAAGATACTAGGAAGAGGGGGAAGGTGATGTGTTATTACATCATTCTTGACACAACCTAAGATCTATCCTGACATTACTCTCTTTCTAACTTAGGTGGTAACCTATTATAGGGCAGCTAATCTAACAATAGGATGGACGGTCACAGTATACTATAGTGGCTAGTGTATTTTATGATAGTAACCCTTAATTGAAGAAACACAATTTACAAGACATTTTTACTATTTTTGAAAATATTTATTATTTTTGACAAGTCATTATTTTTTTGTTAATTATTGTTCTTAGCCAATTAGTGAGGTTTTAACAACTAACCCGCAGCACTTTACAAATAAAACGGCCACGAAAATTTTCAAGAGTACATAGCCCATAAAGCATTTCAACAACTCTTACCGTGTATTTCTGAAAAAGTATTCTAAGACCTTAATGATTGCAGATACATGATTAGTTCAATAACCAAAATATGATAAAAGTATTCGAATGAAACTTCAAGAATATCAATGGGCAACCATCTAAATCCATACATTACCAGTGGAGGCAGAAAAAACAAAGGACCAGCAGATTCAGCAGGCCAGTGGCCATCGTGGGCCTGAATGGTGGAGTAGTAACTGATGGCTCGTCGAAGAGTCGTTGAGATAGCTTCCTCTGTTATTTCCCCGCTTTCTTTGACTCTAACGGGTGCTGGAATCGGACCACAGGGATTCTCATTGGTAAGCTGCAATAAAAATGTCTTTAGGCACCTCACCTTCGCAAATCATTTTTCACCTCCTTAAAATTTATACAATACACCATCCTTTGTTAACTAAATTTTTATTTAAATTCAATTTTTTTTCCACATACACACACAAATATATGTATATATTAAAAATTTAATTATTGTACACGTCTACAGTCAAATCAATATTTACATATATACATGTACTCACATTTATGTATATTAATATATTAAAAATTAATTATTATTTCTTTATAATATTATATTATTCAATAACCATACGGATATAACTACACAAATTTAAATAGATTAAAGTTTTCACCATTGTCTTTCAGTCACATGGTTCATTTTTTAGTTTTAATTTATCATACTTTTTTGTTTATTTTTAATTCTTTAATCTATTTTATATAAAAGAAATAATTTTGATTGTATAACGTTAAATTATTGTGTAGCCTTATTTAAAACTTTTATTTTTCTTTCTCTATTTTCTATAAATATAACTTTATTTTCTCTAATATTTTTTAAAACTTTTAATTCACCCATTTTATCTTTTTTTTTAAAAAAATTATATTATCCTAATTTTCAATTAATATTATTTTTATTATAATTTATTACAATGTTTAAAATAGTATATTTTATGCCAAAATTTGCACAAGCATCACGTGCGGCGTTGTTACTTGCATTATATTATTAAAGTTTTGAGACTATTTTAGTTGCACTAAGTAAAATTATATATACGACCCCTTCAACTTAATTTACATTACATTTATATTTATACCATTAAGACTTTAATTTTAATATGATTACATTAAATAAGTTTACAAATGTATCCTCATTCAATTTAATAACAATAAAATTGTCTTTTTTTATTATTATAATTTTTTTCTTTTTATTCCTTTTTGATTATAATATTTTACATAAGTGTACAATAAATATTTAAATAAACTAATCTATAATATAAATACAAGGAATTAAACAATTATTTTTAATTTATATTATATTAATTTTAGCACATACGCTAAATTAGTAGTTCTTTATTAATATCATCACAATCACACCAAAAAAAAAAAATTATTCTTTTATATAATTTTTTTCAATTACTTTTGCCATGGGACAACTACGTGTACGGGTACGGGATTGGTTTGTGATTTAAAAGTAGAGGGACATTTACTTCTATGGTTGGCAGTTTGTGATTTAAAAGTAGAGGGCCATCGACCTTAATGGTGGGTAAGTTATTTATTACCTACGTACGTGAGCAGTACCAAATTCAAGTTTTCTTTACTTTTTACAAGGTGGACAACATTGACCTTTAACGTCACAAAATCTCTAATTCGATTCTGTTGTCAGTGCGTTCAGAATAAAAACTCGGACGAATCTTCAGTTTGAGGGAATGACGTCTGATTTCATTCAGAAATGAAACTCACGTGACATGTTTTATGGAAAGATCAGCTCCCACTTAAAATGGTGAACAAAATACCAATAATTTTCAATGACTCTAATCAGCAGCCGTAATCGCTCGCGTAATTATTAAAAAAAAAAAAAAAGAAACAAATTTGACTCTTTAATTTCCTTAAAAACTTCCCCTTTGATTGTATTTGAAATTTGTTCGAGAATGAAAATTCTGTTTTCTATACATGAAAATATGTAAGAATAACGTAAACATAACAGAGATATGGTTATTTTTTCTCATGGGTAATATGTCTGTAACGTATCTATATGATAAGATGAGAATAGTGCAAGCCATAATATAATGTTTGGAAACTTTAATTATTTTAATACCGAAGGGGGAAAAAAAAATAGTGATTTCGGAAATAATGGAAAATCGTAGTCGTACGTACAGATACATATCAAGCAAGGGCTAGGCAAGGGATGCGCGTGTGAGCGCGTGCACATATACCTGCATGCGCATCAACAGGTCAGCACTCTGTTTGACTCGGAACCTGTTTTTCTTGAACTCCTCTCGCATTCTTTCCAGCTGAGCTCGTTCCTCTGGAGTTCCTCCTCCGGCGTCGAATTCCCAGTGCTGCCTCCCCACGTGCTCGTTGGTGCTCCTCAGCCACGGGCCCCCGCCTTCTGCAACCTTCAACCTCCACATGGATATTTGTTTATTCTTCTGCATATCAGTTAATATAATCATCAGCATACTTTTGCGTACTTTCTCTCTACAAATTGCCAATATAACGAACCATACATACCAGTTACCAAGACCAGGCTTTCAATACGAGTAAACCTAAGAGGCAAAAAGGGAATGATTAGAAGTGAGAAACAGCAAAATCGAAAGCAGAATTATACAATGTAAAGCAGGAGCTGAAGATGTGAGATTAGAATATACTGGAGGGCCGGACACCTTTGAAGAGGATGATCAAACGGGGACAATGTGGCTGGCGAGATCGAGACTGCGTATAGAAAAAGGAATTGGGCGCAACCACAGATAAAGCAACACACGCAGCGGGTGTGGGCAGTATAAGAAGAAGTGGGGGGTAGTACGATGTCTACGTTTACAAGACTTTTTCGACCTTTCGTCTCGTCCAAGAAACACACTTTAATTATATCATCTACAAAATAAAGTACATTTTCACTTTTTATTTATTCTATAATAAAGTTTTCACACTTGAAACACAAATTCCATCTCTTGAATTTTATTTTATTTCCAAACACGGCTGATATGTACCGCCCGTTTTCCCAACTTTTTAACTTCTTATGAATCATTTCCACTGCATCCAAAGATGTGGCCCTGGAGGAGATACATACAGGTAATTGGTAAGGGACGTCAATGAATTCTAAGTTTGAGTTGTGCTAGGTTTCTTTAGTTTTTGAGTTTGGAATTTCTCCAGCTTCTTTCCAACCAATCAGACCTCATTTTTCATTATTTCTGAGCTTATTAGATAATTAAAGATGTCTTTTAATTTGTCCATCAAGTTAGGGCGTTTTAATCTATACAAACATATGCTCACCTCCTTTCACACTTAATTATCACTACATTATTTATTTCACACGAAAATTTCTAAAATAAATAATAATATTAATTAATTTTTTATTAATAATACTTATTCTAGTGCCAAAAAAATTTGGATATTACATCCTCTCTCCTTACTAAAAGTTTTGTTCTCGGAATTTGAACCAAGTTTTTCCAAAACAGAGGGGGGGGGGGGGTATTATTTTCTCACATTCTCTTCTAACTCCCAAATAGCCTTCCGTTCACTGTGGTTGGACCACTAAACTTTCATATATCCTGTCATCTAGGTGCTCAAGTTTTGCTCCTTACAATCAACTATTTGAACTGGATATTCCTCATAAGTCAAGTTTTCCTTTACTGCCAAGAGCTTGGGTACTAGTACATGACTCGAGTCTAGCGCATATTTCCTTAATTGAAATGCGCGGAAAATGTTGTGCAACTTAACTAGTTTTGGAGATGGAGATAGCGTTAGTCAATATACTAGCTTACCTACCTTCTCCAATATCTTGCAGGGTCTGACGTATCACAGACTTAGCTTCCTAATTTTTCCAAATCGTATCATCCTACAAATCAGGGATTTATTGAGGTGCACTTTTTCTCCATGCTAGAATTGAAGCGGCCTTCTTTTTAGGTTGACATAACTCTTTTTTCTATCTTTGGTTTTCTTGAGTTGCTTTCTTATTATTGCCACTTTCTTGATGGTTGGTTGGAGTAATTCAGGTCCCATCACCTTCCTTTTGCCTACTTCATCCCAACATATTGGATAACAACACTTTCATCCATATAACACCTCGTAGGGAGCCATCCCTATGCTGTTATGTTAGCTATTGTTGTGGGGGAATTCGATTAGTGGCAAATAATCGCTTCAAGTCCCTTTGAAGTTTAGAATGCATGCTCTAAGCTTGTCTTCCAATGTTAGGATTGTTCGTTTGGGTTGTCTATCCATTCATCTGAGGATGATAACTTGTGTTTAATTCTACACTTGTTCCCATAGCCATCTAGAAATTGCTTCAAAATTGAGACACCAATTGTGGGTCTTTATCAGAAATTATGCTAGTTGGCATGCCATGGAGTCCTAGTATTTTGTTAATATACACCTTAGCTAGTATCCATGGTATAGGTTAACCAAATTGGAAGAAAATGAGCCGACTTGCTTAACATATCGATGTTGACCTAGATGGTGTCATATCCCTAATGTTTGTGGTAAACAAACCATGAGAACAATAGAAATACACTCCCATTTCCACTCAGGAATTTCCAGGGGTTGAAGATAATCTCTTGGACTTTGGTGTTCAACTTTAATTCTTTGGCAAGTCATACATCATGTTATAAAGTCCACAATGTCCCACTTCATTCCATTTCACCCAAAGTTTCTTTTTAAGTCTTTATACATTTTTCGGGCTCCCTGGTTACATCAAATATTTAGATTAGTATGCCTTGCTTATGATTTAATTTTGGATCTCTGTATTTTTAGGCATGCATTGTCTCCCTCTCATCTGTTGAACATCACCCTCCCCTACTTGGAAGTCCAGTATTTGTCTTTGCTCAACCTTTCTCTTAAGTGCCTTTAATTTTGAGTTTGAGTTGTGAAACTTCTTTAACTCCTCTTAAATTGAAGATTCTGTACTTAAAGCGGAAAGCTTAATTTCATTTAATTCCACAATCTCCAAGTGCAACTAATCTAGCTATCGTGTGAGCATGGCTACTATCACTCTCGCACCCTTACGACTAAAGCATCCTCCACTCGATATGCCTTTCTCTTATGGTAGTTGATAACTAAATCGTAATCTTTGATCAACTTTAACCTTCTCCTCTGTCTCATGTTCAACTCTTTTTGGGTAAAGAGGTATTTGAAGCTTTTATAGTCGGTGTATATTTCACTCTTTTCACCATATAGGTAGTGCCTCTAAATTTTCAAGGCAAAACTACTGTTGCTAGTTCTAGATCATGGGTAGGATAGTTTAATTTGCACAGTTTTATTTGTCTTGATGCATAGGTAATCACCTTATTGTTTTGCATCAAGACTCATCTCAATCCACTTTATTGGTGTCAAACCCAAAATTGGCATAGAGGTTAATTTCTTCTTTAACTTCATAAAGCTTTTCTCACACTCTAAACTCCATTTGAACTTCTTCTACTTTTATTGAAGTTGAGTTAATGGTGTAGCTATATAGACAAATTCTTCGATGAATTTTTTATAGTAAGCCGCGAACTCTAAAAAGCTCCTAACCTTAGTAACATTCATGGGTCTCTGCTATTGTGTAATGGCCTTGATTTTCTTAGTTCTATTGAGACTCGTTCTTTAGATGTTACGTATCCTAAGAATGCCATGCTCTTTAGCTAAAATTCACACTTATAAAATTTGGCATACAACTACTTTTCTTAGAGTGTTTGTAGAACTATCCTCAAATACTCCTCATGTGCCCTATTACTTGGTAAATAGACTAGGATGTTGTTTATGAAAACCTTCATGAAATTGTCCAAATATAGATTGAACACTCTATTCATAAGGTCTATGAAAGCTACTGGGGCATTTGTCAACCCAAAAGGTTTAACTAAAAATTCATGATGGCCGTATCTTATTCTAAAGGTTGTCTTAGGGATATCTTTAGCCTTTAATTTTAGTTGGTGGTATCTTGACCTTAGATTAATTTTTCAGAAGACCTTGGCTCCTTTGAGATGATCGAATAATCTAACAAGTAGTTAATTCTAGGTAAGGGATGCTTGTTCATAATGGTGATTTTGTTGAGCTCCTTGTCATCTATACATAACATTAAACTTCCATCTTTTTTCTTTACAAAAAGCGCAGAGGCTTCCCAGGGTAACGTACATGGTTGGATTTGTTTCTTGTCCAGCAACTCCTGTAACTAGATCTTCAATTCTCTTGATTTTTTCGGAGCCATTCAATAGGACACTTTTGACACAGGTGCAACCCCCGATACTAAGTTAATTTCAAACTCAATTTTTCTATCCAAAGATTGTCCGAATAGGTCTCCCAGAAATACGTTTGGAAATTCTTTAACTACTAAGATGTCTTCAATTTTTAGTTCATGATTTTGAGTGTCAATGGAACAAGTGAGATAAACGTCGGACCCCCTTTTTAATGGCTTTCTCAACTCAAGTTGTAGATATCATGAGCTAAGTTTGTTAGATGGATTCTAAGGGTTCTTAAAAAAGGAAAAGCTTTCATCTAATGGTGGACAAAAGTTTACAACTTTGTTTCTATAATGCAAATGGGTAAAACTTTTCACTAACCAATCCATAACCAGAATTACATCAAATTCTTTCATATTGAGCCGTATTAAATTAGCTTTCAGTTTCCAATTCCCACCAAAGTCCAAGTCACAATCTTTACAGTTTAAATTTTCTACTAAGACTTCTCTTACTAGTGTGGATACCCTATATGATTGATCTATAGTTTTTAGCTTATACCCTAGGTGCTGAGTAAATCTTTTAAAAATAAATGAATGAAAAGTACTGCTTCAAATAAGGCAAAAGCATTAAGTTGGTTAATAGTAATATTACTTACGACCATATCCTCAGCATTGTCGGCTTCCTCCCAAGTCATGGCAAACATCCTAGCATTCCCTTTCTGCCTAGCATTTGGCTCGTTAGGCTTAGGGTTGCTATTAATATGACTGGCACCACTTCCACTATTGTTATTATTGTTTGCAGTAGGTTAGCAGGCTTTATTTAGGCACTTTATGGTTTTATTACCTTGTTGGCTATATCTGAAACAAGCACTAGAAAGCTTTCAACATACCTAGTATGCCTATGGTGATAAGTCGTACGTTTTGGTAATTGTACTGAAGGCTAGCCATTGCCCACTTTATTTGGCCTTTTATTGGCTAGTGATCTACTTAAGGATCTACATAATTTATTTCTTGAGCTTGAACCTAGTTAAGGTTGCTTTAAATTATTTTCAGGCTCCCTTCGATTTATTTCAACTTTTGCTTAAATTGCTGCTTCCAATAGCTCATCGAAGGTTTTAACCTCAAGAAGTGCTAGTGCCGTCTATAGTTGGCTCTTTAGTCCTCTAGCAAATTTATACATTTTTAATGCTAGATTTTCTGTGATCATTGGTAAGTACTTTCTTAGAATGTGGAACTTTGCCTAATATTCCACAACTGTCATACTAGGACTTTGTACCAAATTATCAAATTTCACCATATTCTATAGGTGGATGGCATTAGGGAAGAGATGGTTTAAGAAGACCTCTTAAAAATAGGTCTAAGTAATTGGTCTTTCTTCCAAAAGGACAGGCGAGACACCTTTCCACCGTAAGATAGCCTCACCGACCAGTAATAGGACATTCACTTTTGGTTGTATTTCCACTAGAGCCTTCTTAAGTTTAAAGTTGTCCTCCATTTTTTTGAGGAATTTTGGACTACTTCTCTGTCATGTGACACATTAAAAGTGGGTACCTGAGCCCTTCTTAAAACCTCGTAATGGGCTTTGGTTCCTCCATTTACTTAGGCCTAAACTAGTGTAGGGAGATGCTACTTGTATCGCATAACTTAGGCCATTACGGTTGTAGTAGCAACCAAGTCTTCTTGTTTCAGGTTTGTTTGTGCCATGAGGGGTTTTTGTTTGCACAAGAGGTGGAGGTTAAGGATACTCATGATGCTGTTTGTTTATGTTAGTATGTGGGGTTGCATATTGAGAGTTCTAGGTCGTGCGATGTGGTCTACTGGCCATTTTCCTACACGAGGAGTAGTTGGTTGCTTGATTAGTTATGCAAACTTAATTATTATTTAGGCTAGTAAAGCAGAAAATTGAATAATAAGGAAGTCAGCTTTGGCATAGAAAAATGTCTTTATTATTAAATAACTTTAGGTAAAAAGAAAATAGAGAGATATCATCATATTATCATTCCTAATAATATCATAATCCTATTCTAATGTTCTAGTCTATAGCTCAATCCTCATCGTCTAAGTCCACTACTTTAGGTTCTTACTCAGGTTTCAAAGTGATCCTTCTTTGGGCATACGATTCCCCAGTAGATCCTTTCACGAAGCTCATGGTTTGCATAACTGAGCTAGTTTACTTCCACTACCAGTTCATAATGTGAATCTTATAGGGCAGCTATGTGAATTTGGTAGTTCCTCTTCATGTCCTTGTGCGTTTTTGCGAGTTTTCGATGTTCCTCTTCGATCTCATTAAATTTTCTCTTAAATGTGCCTAGGTCTCTTCTCATATTAGCATTTTTGTCTTTTAATTCTTTGTTCTCTACCTAGAGCCTAGTGCAACGTTACTTAGATTCTATGCATTTTGTTGCTATTTCTTCTAATTTGGTCAGCCCATGACCTCCTTTGGCAAGCTGCCACTGCCTAAAGGCGTATGCTCTCCAGACCTATCTGTCCCATCTATCTCCTAAATCAAAATGTCAGATCTTAGGCTAAGATGAAATTCAATTTAATATCTTATGCTTGACTAAATGAACCACTAAATTATAAGTTTTCATGTTGTGAATTCCTAGTAGTCCAATTTACATTATGACTTTATACTTCCTATGTTAAAATTGGGCTTTCATATTACTTTTGTCACACCCTAATTTTGGGACATGATACAGTAGTATTTGCGTGAAAAAATATCTTAGTAGATACTAAATCCAAAAGTATCAAACCAGCTAAACCAAATGTTTCATTCACTGTCAAAATACTAGTTAATAATAACAATAATAATAACAACAACAACAATAATAATTCTGTGGAAAATAAAGGAAATCCTATTCCATTACATTCTCTTCTAATTTATGAATAAGTATCAACTAAACGATTTGCATATTCACTTGAAAACACATTTGGAAATTCTCATAAAAATGAAAAGCAAAAAGTTATAACATGTATTGTATCACATATCAATATTGCATGTACTTTCTAGTGGTATGCTTGGAGATTCAAACAATTTGTGTACTATTTTACTAATTAGGCCCTAGTCTATAACTCTGACTAAGGAGGGTCGCGTCCAGCCTTATAGTTATTTGAATTTTTGAATTCAATTGAGAGGGTTTTATATTCAACCTATAATCTTAGTTGAGTGGGCTAAGTGGACTTAATCTTTTATCTTAATTGAGAGCATATATCTCACCTATTACTTAGTGAGTGAGTGAAACTAACTCTTTACACTATTGTTTGGTCCCCACGTGGATCATATCATGTATTTAGTATTTCAGAATTAACATATCCAAAGCAGTAGAAACACAAACAATTGGTATTGTTCATGTCAAAATAATTTCAAAAATAAATCCTTGAAATAAATCATATTAGTTCAATTTTAGAAAATTTGTAGAAAATATTTAAAAATAAATTTCTATAAATATAAAACTCAAAATATTTTGAAACATAATTTCGATAAAACACAGCATTTCACAAAAACATTTTAGGTAAAAAGTAGTTACAAAAATTAGTAGTTAAACCTCTTACCTGATATTAATCTTGGCACTCAGCTCCACCAATTGATACCACTTGATTCCCTTAGTTTCGACTTGAATTTTGGGCAGACTTGTCTCTCTCTTCTCCCTTTCTCTCTCTCTCTCTGAATGTCTAGTTGTGGGTTCTAAGGTTGTGGGATGATTTATTTTTCTTGTCCTTATGTCCTATACATACTAAGAGAATCCTAGGTTTTAGTTGTACCAGGCTTATTTAATTTTTGAGTTTGGAATTTCTCTAACTTCTTTCTAGCCAATCAGACCTTAGTTTTTTTATTGTTTTTGAGCTTATTAAGTAATTAAATATATGTCTTTTAATTTATCCAACAAGTTGGGGGGATTTGATCTATACAAACATATGCTTATCTCCTTCCACACTTAATTATCGCTACACTTTTTGTTTCACACGAAAATTACCAAAATAAATAATAATATCAATTAATTCTTTATTAAAAATAATGCCCGAAAAATTTAGGTACTACATTTTCTCTATTTATAGCAAAGGTGGATCTAATAAAAAAGTTGTAACTTTTCATTACAGGAAGTTGCATTTTGTATTTGATCCATAAATGGAAGCAACCTTTAAATATATTTAATTTATGAAGGATTGCAATCTTTTATTCACTAGAGTTACACCTTCTCAATTATGAAAAGTTTCAACTCACTAATAGAATTGAAGGAGGTGAGTGCCGAGGTGCATCAGCATAGTGGCATGCTGAAGAGGAAACTGGATGATGTAGAGACTCAATATGCTAAGCTCATCCAGACACATAAGGCTTCTAGGGAAGCATATGAGCAGCACATAGGCGAGTTTTAGGATGTACGTCATGGATTGGTGCTTCAAGTAAACGAGCCTGTATTTCAAAATGATGAACTACGAGCTATGATACATAACTTTCTGGAAGAGAAATCAGAAGAGGACCTTGAGGAGGATCTTGAAGAAGTACCACAGCTAGCATCAGAACTAGGGCTAGAAGAGATAGTGGGATGTAAAGGCACCTGGAGAAAAAGAGAATCTAGATTAGGGAAATAGAATAGATAGGATTTACATAATTAAGTTACTTGTTTACGATATTAAGATACAAGCTAGCCATTCCTTTTATTTTATTGTTTTACTTTCCACTGAAGTTGCGGCAATTATGCTAAAAAATTTTCCTTTAATATTATATGTGCTAATTATGTCTCCTAGTGCCCATCTATTCCCTTCCCAGTATGTTTATCCAATAATATGTGTGATTAACCTAATAAGCAATGTTCTTCTCCTATATAGGAAAATGACAGGCAAACTATGATGCGTTGCATAAAACCTACCTCATACTACCCTTGTGGAGGATTTGACTGGACAAGCTTATATCTATCTTCCACCTCCACCCTTGATGCAACCTCAACTACAACTCACGGTGGGACAGATAAATTTAAGGTGACAGGACCTGACTGCCACTGCAACATTGGTAGCCTAAGTAATGGTCACATAACAACAATAGCTTACCCAACTTTCAACTTACCTTAATGAAAGGACTAAGGCACACTATGAGGTATTACTACAGGCACATGTGTCAACGTTTGATGGTTCCCATGACCCTAAACTCATGCAGAAATGGCTAAAATAGATCGAAGACAAGTTTAAGCTAATAGAGATGGAGGTGCCCATAGACGTGTGGCCTAGGGTGGTCGTTCCATTTCTAGTTGGTGAAGCCATGCTATGGTGGGAAGAAGTCTCACCCGTTATGCTTAAAGAAAGGCCTAATTCATGAGGCCATTTAAGGGAAGCCTTCTTAAATCATTTCTTCTCAAATGCGCTCTGCCTTCAGAAAATGATGGGGTTCGGCAGTTTAGTCCAATCTCCTAATATGTCCATAGTGGAATATTACAAATTCCATACCTTGGGTAAGTATTCCCTTATAATGATGGCAAAACCCTAGCTAGAAATGCATAAATTCACTTGAGGGTTGAAGAGCCAATTCTAAATAGGCTTAGCACTATATAAGGCGCACACTTCTGACAAGTTGCTTGAAGCCGCTATTTGAGCTGAGGCTAACATTAATAGATAAGAAGTTTAGAATAGCCTCAAACGGTTAAGGTTCGGTTCTAACCTCATTAGTACAAGGCCTCAAGGAACACCAACGGGCAGACCCAATAACAATAAGAGGCTAAATCAGAGAAAAACCAATGGGATGATGCCCTCTTGGCTAGAATGCAATATCTGTGGATGTTAACACTCGAGCATATATCGATGCATCATTAGTGCCTACTTTAATTATGGGCAGCATGAGCGTCGAGCAGTTGCATGCCCAAACAGAACAAGGAACACCACCCCAACTTGTGACAATAATAACAATGAAGTTAACTAGGACTGCTAACGTTGTGCTAACCCTAATGGGAGCCCACGCAATGGTAATGGCAACTGCGAAGGCAACAATCCTGGACCTAATTAGGCTAATTAGAGACTTATGAGGAATACAAAAGTGTTTGTAGTGACAAAGGAAGAGGCGGATAATGTGGAGGATATGGTGGTAGGTATTATTACTATTAACCAATTGGATGCATATACTTTATTTGATTGTGGTGCGTCGTACTCCTTCATGTCCAAGAAATTTGCTAAATGTCTAGACCATAGACCTAAATTGGTAGACAATTTGTATGGAGTGGCGACTTCTGGAGGGAAAACCTTAGTGGCCAACTTGATTTATAGAGACTACGACTTGAACCTAGAAAGAGATTACAAACTGTAACCCAACTTTATTTGGCTTAACATGGTAAAGTTTTATGTGATTTTAGAAATGGATTAGCTAGCCAAAAGCTTCACACAAGTTGTCTGTAGAAGTAAAGTTATGAGTTTTTACCATCCTACGGATGATAGCTTGTCTTACTATGAGAGGGTTCAAGACTGGGCTAGCCGACTTAATTTCCTTATTTTTGTGACTTGTGTGGAGAAAGCCATCAAGGGTGGATGTGAGGCTTACCTCACACATGTTGTCGATGTGGAAGAGCGGGAAGAAAAGCTCAAAGATATCCTGGTAGTCAAGGAGTTCCCCGATGTGTTCCTTGATGACCTATCTGAACCACCTTTTGATAGAAAAATAGAATTTGCAATGGGTTTTATAAGTTGGCCTAATATTTGAGATGGTCTGTAGGGCTCTAGTCGTCCTAGAATTTGCGACTGCTAGTAAATGCCTTCTCAATTTGCAATGGGTTTTATAAGTTGGCCTAATATTTAAGATGGTCTATAGTATACCATCTCAAATTGAGACGATACTTAAAGTCTATCTTAGAGTTTAGGGATGACTTCCCCAAAATTGTCTCTAATAGAGATGACATAGATAAGCTGTCCTAGATTTCAAGTTAGACTACTAAAAGCCGTCCCTATTTAAGATGGTTAAAATAGATCATCACACAATTTGAGATGGTTAGTGACTGGCCATTCCAAATTGCAATGTTTTATGTTTACCGTCTTAACTTTTGTGATGTCTTTCATAATTCGTCCCAATTTTGGAATGGTTTAAACAATGCTATCCCAGTTTGAGATGGTCTTGTTTGTTGTCCTAAAATTTGAGATGGTTATTGCAGTCTCATCCTAATTTAAGATGGTTTTGGGAAGAGAAAATTGTCGTCCCAATTTGTGAAATCCTTATCCATTCCTTTATTCTATTTAAAACACAATTTATTCTCCTTATACTCATTCTATCGTGTCCAAAAGGCCTTTTCTCACATAGTTTTGGTGGGTTATTGTTATTTTTGTCTATTATTTGTGTTATTTTTGCTTATTTATTTGTATTTTTTTGACTATTATAAGTACAAATGCCCTTAATATATACTCCATTTAATTTGTTGAGCAAAGGTAACTTAGTTAGGATGGATGAAGAATACTATTGTTGACTTAGTGTGTGAGTGCTTTATGATTTGGTATACATAATTTCTTAAATTGCATATATATATATATATATATATATTCTACTACTTGTCTACATTGTTATATGTTGTAGGTATTGTATATTGTTGGCATGAATTGTTATATTAGGTAATTAGCGAATATGTAATGTTAGAGCTTTGCAAGGAGAGAATAAATATTTAGTAAAATAAGGGTGTGGACGTACCCAAAAAATCATCTAGGGCACTAGGATTTAAAACTAGAACTCGAGAATGGTGTGGATGTTTTGTGGATTAAGCCAATGTGCAATATAACTACATAGATGGAAGCAAGATTAGTGTTTTATGAATTCGATGCAAGAATTGCAAGTTTTTGGAGTCAGATGAAGTGAAGGTTAACTTGTTTGGGAAAGGGTTTTGTACTAATTATTTTAGCTAGACAAGCTATGGCAAAGCCCCTGTTTACAATTCACTAGCAGAAGAATTGAGTAGTTATTTCACAACTTTGAGCACTCAAGATGTAGTGTTGAATTGGGAACATTGAATAGTGTATGATTTAGTTGGTTGTCGTAGTGGGGTAGGAGTGGGAGGTGCAAGATCATCATGTATATAGTAGTCGAGACACGGTGATGGTTAGAGGGATGCAAGTGCAGAGGGCCCAGACGTTGTAGGCTTAAGTGACCAATTCTTTAATGTTCTTTAGGTAGTCGATGGGCCTTTGTACAATGGGTATGAAAAATTCTCTCAGCAATCAGTAGCACAATGTTAGTGAATATTAAGGCAAAGTATCATATGTCATATAGTTGCTATGATGACATATGTAGACTAATTGAGTAGATGGTGTGAAGTGGTAATAGAATGCGATTGAATTTCTACAGCACTAATTGGTTGATCAAAGAGTTGGGACTTTTTATGGTGAAAATTGATTGTTGCAAAGTCGGATGTAGTTCCAAAAATGAGATGAGGGTCTTGAAGATTTCAAATTTTTCAAAGAAGCAAGATACAAAATAGGGTGGGGTTTTCGTCACATGAGAGATGGGTTCCACATTCACGATTGCATTATTTATCTTTAATTCCTAGATTCCAATGGTTACATGCCTCTACCACAAATGTAGAATACATGACAATCGCATACATATCACAACAGTATTGATGGTTATTTGTGTGATCTTTTGAATGTAGAGGTATGGAAACACTTCAATAGGGCATATCCAGATTCTATAGTTAAGCACATAACCTCTACCTAGGCATTTGTTCAAATGGATTTTCACCATTTGGATCACATGGGCAGATCTACTCTTGTTGGCCTATGATTGTGATACCATATAAGCTACCTCCAAGAATGTGTATGATAGTGCCATAAGTGTTTCTCACACTAGTGACTCCCGATCTTGTAAACCCTAAGTGACTGATAGATATGTACCTTGAACTGCTTATTGATAAATTATTGCAGCTATGGTGCGAGGGGGATATGACATATGATGCTCATAGTGATACATATTTTAGAATGTGAGTAGGGCTTATGTGGACTATTAATGAATTACTAGCTTATTTAATGCTTAGTGGCTGGAATGCAGTTCGAGTCATACATTGTGCAATCTGCCTAGACTATAGTAGAGCATTTTGCCTACAGCTTGAGATTATAACATGTTACTTTGACAGCAACCAATAGCTTCTACCAGGAGGACCATCAATATAGGACGAATAGGAAGAATTTCAAAAAAGATCACATTGAGAGGTGAGTCGGACCTTTGAGGGAATTACGGGAGTAGACATAGCAGTATGTCGGTCATATTGACTGCATGGTTGAGAAATTAAATCCATAGATTTTGGGTCATGGATCGAGCACAAGTGGACTAAAAGGATTATATTTTGGAATTTACCATATTGGAGAGCAAATTTATTCCAACACAACTTACATGTCATGCGTGTAGAGAAGCACATGTTTGATAATATTTTCAATATGGTACTAGATGTGGGGGGAAAATCAAAGGACAATTTGAATGCTTGCAAGTTCCTTCTCAACATGGCATTATTTACTATTAATTCCTAGATTGCAGTGGTTATTTCCCTCAACTGCAACTACAGAACACATGACATGGCATACGGATCACAACACTATTAATGATTGTTTGTGTTACCTTTTGAATCCAGAGGTATGAAAACACTTTGATAGGGAATATCCAAATTTTGTAGTTGAACACATAACCTCCATCTAGGTCTTTGTTCTGATGGATTTGCACCATTGGATCATATGGTTAGATCTACTCTTGTTGGCTAGTGATTGTGATATTATATAAGCTACCTCCAGGAATGTGTATGATAGTGCCATATATGTTTCTCACACTAGCGACTCTTGATCCTACAAACCCCAAGTGACTGATAGATGTGTACCTTCAACTGTTTATTGATAAATTGTTGTAACTATATTGTGAGGGCATATGACATATGATTCTCATAGTGATACATATTTTGGAATATGGGTGGTGCTTATGTGGACTATCAATGAATTACTAGCTTATTCGGTGCTTAGTGGCTGGCATGCAGCTGGAGTCAAAGGTTGTCGATTCTACCTAGACTATAGTAGAGCATTTTACCTACAGTATTGGCATAAAGATTATTACTTTGATTGCCACCGATAGTTTCAACTAGGGGACCATTAATATAGGAGGAATAGGAAGAATTTCACAAAAGATCACATTGAGAGGTGAGATGTTCCTTTGAGGGAATCGAGGAATTAAGGGACTAGATATAACAACATGTCGGTCATATTGACCACATGGTTGTCAACTTAAATGCATAGATTTTAGGTTGTAGCTCGAGCACAAGTGGACTAAAAGGATTATATTTTGGGATTTTCCATATTATAGAGCAAATTAAATCTGACATAATTTGGATGTTACACATATAGAGAAGCACATGCTTGCTAATAATTTCAACATGGTACTAGATGTGAGGGGAAATCAAAGGACAATTTGAATGCTTGCAAGGACCTTATCATTATATACAATTGACTGGAGTTAGCTGTCTCGCTAGATAGTGATGAACTAAAACCTAAGGCTGCTTACACTTAATTGGGATAAAAAACATAGGTTGTGTGTGTGGTTGGTTTGATTGAAGTTTCTAGATGGATATGCTTCCAACATGGATAGATGTGTAGATATGTTGGATTTGAAGTTGAATTGCATGAAATCTCATGAAAGCTATGTTTTCATGGAGCGATTGTTGCCTATTGCACTAAGAGAGATGTTGCCTAAATATGGGTGGAATGCATTAATTGAGACGAGTTTGCTATTCCAATAGTTGTGCATGCCTATGTTGAATAAGCAAAGCATGTAGGATATGAACACAAATGTGGCATTACTAATCTACAACTTGGAAAAAAAATATTCCCTCCCACTTTTTTTTGACTCCATGGGGCACTTGATAGTATACCTATCATAGGAGGCTCTTACAGAAGGCACTATGAAGTATAGATGAATGTACTTTTTTGAAAGGTTAATATGTGACGTGTTTTGTGTGTTTACTAGGTACTAAGCATGTTTACTAGGTACTAAGCTCTTATTTGGATTAATTTTTTTTATTATGGTAGGTTTCTACATAGTTTCAAGAAGAAGGTTAAGAACATGACACATGTGGAGGCGTTGATTGTAAAGGCTTACATAGTTGAGGAGATAGCCAAATTCATCATCTTCTATTTTGAGTTAGGCATGGCACCCAAGCACGCAAGGTCCCCACGTAATATAGCCCAATGTAGTTGAAATTTCACATCCCAATTTTCTATTTTCAACTACCTAGGTAGACCATCTCGTAAGCATAACATGATGTATGTCACGAGTGAAGAGTCCTACATGTTTGAAACATATGTACTATTGATCTATATTGAAGTGGGTTCATTGCATAGGTGGAGCCTTTTCTGCTATGTTAATTATGTTAGTAGATAAGTCTTATACCTTTGGTGTACCCATTCTTTATTGTACCTCTTATAAGATGTTTGTTGAATAGTATGACAATGCATAAGTTGAGATCGACAAAGTTGTTGCCCAACGTTTGGTCTTATGATTCAAAGCCTTAGTGAGTTCTGTTATACATTTGTAATCCATGGTTGATATTGTCTATTGCAAATGGTTTCATAGTATTAGATCATCTATGTAGGTCTTAGTTGCGAAAAACAACATTTTGGGCCTTATACTTTTGTAGTTTAGCATAGGGATCATCTAGCTGTGTGACAGCTATGCATGCATATTACGTGAACAGGTTCAAGTTTAACACCACATTTCTTGTGTAGAGGTGTTTGACATAAAATTATAGTGTATGTGTGCATAGGTCATCTTATAATAAATTAGAGCGTGACTTCTACAAAGTAATTGAGAAAAACTTACAACTGGATTACAGAAACATGCTAGATATGACTGTAGTTTAGCTCAAGTGTCAACAAATCGACCTTGTAAGATGCTAAAGACTGTACATGAAGTATTAACTTGTGGAAGTGAGCCACAAGAGACTTTATCGGAAGAATAAACCATTTATGTTATCTTCACAAGTAGTTTGAGTGAACTACATAGAATATTCTTGTAGAAGGATGGTAAGAAGTGACTGGCATGTGGTCTATAAAACAAAGGTTAGGTCATTTGTTCAGAAATGGTGGGAAAATGTACTATATTAACTTGATATAGAGTACCTACCCCAATAATGGACAACAATGTTCTATGTGTCCCCTCTCTATGATGTGGGAGGGATACAACTGCATGTGGAACTTAACTAGGTAATGCATGAGGACAAGGAAGAAGAGTTATACTCTGGCTCTTTTGCAAACACCTTAGAAGATAGCTACAACTTGGGGCATGAATAAGTTAATGCAGTTAGTTTTCATGTACTTTTAACATTAGCTTTAGACATATACAGAAGACATGTTTGTGATACAATATGCCAAATAATAGAGCTGCTTTTAATTATTTATAAGTTGCAAATTCATATGGAAGAAATTAATCAAATTACATTAATATCAATAAGATTACAGATACTATGCGATACAATGCCTCTTTTTTCACATTACCCTTGGAATGGGGCTATAATCACAAAATAAAAGGAGAATAAAAAAACTAATCCCTAGATACACCCCACAGTCATGAGATCATCATCAAGTGCATTAGCTTGAACAATCGGCCCATCCTCTAGAAAAGGGACTAGAATCCTAAGTTTAACATGCTTTGGAGGATGTGGTGGCTATACCTTAATCGCGTGGATCCTCACCTCACCTTCGAGACCATATAGAACATGAACTAATATAATTCAGAGGACATATATATCTATCGTTTCTCCACAGGGTCCATTTGTACGTGAAGCTCATGAAACTTGATGAATACATCATGCCTGAGTTGGATTATTTTGACTTGGAAAGTACTAATGGTGTCATTGAATCTAGGCTCGTGTTGTGGTGTTGGAGATTGAAGGGTATGGTTGTAGACTATGCTTTGTGGATCTTCGTAAAGCTAAGGTAACTCTAGATGTGGTTATGGTCAAAGGGTAAAGTAGATTGCTTCTTGCGGTTCTTGAGTCTCCTCCATGGCCTTTACCTTGATGCCATTACCCAAACAAAACTATGTAATGAGTTGAACATGCCATAAAAACTATGGGAGTTATTAGCACAACACTACATTTCATCCCTAATCTCTATAATGATATACAAGATAACTACATGCTTTCTAGTGATAGTGGCATAATGGTTCACAAGCCTTATTTGTGTGGCAACAAAGTACCACCACATTTTTCTGATGTCATCTAGGTCGAGTATGTTGAAATATGTGATAAACTATTCTAAGATTTAGGACATGTTCTTATGTTGTGCTTCTGGACAAACTTTGTGTGCCACTGCCTCGAGTGCCTTGGGGTTGTCCATCAATTGTAAAAACTTGGCATTGTGGGGCACGCTGGTTGATCCTCCATGCCATTATGCCTACATGGAAACCTCACACATATACATGATTTATGTGGATGCCATTAGCCAAGTTTACGTAAAACTCGTGAACAATGGGCACTACAGCCACATTTATGAGCTATAGCATGAAAGTGCCCTAATCCTTTACAACAACAGTTGGTGCACGCCATGTGTCATTGCCTTTACTAGGTTGTGCTATAGGACCAGAGACCGGTGTTTTGTAGACTCCTTATGTTGGTGCTCTGCCACTATACTACTCACATATTGATGTTGATCTTAGGATGGGGTGGCTTACTTTGTCCTTACCATTGTTGCAAACTTGCAACATCATATTTGGCAAAAAAAGGTAAATTCTACATTCCAAAGTGTACCTAAGCATTTCTATAATCCACAATGCAAAACCAACAATGCACGCATTTGCAACCACAAGTGCCCTATAATGCAAGCATTTGCAATCTCAAGTGCCCCACAATGCAAGAGTTTGCAAACTCAAAAGCTTAACATTTCCACATTTCAAAGTGTATCAAAGCATTTCCAACCTCAATTGATCCACAAGGCAAAACTAATAATATATGTAAGAGAGATAGAAACATGCAAGTTGACATTAAAAGACAAAGGCAAATTCAATTTCCTTATGAAGTAGATTTCCAAACTTGTAACTCTATGTTTACCAAGTGAATTATGTGTGAGATGTTTAAGATATGGTGTAATTGAACATACAATGTGCATAGCGTGCTCACATATGCTCAGAATGCGATCTAACACCATCCTTATCAATGAGTATGAAAAAAACTCATTAAGACAATTCATCGATCATATAGCAAACAAACATATGCCAACCCTTCCTCGATATTCCAAATAACTTCAAATCTCCTAAACATGCATTATCCAATAATTTCCAACATAAATAGACTAAACTCATGGATCACTTCTACTTGAACGAGCCAATAATTGCAAAAAGGATGATATATTGCCAAATTGCAAAACCCCCAACAACGAATGAACTTATTTCACAAATAATTTTCACATTATATAACCCATCTCTAATATACATAATAGGATTAAGTGTGGAAGTGCATGTACTTGAAATTTATTAGCTTTGAACGATGTTGCGCACTTGTAGATGATGGATATTCGGTTGTTGATGTGTGTTAAATAGCATGTGAAATGCCTATTTATGTTTATTATGCATTTTTCGACTGGCATGTTGCGACATCTAACAAGACATCTCCTTTTTACTAGTCTTTGTCAAGCTCAATGTTGCAAAAATGAATGTGACATTTGTTTTACAATGATATCCCAACCCCTTCTATGCAACACACCAACTACCCATCTACATCATCAAGCCAAGGGGAAGGAAACATGATTCCAACCACTCTATGCATGAACATGATGTCTCATAGCCAATGGCAGGCCGGGGAGCAGGTTTACATCACACCTTGTACAATTTAATAAGTAGATATTGATGTCATTTGCTTTCAATTTTTTCTTTTAAGTTATAACATAAATAATGCATCTCATCTTATAGACAACACTTTTTGTTAAAATTTCAATGCTTAGAAGGAGTTGGTTGACTACATTAACTTCATCATAGTTGATTAGTACCATAGTTCATGGACTCAGTACATTGATCTACCACACAACACAATGTAGCAATGGTTCGAAAAATTTAAAGTATTGTTCTATTAATAATTGCACTTGTTCATGTTACCCATGTCTCTATAGTTCCACGTTCCATTCAATTAAATTACTTTACGATGGCAGGAGCAATATACATAGAGTGCATTCAATAATATAGCCATCAAGAGGCCATTCAAGAAAAAGTAGCAGAGTTAATTTGAAAGAGCTTCTACCAGGCTTAGGTATTTGGGGAAGAAGGTTGATTAGGTTCCATAGGAGAGGTGGAATGAAATGGTTGCAAAGTGGGCTAAATGTACTTTTAGAGTAGCTAACAATAAAAATAGAAACAACTAGTTAGCTGATGATGCCTAAGGTTCCACTATTTGCCGAGGCAGTTACATATCAATTAGTTCATAAAGTGACTACCTTGTAAGTTCTCGTCAACCTTAAACTTACAATAAATATTTCTTTTTAGGACAAAAAGAATTTTGATGTTGCCAAAAAATCGAGTATAGGTTGATCCCTAACCCTACTAGAGTTGTACTCAAGAGTTTAGAAGAACACTACTAGAGAGTGGATAGGTCTTGGAGCACAATCGTAAGGGGTACATGCCGCCTTCTACTTAAATTTGTCTATTATAATTTTATTTGTGTTTTGTGTAATAAGTAGTATTAATAGAAGTGTTTTGTGTAGGAGGTGTTGTAAAAAATGCAATAGGACTATATTACCCATCTAAGAAGGTGGTAGAACTTCAAACTCTAGAAGCAATAGTAATATAATCCTCACCACCCCCAATGGCTTCAAAAACAGTAGGCTGCTGGGAATGGGAATAGAGGTTGGAGCAAATCAGCAACTACTCTGAGGTTCTTTCTCTTCATCACCTTCACAGTTAGTAGAGTTGGCAAAAATGAGAAATGAGTTGTAGCATACTCAGGTAGAATAGAAGACCACAAAAGGGAAGTTGAATAACTATAAGAAGGAGTTGAGAAAGACACATTCGAACTTGGATTATATTATGAATTTCGTTGGTACTTGGCTTGGCATCTCTATAGACTTTCTAGACGATGACGAGAGAACGAGGACGATGTTATGAGGATGAGAGGCTAGCTAGTGATAAGTATGTTATATTTCATAAAAGGTTCTCCATTGAGATGATGATTGCAAAACAAAATATAGTTGTGTATGTTCATGCTATTTATTACTATTTAATATAGTTGTACATTGCTCAAATTATTAGTACTTGCAATTTTCCATGGATCACGTGAATATTACAAAGCCTAGTGAATATAATTATTTATGAAATACCAAAAACTAACAAAAAAATATATTAAAAAAAAACTACTATCCCAAGTCCATCTTAAATCAGTTCCAGATTAGTCCCTAGGCCATCACAAAGATGTGCCCAATGAAACCCAGTGTCATGCTAAAGTTGTCCCAATATCTAACGTCCCTAAATCAAACCAAATTTGCCATTCAAGAACCATGCCTAACATTGCCGTCCCTGATTTGTGCTTAAAGCAACAGTCCCAAAACCATGCTAAAATTTGCCATCCTGAAATTGTACAAAAATTTGTCATTCTAAAATCGCGCCAAAGTTTGTTGTCCTAAAACCATGCAAAAATTCACTGTCTAAAACAATGCCTAAGTTTTCTGTCCTATATCCATCACAAAATTAGGGATAGGCTTAAATATTGAGGCGGTTATCCTTAAAACCGTTTAACAATTGGGGTGATTGCCTAAGTTTGACTATAAATAGTGCGATGGTTGCCACCTCTCATCTCAGAAATTAGGGCGATTATCCTTAAAACTGTTCAACAATTCTATGACAAGGTGATTCAAAACTAATTGGAAGTTGTTCCGAATGCCGTTGCAAATTGAATTACGACAGATTTTTGTGAGAAAGCCGTCTTGGATTGCCATCCCTATTTAGTTACACTTTGGTAGTGACTATTTAATGAAATTTTTTCATGTGGAGAGTTGCATATATCTACATCAGTCATTGCAATTCTTTAATCAAGCTCATTTATGTAAATAGTTACAATATTTTGTGGTGATTTTTTACATGAACACTTGCAATTATTCTTTGTTAAAAACTAATCAAGAAGCTATCCAATCACTAGAGCAATCATATTGATCATGGAAGGAAGAAAAATTTGAGATAGCAGAAAAATGAGTTGAACATGTATTATTCACCCTTTTGTTCTACTCAAGTATTTATACATCAATCCTAAAGTTTTCAAAAGCAACTAACCAACCCAAAACCACTCAACAAGTATTAGTTTTAACTGCTAAAATTGCCAACTAAAATAATGGAACAGTAAATGCAATACCACCAACTAATTTCTTCTAATTGTTAACTGTCAATTGCCAAGGAGTTGCACAAATCATTTTCCAGCTTAGCCATAGCTTGTCCATGTGTCCTCCACATCATCATCTGCTTGATAGTTTTAACACCCCATTTTAAGATGAGAATGGATATCCTTCATTTCATCTTATCGAGCACATGCTCAAGTTAAGTTCCACTTAGGCCTTTGGTTAGAGAGTCTGTAGCCTGCTACTTGTTTGCAATGTATTCCACCTTTAGAATTCCTTCCTCCACTCTTTCTCTAACAAAGTGCAGGCCCATATCAAAGTGCTTGGTCTACTCATAGTGTGTAGGATTTTTGCAAATCTGTAATGCACTTTTGTTATCATAAAAGAGCTTGGCTGAATGGCTTATCTTTTGTCCAAATCCTGTAGCAGATTCCTAATCCAAATGATGTCACATAGGCAATCTGCAATAGACTTATATTCAGCCTTAGTGGAGCTTCATGACATGACTACTTGTTTCTTAGATCTCCAATTGACCAATAAGTGTCCAAGGAATACACAATAACTCATTAAAGATCTTCTTGTGTCAGGGCAACTCTCCTAGTCACTGTTTGCAAATCCTTAAATGTTTGGTTCATTTTCTCTACTTAATAGGATCTCTCTCTCGAATGCTATCTTTAAATACCTTAGCACTCGGAGAGCTCCTTCTAGATGCACCCTACTTGGTCTACTTATGAATTGTGATAAAGTATGGACTAGATAACGCATATTAGGCTTATTGAAAGTTAAGTAGATAAGCTTCCCAACCAGCTACTTATAAGTTGACACATCTTCAAGTAAGTCTTGGTCTATCATTCTTAGCAGATGATTCATTTCAATTGGTGTGCTTGCTGCCTTTGCTCCCAGAAATCGTTAGGCAGTGATTAAGTTAAGGGTATATTTTCTCTAGCACATCACAATTCTAGCTTGTTGTTTTTCTACTTTAACCCTCTAAGAAGTATTTTAGGATTCCATGCTTCCTTAGCTTGAACTTTGATTCAAGGTAGTGAATTATCTTCCCAATTTCACTCTAACATTTGTAGCCGAGGACTAAGTCATTAACGTACACCAGTAGTGCCATGTGTTCCCATTTTCAACCTCCTTTTTGAATAATGACTAATCAGCCCTTGATTATTTGAATCCATATTCGCACAAGGCTTGAGTAAATTTAGTGTTCCACTATCATGAGGCCTGTTTAAGGCTACATAAAGACTTCTTCAGCTTGCAGACCAGGGGTGAAGGAGGTGTGGCAGTCACTACTCTATCTGGTCTGCACCCTATAAGTATGTCCATATATATATATATATATATATATATATATATATATGTCTTCTTGCAACTCTCCATTCAAAAAGGCATTATGGACATCTAGCTACTCAAGTTTCCAATCATTCATAGTTTCCATAGCAAAGAATATCCTCATAGTTGTTTGCTTCACAATAGGGTTAAAGGTATCTTGCTAATCAAAACCTTCAACCTAGTTGAACCCCTGGGCTACTAATCTAGCCTTATGTCTCTCAATTGATCCATCTGACTTTAACTTGACTTTGAATACCCATTTGCATTCAATTGGCTTCCTATTCCTTGGAAGTGGCACAATGTCCCAAGTGTCATTAACTTCTAAGGCTTGGAACTCATCTGCTATGGCCTTTCTCCAACATGGAAACTTATAGCCTCAGCATAAGATGTTGACTCCATTGTGTCATCAAGGACAAATAAGAAACCTGTGTAATTGGAGGTGAGTTGGGCTGTATTGAGATGGTTAGCTACAGGGTGCATTATGGGTGGTTCTGGTTGGTTAATAGGATGGTGATACATTTCTAGATATTTAGGTAATTTCCTTACTCTACGAGATCTTCTTAATTGCTCAGGTTGAACAGGAACTTGCTAATAGTTCAAAGAAGTTGGTTGAGATAAGGAACTTGACTGAGCATTGTTAGTCACCAGTGATGGTTCATCTGATATTGAAGGTGAGGGAAACAGTGTATGATCCTCACTATCAACCTCAACCATGTCATGATTAGGAGCATGATTAGCACTGGTTTTAGGGTTGGAAAAATAATGATTTAGTGAGGCAAATTAAAGATGCAAGAACTAAGGAACAGAGTTGTTGGACAACTCAAGCTGGGACTGACTGAAAGGGAAGATGTTTTCATGAAAGATCAGGTCCCTTGAGAAGAAAATCTTAAGTGTTTAAAGGTCATAAACTTATATCCCTTGACTCCAACTAGATAGCCTATAAAGATGCATTTCTTTGCTCTAGGATCAAACTTATTCCTATCCTTCTTTAGAGTGGAAGCAAAGATCAAACAACTAAATACCTTGAGCTGATTATAATTTAGTAAGGTTCCAAAGAGACATTGGTAGGGGTATTTGAAGTTTAGGGTCATGGAAGGAAGTCTATTTATCAAATATGTGGCACAAAGAACAGTCTCTCCCAAAACTTAATTGGTAATGAGGCCTAAAAAAGGAGAGTCCTAGCAATGGAGATGACATACTGATATTTTCTCTCAACAACCCCATTTTGTTGTGGACTCTCAACATAAAAAGTGTGGTGTATTATTCCCTTTTTAGTGAAGAAGGTAGGCATTGTGTATTCTGATGCATTGTCAGTTCTTATTATCTTAACCTAGAATTGGAATTGTGTCATAACTAGATTACAAAACATGGGAATCAGGTGTGTGAAATTACTGTTGTGTCTCATTAGATATGTCCAAGTGACTCTTGTGCAATCATCCACAATGGTGAAGAAGTAGTGATAATTACTTAGCGTTGGTGTAGAATAAAGATCCCATGTATCCATGTGTAACAACTCAAAAGGTTTGACAGCAGACTTGAGCTGAATTGGGAAAGAAATTTTCCTTTGTTTAGCCTTTGGACATACATCGCAAACCCAATTTGATGATACGTTCACAAAAAGTGATATAGTTCATGTATCTTATTTACTATTTGATGTGAGGCATGCCCTAATCTAAAATGCTATACATCAAAAGAGTTTGTACTAGATATGTTGACTGTTCGTAAGAAGCCATTGGCCTCAATAATAGGCTTGGAAATAGTAGGTTTCATTGAAACAAGTTAGCTGAGGTGTTGATGCAGGACACAAAGTCCTTTGTTTAGTTAAGTTAACCCAATCCTCATCATAGGTGATTGGACTTGAATGCAACAAGACTTGGAGTCAAAGATCAAAGAGTAATTGAGGGACTAAACAAGTATACGGACTGACAAGAAGTTAAACTTGAAGGAGGGAACAAAAAGCACATCATAAATGATAAGAGATTGAGACAATCTAATGGCTCCTATACTAGTGACAAGGATCCTACTACCATTTGGCCAGTTGACAAACATGTCTAAAATAGGTTTATGTAATTAGAAGGGTAGCAAATTACCAATGTGATCAGATGCTCCAGTATCAATTATCCATTTGACCGAGGTTGGTGTTGATTCATCACTAGGTGTATGCTGCTTAACTGACATCAAAGAGAAAGGGTAGTTAAGAAACAATTTACCTGCAAAGTTATAAAAGGATTGGTGTTAGAGTTCTAGGGATGGTTGAGCCCTTCGCTGATTCTATGAGGATCCCATGCTAAGTTAGACCATTACATTTGAGTTAAGCAGGGAGATTAGCCTACTGATTTGATCTTAGGACGATGTTATGTCCTCTTTCACATTTCTTGCCATAACTTCACTCCTTTCCTCCAATGAAACCTAGCTTGCAGAGGTTTGGTAGGCTTTGTTCCTCCCCTTAGTGAACTTGAAAGTGTTGGGAAAACCGATCAACTTGTAGCATTTTTCCCTTGAATGACCTTTCTTACCATGGTGGTATAGGTGACTTCTACTTTTCTTTCCTTCTTTTCTATGGATGCAACTATTCCTGCAACCTCTGTCCAACTATGGTTGTGCAAGGAGCCTCCTAACCTTTGATTTTTCTCCACTACTATTGCATTGTATGCTTCATCTAGGGAAAGAAAGGGCTTTTGTCTCAGAAGTTGGGATCTGTTGATAGAGAATCTTTCATTAAGTCCATTTAAAAATTTGTACACCTTATCCTTCTCACATATGTCTGCATACTTCTAGAAGCACTTAGGATTACAACGTCCACATGTGCAGTAGGGAGGTGGTCTAAAATGCCTCAATTCTTTCCAAACTCTCATCAACTCAGTGTAATATACATCAATAGCCCTAGATCCTTGTGTGATGTAGCAGAATTCATGGTGAAGTTTTTAGACCCAACTATCATCTGGAGTGGAGAACCTTTTCTACAGAATATCGCAAATTTGATAGGCATATTTGACAAATGCAAGTTGGGGGTTCCATGGACTCCAATAGCTAGGAAATGATTAGATCATTATTCCTGATCCATGCTAGATGTAGAGGATCATTTTCTTGCAGTTCTTTGATCCTTCCATTGATAAATCCTAGTTTATTTTTTATTGAAAAGGCCAAACTGAACGACCTACTCCAAGTGATGTAGTTGGTTCCATTGAGAGCTGGAGCCACAACGACTGAGGAGTGATTGTTAGCGAGATGGACATAGAAAGGGGAGTTGCTGTCATCAACTCCATGATTGGCATTCGGTTGATTGGTAATGTTTCTTGATGAAGATGACATGTTGTTGAGTTACAGAGTTATAGTTGCGATTGAGGGAACTTGTTGCTCTAAGTCCATGTTGAAAACTAATCAAGAAGCCATCTAATCACTAGAGCAATCAAACATGGAAGGAAGAAAAAACTGAGATTGCAGAAAAATGAGTTGAACATGTTTTGTTCACCCTCTCGTTTTGCTCGTGAATTAATATAGCAATCCTATAGTTTTCAGAAGCAACTAACCGACCCAAAACCTCTCAACATGGATCAATTTTAACTACCAAAACTGCCAACTAAAATAATGGAACAGTAAATGCAATGCCACCAACTCATTTCTTCTAATTGTCAATTGCCAAGGAGTTGCACAAATCATCCTCCACCTTGGCCATGGCTTGTCCATGTGTCCTCCACATTATCATCTGCTTGAGTACTTTTAACATTCTTATTAAAAGTTCATTCAAAATTCCAACATGTCATTTGATTACTGACCGAACCTTTACTCATGTGATGTGTATTTTGTGAATGTACTTCTCCTTTAATTTTGAATTATTTGCCCTGTAGTTCAGACTCATTTTTAGTATTTAGATTGCAAAAAAATTTAGATGAAAGAAATTTTAAAAATTAAAGTTATACATACCTATACTTACATAAAATATAAGAGGACGTATCTATACATTTTCTGATTTCTAGACTATCGTTAATTGTTTTGCATATATTATCTCTCACTCTACACCATCAATTTTAATTTAGTTCATTCACTTTTCCAATTTAATTAATTCAAAATTTTCAATGTTTATTTTTATTATTTTATGAATTTTAAGAATAATAAAAAATTTGTATTTAAAAATATTATTATTTAACTTTTACGGACAAATATTGAGTGTTTTCAATTCTGATTTATTACATATTTTTTATTATAGCATTTTCTTTAAATTTTAATTTATTCACTTTAAAGCTATGTATCTTTCATTTTACAAATAATATATAATGTTATGATAAGACCATCAAATTCATGACCAAATCCATAGGTTGTGTCTTCTGACTAATCAAACGAAGTCATGCCAGAGAAGCTGGACGAGTCCTTAGTGACACTTGGAAGGGCCGTTCAGGGACTGGATGCCAGCATCATAATTGAGGCTTGAGACTCCGAGGGCATGAACTGGATCAACGGTCAACCTTGTAGAAGTGAGAGCAGATCACGGTCTTGTGTGTGCGCGTGTCCGCAAATACAATGTTCATATTAAAAGGTAATGGATAAATAGAGTTACCCTCTAAAGAAATTGCAATTTACATTAATGCTCATTACACGGATAATAATTCGACAAGTAAAGTGGTTAAGACGAGTAGTTGTCAGATGAGAGGAAATAATTTTGATATGAAGCAAACAATTGATGATGATGCCAACCTATGATTGATGATTGATGGATAGGTGTCCTTAATTTCTACCATTCATTTTCAAATCCCATATACAAAAATAAAAAGGAAAAACATCTCATTAATTATATAAATAGTAGAATTAGATGGTCCCCAAGTTATTCATCACCGAAAAAACAGCAATGAAATAAAATTTGGAAAATAAATTAAATTTTAATAATTTTAATATTATCAACCACGTATGATAGTATGTAAGTAACATAAAAAATACAAGTAGAAGATTCATTAGGATGGCTGATATTTGACGGGCCATTTGGGTATCATCCATCAGCTGATCATATCTTTAGACTTTAATGCATTGTTTTTACAGTTGAAATTCAGATCTATTGGCACTTGAAAGAAAACGAAAAGAGAAAAAAAAATGAAAAACAGCTTTAATTTTCTAGTATAAAAAGTACAATATATACACTCTTCACTGTCCATGTATTTAGGGTCGAACATTTCAAATTAAAAGCGCAAAGCATTGGTTGTTGAGAGTTGGTTGTTGTAGGTTTTTAACCTTGGATCATACTAATTGGTTTGATTGGGAACGGGTCAATTTTTCAATTTAGTTACATTATATTACTGGTTCTTAAGGTGAACGGGTCAAAATCAGACTAGCTGATCAAAAATTGGTTTTACATTTTTTATTGATAAAAATAAAAAAACAAAATTCACCTTTTTTAAAATAAAATGATATTTTTATGTTTTTTTAATGAGATTTCAAACTTATTTACTTCATAAAAGAATATTTGTATATATAACTTTTACTGCCTATTTTTTATTCGGACTTGTATTTGTTTAATAATTTTTATTCATATGTTATCTTAATTAAGTTGTTTAAAATTTAACTACTACATCTTAAAATTAAATTTTTCACGTTACTTATGTATTGTTTTATTTTATGATGACTCTACAAAACGAGTTATTCATCCTATGCAATTTGTGTGATTTAATACTAAAACGTTTGAATTTTTAGCCACCTTGTGACATAATTTGTATATGTGAAGTTATTGATAGGAATTGAACTTAATTTATTTAATTCTTGCATAAGTACAGTTAATGTAGGTGTTTTCATTTTTAGATGCACATCTAGAAAGTCTTTAGGCAAGATGGAATAAAGAAGGGAAACAAACTTAGAAGGTGCAACTCTTTCGAAAAGAAAGTTTTAAGAGTAATTTTTAAGAACTGTTATGTTTTGATAGAGTATTTAATTGATGAAATTTTAAAATATTAAAATAAAATGAATTAACTTTTAAACAATCGAAACAATAGTTCATTTGAACATTAAAATAGAAAGTCACAAGGAAAAAAATGCGCCTTACCAGAGCATAGGTGGACCAACGCAAGAATCCAATATAAAATTAGCCCCTTTTGCCCTTTTCTTGCCACGTATAAATATTTAAATGTGGGTTTTAAGGGGACACTAGGATATCAAATCGGATCCTGATGCATATAGATACAAATGGTCCAAGGGGAGCAAAAATTTCCAAGAGCATTTGGAACATTTCGTTTCTGAGTAGAAGAGCCGTTTTCAAATAGTATTCAAAAATTGAATAAAAACAGTGTAATTCACTCCTTGAACAAATCGAGTTCATTTCTTATCTCACTCAAAGATTCATGCTTGAATTCCTTGTATTTCTCCTTTGAAAATTTGGACATGATATCAACAACTTCAATAAATGTGGTTGATACATGTTATTAGCTCCTAAATTTTAGGTCAAATTACCATAAAAAACAGCTCTATTTCTTTCCATGTTATAACAAAATTTGAAATATTTAATCGATTATCAAAAGTCGACATGCCAACAAATTGCTATAACATTTAATGTAATAGTTGTTTCAAAACCATATAAGTGAACTGCGTTTGTGCCCAAAATATCAACAACACACAATTTATGTCACCAATAATTTCTCCTTTCAGCATTATGGGTTAGGCCTAAGAAATATGAAACAACATTCCCAAAAGAATAAAACAAGACCAGAATTATTTAAGCATCAAGTTCATCTATAATTTGGACTTGTTTATTGCAAGTTGAATACCAAAATTTAAGCAAATGTATATTACTCTTGTTGATGTTCATCTTATAATATGACGAAAAATATCCTGATAGTAATAGATGTAATAAGAAGTCCAAAAGCAAATAAAAAAAAAATGAAGGTAACACTTGTAAAATGTAGCAAATAGTAGAGAAAACAGAACTCCTCTAATACTGCCTCTTAGAGTCCAACATACTATAGATACTCCCGTAGCTTTATGGATACTTCTCCTTTAAGCCTCATTTTGACTAAGCATAAAATCCAAATTGACCAAAAGAAAAGGTATTACCTTAGAGTATTGGTGAACCTTTAGTCTCTTAGAATTTTTCATCAAGTGCTGTGGAGATAATAGCATGTGTGCTAGGAAATGTTGGGACATAAGGAATGTCATGAACATTGAAGATCTTAACTTGGGTTGTAGAAGGCCCAACTTCGATTAGCGAAAGTCTTGCTAAAACAATCAAAGGTCAAGCCTTCTACAACGCTAATAGCAGGATGTGTAGCACAAGAGGTTGTATCAAACTTAAAGCTTCGTTGCTTTCGGCCTCTATATTCTGCATTGTATGAAAATATCTTCCAAATCAATGGATGTAGCAATCAAATTATTCAAGTTGCTTTCAAGAGCATCCTCCATAAGACAGCTGTTGAAGTTAGGGTTGGTGGTGTCAAACCGTTCACCTTCCCATCATTTAATAACTAAGCGATAAAACCCATTTGTTTAGTTGTTTTAGTTAGTTATGTTTTCTTTTCTTTCACATTTTGCTTTCTCAATAGAGCAGTAATCAAGAAAAGGTTGTGTAGATTTCCATAAAAAATATGTGACTTAGCATATTTAACAAAATTGGCCAAGATGAAGAAGGTATTAAGCATACAAGTAAGAAGAACAAAGACAAAACAGTTAATCAAAAGATTCAAAACAGTTAAATTCAATCACATAAGTCCCCAAAAACAATAAAAACTGGCCACTCGTGATGTCAAAAACAACATGAGGCATAATTTCAACCATCATGAAATAAGAATTCAAGAATGCAAAGTTAAAGAAAGAAGAAATCTTATTCCAAAAAGATGCATCTTGAATGCATTTCACTTTACAATTTTTAATCCTTTCAAATTCTAGCTTTAAAATCCTAATAAAAATAAAAGAGAGAAAATTGAAAGGAGGTGGCTTATAAGTGTCCTCCTCCGAAAGCCCAACATTAAATATTTATATGTAGCAATAAAAGGGCAAAAAGGGCTTATTCTCTATTGGATTCTTGTGTCAGTCTATCTATACTCTAATAAGGTGCACTTTTTTAGTCGTAACTTTCTAGTTCGATGTTAAAATGACCCGTGGTTTCCATTGTTTCAAAGCTAATTCATTTTATTTTTATATTATAAAATTTTATCACTTGAATACTCTATCAAAACATGATAGGTCTCAAAAGTGATTCCTGAAAGTTTCCTTTTCAAAGAGTTGCACTTTCTAAGTTTATTTCTCTTCTTTATTTCATCTTGCTTGAAGACTTTCTAGACCTGTACCTAAATCATAAAAAAACACCTACATTAAGTATAATTATGCAGGAATTAAATAAGTTAAGTTCAATTCCTATCAATTACTTCACATATACAAATAATGTCACAAGGTGGCTAAAAATTCAAATGTTATAGTATTAAATCTCACAAATTGCATAGGATGAATGACTCTTTTTGTGGAGTCATCACATAAAAAAAAGAATATATAATTAACATGAAAATTTTAATTTTAAGATGTAGTATTTAAATTTTAAACTACTCAGTTAAGATAACATATAGATAACAATAATTAGATAAATACAAGTCCTAACCAAAAATAGGTAGTAAAAGTTATATATACAAAGTATTTTTTACGAAGTAAATAAGTTTGATATATCACAAAAAAACATAAAAATATTATTTTATTTAATTTGATTTTTTAAAAAAGGTGAATTTTGTTTTTATTTTTATTTTTATCAATAGAAAATGTGAAACCAATTTGTGATCGGCTAGTCTGATTTTGACCTGTTCACATTGAGAACCAGTTATATAACGCAACTAGATCGAAAAATTGGTCTGTTCCCGACCAAACCAATCAGAGTACGATCTAAGATTAAAGTCTGTTCCCAACCAAACCAATCAGTACGATCTAAGATTAAAAACCTTATTGTTAGCAAGAACCAACTCTCAACGACCAATGTTTTGCGCTTTTAATTTGAAATGTTCGACTTAAAATACATGGACAATGAAAAGTGTAACTGTTGTACTTTTTGCAGCAGAAAATTAAAGGTTTTTTTTTTTTTTGATTTTTTTCCCTTTTCTCTTTCTTCCAAGTGCTAATAAATCTCAGTTTCAACTGTAAAAGCAATGCATTAAAGTCTAAAGATATGATCAGCTGATGGATGATACCCAAATGGACCGTTAATTGTTAGCCATCCCAATGATTCTTCTACCTGTATTTATCATGTGTTACTTACGTACCATGACACCCGTTGTTGTTATTAAAATTATTAAAATTTAATTTAGTTTTGAAATTTTATTTCGTTGCTTTTTTTGGTGATGAATAACTTGGGACCGTCAAATTCTACCATTTATATAAAAAATGAGATTTTTTCCTTTTAATTTTTGTATATGGGATTTGATGATTAATCGTAGAAATTAGGTACACCTATCCATCAATCATAGGTTGGCGTCATCATCAATTGTTTGGTTAATATCAAAATTATTTTCATGCAACTAACAACCACACGTCTCAACCACTTTCCTCGTGAAATTATTATCCGGTAATGGGCATTAATGTAAATTGCAATTTCTTTAGAGAGTAACTCTCATTAACCATTACCTTTTAACATGAACAATATGTTTGCGGCGTACACACACACACACACAAGACAGTGATCTTCTCCAAGGACTCAATCATCTACGCTAAGGACTCGTTGAACTTCTTTGGCATGACTTCTTTTGATTGGCCAGAAGACACAACCTATGGATTTTGGTCATGAATTTGATGGTCTTATCATAACATTATATGTTATTTGTAAAATGAAAGATACAAAGCTTTAAAGTGAATAAATTAAAATTTAAAGAAGATACTATAACAAAAAATATGTAATAAAACAGAATTGAAAACCCTCAATATTTGTCCATAAAAGTTAAATAATAATATTTTTAAATATAAATTTTGTATTATTCTTAAAATTCATAAAATAAAAATAAATAAATATTGAAAAATTTGAATAAATTAAACTGGAAAAGTGAATGAAATAAATTAAAACTGAAGGTGTAGAGTGAGAGATAGCATACATAAAACAATTAAAGATAGTCTAGTAATCAGAAAATGTACGAGTTCTCTTATATTTTCACGTATGTCTATAACTTTAATTTTTTAAATTTCTTTCATCTAAATTTTATCACAATCTAAATACTTAAAATGAGTGTGAACTTCAGGGAAATAATTCAAAATTAAAGGAGAAGAACATTCGCACAATACACATCACACGAGTTAAGGTTCAGTCAATAATAGAATGACATGTGTTGGAATTTTGAATAAACTTTAAAAAAGGATATTTGCAAATATTCATGTAAAGAATCACCACAAAATGTTGTAATTGTTTATGTAAATGAATTTCATTAAAGAGTTGCAACAATTGGTGTACATATATGCAACTCTCCACATGAAAAAATTTCATTAAATAGTCACCGCTGGAATATAACCAGATAAGGATGGCAGTCTAGGACGGCCTTCTCACAAAAATCGGCCGTAATTCAATCTGTGACAGCATTTGGGACAACTTCCAATTAGTTCTGAATCACCCCATCATAGAATTTCGTGCCAGTTTGGAGGATATTCACCCTGATTTTTGAGATGGGAGATGGCAACCATCACAATATTTACGATTAGATTGGGCTTGGGCCATCTCAAAATTAGAGACAACTTGATTAAGCCCATTCGCAATTCTATGATGGATATGAGACAACAAACTTAGGCATGGTTTTTGATAAGTGAATTTTTGCATGGTTTTTGGACAATAAACTTTGGCGTGGTTTTAGAATAACAAATTTTGGTACAGTTTCAAGATGGCAAATTTTGGCATGGTTTTGGGATGATCACTTTTAGGATGGATTGGGATAGCCCGATTAGGCACAGTTCTAGAATGGCAAAATTTGGTTCAGTTTTGGAATGATAGATTTTGGGATAACTTTAGGATGACATTGAGTTTCATTGGGATAGATTTGGAAATGATTTAAGATGGATTTGGGATAGTATTTTGCTTTCAATATATTTTTTGTTGGTTTTTGGTATTTCATAAATATATTATATTCACTAGGCTTTGTAATATTCACATGATCCACCCAAAAAGCATGAAAAATTGCAAGTACTAATAATTTGGGCAAAGTATAGCTATATTGAATAGTAATAAAGAGCATGAACATACACAACTGTATTTTGTTTTGCAATCATCATCCCAATAGAGAGGGCATTATGAAATATAACTTACTCATCACAATCTAGCCTCTCGTCTTCACCAGCATTGTCATCATTCTTTCGTCATCGTTAGGGAAGGCTATAGAGATGCCAAGCCTTGTACCAATGACATGCATAATATGATCTAGCTTGAACTGTATCTTTCTCAACTCGTTTCTATAGTCATTCAACTCCCCTTTTGTGGTCTTCAACTCATCATGAGTATGTTGCAAGTCATCTATCACTTTTGCAAGTTTGTTAACTGTGAAGATGATGAAGAGAAGATCCTAGAATTAGTTGCTAATATGCTTTACCCTCTGTCACATTCCCAGTAACTTGCATTTTTTGAAGCCAGTGAGGGTAGTGAGGATTATATTGCTATTGCTGCTGAAGCTTAAAGCTCTACCACCTGCTCAGTAAGGGTAACCTAGTTCAGTTGTATTTTTGACAACTTCTCCTACACAAAACACTTTTGTTAATATTACGTATTACACATAACACATATAAAATTATAATAGCCAAATTTATGTAAGATGTAGCATGTACACCCTATGATTGTACTTGAGAACCTACCCATTCTCTAATAACATTCTTCCAAACTCTTGAGTACAACTCAAGAGGCGTCAGGGATTGACCTAAACTCG
Source organism: Avicennia marina (assembly GCA_019155195.1). Lineage (NCBI taxonomy): Eukaryota > Viridiplantae > Streptophyta > Magnoliopsida > Lamiales > Acanthaceae > Avicennia > Avicennia marina. The sequence goes on along the minus strand of CM032758.1, from coordinate 9,602,014 downwards.
ATTCTTAGGCAACATCAAAATTCTCTAATAACATTCTCTAAAAAATATTGAAAATTTTGAATAAATTAAACTGGAAAAGTGAATGAAATAAATTAAAACTAAATGTGTAGAGTGAGAGATAGTGTACATAAAACAATTAATGATAGTCTAGTAATCAGAAAATGTACAAATGAGTTCTCTTATATTTTCTTGTACGTCTAGGTATGTATAACTTTAATTTTTTAAATTTCTTTCATCTAAATTTTATCACAATCTAAATACTTAATATAAGTGTGAACTGCAGGGGAAATAACTCAAAATTAAAGGAGAAGTACATTCACACAATATACATCACACGAGTAAAGGTTTAGTCAATAATAGAATGGCATGTGTTGGAATTTTGAATGAACTTTTAAAAAGAATATTTGCAACTATTCATGTAAAGAATCACCACAAAATGTTGTAGTTATTTATTGAAATGAACTTGATTAGAGAGTTGCAATGGTTGGTGTACATAAATGCAACTTTCCACATGAAAAAATTTCATTAAATAGTCACTGCCAGAATATAACCAGATAAGGATGGCAGTCTAGGACGACCTTCTCAAAAAAATTGGCCGCAATTCAATCTATAACAGCATTTGGGACAACTTCCAATTAGTTCTGAATCACCCCATCACAAAATCATTGCACTAGTTTGGAGGATAATCGCCTTGATTTCTAAGATGGGAGACGGCAGCTGTCACAATATTTACGGTTAGATTGGGCCATCTCAAAATTAGAGACAACTTGATTAAGCCCGTTCCCAATTCTATGGTGGATGTGAGACAGCAAACTTAGGCATAGTTTTTGATCAGTGAATTTTTGCATGGTTTTAGGACAATAAATTTTGGTGTGGTCTTAGGATGACAAATTTTGGTACAGTTTTAGGATGACAAATTTTGGCATAGTTTTGGGACGATTGCTTTTAGGATGGATTTGGGATTGCACAGTTAGGCAGGGTTCTAGAATGGTAAAATTTGGTTCAATTTGGAAAGATAGATTTTGGGACAATTTTAGGATGGCATTGAGTTTCATTGGGATACATTTGGAATGATTTAAGATGGATTCGGGAGCATATTTTGCTTTCAATGTGTTTTTTTGTTGGTTTTTGGTATTTCATAAATATATTGTATTCACTAAGCTTTGTAATATTCACATGATCCACCCAAAAAAGCATGGAAAATTGCAAGTACTAATAATTTGAGCAATGTACAGCTACATTGAATAGTAATAAATAGCATGAACATACACAACTGTATTTGGTTTTGCAATCGTCATCTCAATAGAGAGGCCATGATGAAATATAACTTACTCATCACTATCTAGCCTCTCATCCTCACTAGCATTGTCATCGTTCTCTCGTCATTGTTAGGGAGGCTACGAGATGCCAAGCCATGTACTAATGACATTCATAATATGATGCAGCTTGGATTGTGTCTTTCTTAACTCGTTCCTATAGTCATTCCACTCCCCTTTTGTGGTCTTCAACTCATCATGAGTATGTTGCAACTCCTCTCTCACTTTTGCGAGCTTTGTTAACTGTGAAGATGATGAAGAGACAGATCTTAGAATTAGTTGCTGATATACTCCAACCTCTATCACATTCCCAGCAACTTGCATTTTTTGAAGCTAGTGGGGGTGGTGAGGATCATATTGCTATTACTGCTAGACCTTGAAGTTCTACCACCTTCTTGGTAAGGGCAGCCTAGTTCTGTTGTATTTTTTACGACTCCTCATACACAAAACACTTTTGTTAATTCTGCGTATTACACATAACACAAATAAAATTATAATAGACAAATTTATGTAAAAGGCAGCATGTACCCCTTGTGATTGTACTCGAGGACCTACCCATTCTCTAATAATATTCTTTTAAACTCTTGAGTACAACTCAAGAGGGGTCAGGGATTGACCTACACTTGATTCTTAGACAACATCAAAATGTTTTATGTCCCCAAAAGAAATATTCATTGTAAGTTTAAGGTTGATGAGAATTTACAAGGTAGTCACCTTGTGCACTAACTAATACGTAATCGTCTTGGTAGATCGTGGAACCTAAGGCATCATTAGCTAACTGATTGGTTCTATTTTTATAGTTGATGGTTCTGCAGGTACCTTCAACCCATTTTGCAAGCATTTCATTCCACCTCTCCTATGGAACCTAATCAACCTTCTTCTTAAATACCTAGGCCTAGTGGAAGCTCTTTTGAATGAGCTCTGCCACTTTTTCTTGAATGCCCTCTTGATAGCTGTATCGTCAGATGCACTTCATGTACACTGCTGCTGCCATCGTAAAGTAATTTAAGTGAAGGGGGTGTGAAGCTGTAGAGATATGGATAACATCAACAAGTGCAATAATTAATAGCACAATACTCTGAATTTTTCAGACCATCGCCACATTATGTCTTATGGCACATAGTGTACCGAGTCTATAACCCACAGTAATGGTCGGATATGATGGAGTTAATGTAGTCAAGCAACTCCTATGCACTAAAATTTTAACAAAAAGTGTTGTATATAAGACAAAATGCAGTATGTATGTTACAACTTGAAAGAAAAAATTGAAAAAAAATGAAATTAATGTGTACTTATTGAACTATACGAGGTGTGATGTGAACCTGCTCCCTAATCTACCACTGGCTATGAGACATCGTGCTCGTAACTCCCATAAGTTTCTATGGCATGTTCACCTTATTACACAGTTTTTTTTAGTTGATAGCATCAAGGTAGAGGCCATAAAGGAGACTTGAGGATCATAGGCTGCAATCTACTTTACCCCATCACAACAGCCACATCTAGAGTTACCTCAACTTGATGAAGAGCCATAAAGAATAGCCCACAACCCTACCCCACAATCTCCACCTCCACAACACTAGCCAGGATTCAACGATGCTATTAAAGCTTTCCAAGTCCAAATCAATCAGCTTAAGCATGATGTATTCACCAAGTTTTAAAATTTCATATATAGATGGATTGCATGGAGAAATGATAGACACATGTGTAATCATAATTACATGATTTCATGTTCTATGTGGCCTCGAGGGTCAAGTGAGGGTCCAGGTGACTAAGGTACAACCACCACATCCCCCTAAGCGTGTCGACCCTTAGATTCCAGCCCCTTTTCCAAAGGATGGGCCTATTGTCTTGCTAATGCACTAGATGATGATCCAACAATTAACAGGTGTAACTAGAGATTAGTTTGCTTATTTTCCTTTTGTTTTGTAATTAGAGCCCTATTCTAAGGGTAATGTAAGAAAAGAGGCATTGTATCACATAGTACTTATAATCTTGTTGATATTATTATCGTTTGATTAATTTCTTCCATATGGATTTGCAGCATAGAAATAATTAAACACAACTTTATTATTTGGCGTATTATATCACAAACATATTTTTTGTATCAAGTATGTCAAAGGCTAACGTCAAAAGTACATGAAAACTAACTACATTAACTTATTCTTACCTTGAGCTATAACTATCTTCAGAGGTTCTTACATAAAAGTTGTAGTCTAACTTTTCTTCGTTATCCTTGTGCATTACCTCATTAAGGTCCACATTTGTATCCCCTCTGGGTCATAGAGAGACTGTTGGGGTAGGTACTCTATATCGGGTTGATATGGTACATCTTCTCACCACTTCTCAGTGTTTGATCTGACCTTTATTTTATAGACCATATGCTAATCACTTCTTACCATCTTTTTGCATGAATATTCCATGTAGTACACTTGAACTACTTGTTGGGCCAACATAAATAATTATTTCTTTTGATAAAGTCTCTTATGGTTTACTTCCACAAGTTGATAATTCAGGTGTACTCTTTGGACTCTTACGGGGTTGATCTGCTAACACTTGAGCAAAACTAGAGTCGTATCTGGCATAGTCCTATAATCCAGTTGTAAGCTTTCCTCGATCACTTCTTAGAAGTCGTACTCTAAGTTTTTGTAAGATAGGCTATGCACACATATACTGTAATTTTACGTCAAACGCCCCTGCCCATGAAATGTGGTGTGAAACTTAAACCCACTCACGCAATATGCATGCATAGTTTTCATGTAGCTAGATGGTCCCCTTAAGCTATGAAGTATAGAGTCTAAAATATTGTTGTTCGCATCTAAGACCTGCACGAATGATCTAATACTATGAAACCATTTGCAATGGACAATATCATTTAACCTATGGATTATAAATGAATGATAGAACTCTTAAAGGCTTTGAATTATGAGATAAAATGTTGGGCAACAACTTTGTCTATCTCAACTTGTGCATCATTGTACTGTTCAACAAACATCCTAGAACAAGTACAATAAAGAATGGGTACACCAAACATACACTAAACGTATAAGACTTAGCTACAAAAGTAATTAAAACAGTGTAAAATAGAAAGCTATACAATGGATCCACTTCAAGGCAGTTCAGTAGTACAATGGCGTGTGGAATTTGAGCTACATATGGCTTTATTATGCAGGGGCTTTGTGTGTCTGGACACCATGCTTAAGCAAAATACAAGGTGGTGAATGTCGCTATCTTCTCGACTATGTAAGCCTTCACAATTGATGCCTCTACATGTGTCTTGTTCTTAGCCTTATTCTTTAAACTATGTAGAAACCTGCTATAGTAATAAAGTAATGTAAATAAGAGCTTAGTACCTAATAAACACACAAAACATGTCATATACTAACCTCTCAAAATAGTACATTCATCTATCCTACACAAGGCCACCTACAAAAGCCTTCCATAGCAAGTGTACTATCAAGTGCTCCATGGACTTGCAAAAAGTGGGAGGGAATATTTTTTCAAGTTACAGATTAGCAATACCACACTTGCATTCATGTCCTACATGCTCTCCTTGTTCAAGCATTCATACCCTACATGCTCTCCTTGTTCAACACAGGCATGCACAACTATTGGATGAGCTATGCACACACACACACACACACTATAATTTTATGTTAAATGCCTCAGCACAGGAAATGTGGTGAGAAACTTGAACCCGTTCATGTAATATTTATGCATTTGTCATGCAACTAGATGATCCCCACGCTAAACTACGAAGTATAGAGTCTGAAATATTGTTGTTCACATTTAAGACTTGCACAGATGATCTAATACTATGAAACCATTTGTAATGGACAATATCATTTAAACCATGGATTATAAATGTATGACATAACTCACAAAGGCTTTGAATCATGAGACAAAATACTAAGTGACAACTTTGTCTATCTTAAATTATGCATCGTTGTACTATTCAACAAACATTCTATAACAGGTACAATAAAGAATGGGTACACCAAATGTACAAAACTTAGCAACCAAAGTAATTAAAATAGCGAAAAAGGTTCCAACTATACGGTGAACCTACTTCAAGATAGTTCAGTAGTACATATGTTTCAACCATGTAGTGCTTCTTACTCATAAGATACCTCATATTATGCTTACAGGATGGTTTGCCTAGGTAGTTGAAAATGGAGAACTGGGCTATGGAATTTGAGCTACATGGGGTTGTATTACGAGGGGCCTTATGCACTTGGATGCTATGCCTGACTCAAAATAGAAGGTTTGCAGTGGCCATCTCCTTAACTATTAAACCTTTACAATCGATGCCCCACATGTGGCTTGTTCTTAACCTTCTTCTTTAAACAATACAGAAACCTACCATAATGACAAAGTTAATCCAACTAAGAGCTTAGTACTTAATAAACATACAAAACATGTGACATTCTAACCTCTCAAAAGAGTACACTCATTTGTACTACATAAGGCCACCTGCAAGAGCCTCTCATGGTATGTGTACTATCAGGTGCTCTATAAAGTCAAAAAAAGTGGGCGGGAATATTTTTTTCAAGTTACAAATTAGTAATGCCACATTTGCATTCATGTCCTACATGCTCCCCCTGTTCACAGGCATGCTCTCCATATCCTATATTTTCATTTATGTTGAGTGCATCATCATGACAATTAGGGTGACGACAAATTCAACAATGATGCACTCAAAAGCGTCTTGATTTGTCAGCACATAGCATCTTCGTGACGACATAAACAACTATAAATCCATAAGCCATAGCACTTTGTTACCTAGGCCCACACTAGTTTTGATGCTGCAATGTTGGACTTGACACACATAAAAAAAAAAAGAAAAAAGAAAAAGACGACGTAGTCTTATACATCCAGACGAATGGGAAAACTTAGGCAAAAATTAACTTATTTAGCTGGTGGAAATTACGCAATTTCAACTCAACACTTGGGCTCACCTTCATCTACTTGCAAGCTAAAATTCATAGTGTCAAGGTATTGTTCAATTCCCATCTTTCTTAGGTATATGGTGAATCCACTATACATATATGATATTAGCTTTACCATGTGTGAAAATTAGTCACAAATTGACCTATATTTTCATGAGGGTTTTGCAATTTGACAAAGTATGCTCCATGTGCCATTTGTTCATGATTTTGATGTGTTCAATCATAAGTTTTTGAATAGTTAAGTGTACTAGTGTTTGGATTTTGTTAATCAATACTTGTTATAGGGGATTTGAGCTTGATTGGAATGTTGAGAAGGAGGTTGCATAGGTATGTATGCCATATGCTCGATACATTGTCTAAATGAACATGCATACACGGTCCACTAAAGTTATGTGTTTATGTGGTGATTGTATTGCTAGTAGTCCTATTCTCATTTATTGGAAGAAGGGAGTGGGTTATGGGATGATGGAGCATTTGCACTTAGGCTACAATTATCTATATTGGGCGATAAACTTTCCTACCAATGTTAAGTTTTTGCACTTAGGATATTGTCTACATTGGGTTAAGAATTTTCCTAGGAACATTAAGTTTTTGCAATTAGAAGTGTAGAAATGCTTGCATTAGTAGAACGTCTTTATGGGTTGTGTAAATATAAGTGACCTTGAATTTTGGAATTAACCTTGTTTAGATACGTGGATTATGTTGTAGGTTTGACACAATGGCTAGAAATGAGCAACCTCATACTATGACTAATATAAATATGTGAGTATAGAGGTAGCTAATTGGCACGAGGAGACTACAAAACACTGATCTCTTATGCTAGAGTGTGGGCTAGCAGAGGCACTGCGATGCTGTGACTGGATCACTTAAACTATCATTGAGAAGTGTGGTACTTTGACTCAACATCTCACTGATTGGGCTATAGTGTCCATTGTTCAAGAGTTTTATGCAAACTTGGTTGATGACATCCACTCAAGTTAGGTATATGTACGAGGTCACCATGTGGACATAACAGAGTGGAGGATTGATAATTCGAAGATTTATAGCATTTTACCCCTCTGTTATCAGTGCTTTTGTTAGTTTTTTGGCTATTTGGTGCATTAATTACAAGAGGAATTCCTTGAAAATGATTAAAAGTGTTTCTCTAATGTTTTGTTAGTGTTTTAAGTGTTTTGTATGAAAATAATTGATATGGAACGTTTCAAACGCTCAAAAACAAATTCTAGAATGTGCAAGCCGCACTTGCAAAGAAGGAGATCACAATTGCAAGAGATAGGTTTGCAATTGCGAGTTGAACATGTAAGAACCATTGCCCACGCACAACCGTTGCACTCATGAAAATAGGCACCACAATTGTGAGGGGATGTATTGCAACCTTGTGAAAAAACACAAAGTATTCTGGAATTTTCGCATTTGGAGTTCAAGAACACAAGATAAATTACCTCGATTGTGGAAGCATTGGGTGCTACTGTGAATCGTGAGTGTGGACAAATGTTGTTCCTCATGAAAGGGTAGTGCACTTGCATGATTATGTAGTGCAATTGTGGAGTGAAGTGCAAAAACGCTGCAGAGGTGATCTTTCAAGGGTAGACTTGTCTTTTCCTCCTCTATTCAACCTTATATTAAAAAAAGCCATAATTCATGAGGAAGACCATTTAGGGATGTAGAGAACAGGTCTGGAGGCTCTATCAAGCTACTAGGGGAAACATCAAGCTTTCTTGGAAGCAAAGATGCAAGGAATGGGGAAAATCTTATTGTCACATCTCTTAGGCTAAGAATTTTCTTGTTTTATTAGATTTTAAGATGATTTTTAATATAATTAATTTAGTTTTGGTTCTTTTTGATAATTTCATAATCATAAGTTGCTAAATTATTTTCTTGGACCTTGTGATTGTGACAAATGAATGAATGATTGAGGTTTCTTTTGATTAATTATCATTGCATTCATTATTTACATTTGAAGTTTTAAATTGTAATTAAAGAAATTGATCAACCCTTAATTTATTCGTAGTTGTGTGGGGAATAATGAAAGTGAAACCTATATGTTAGATATTCAATTGTAAACATTAATCCTGTAGGAATAATAAAAGTAAAACTGTAAGATTAGTGTGGGAACATATTGTTAATGATAGAATTCGTAACTTGACTTGATTAGGCTAGGGAGATCCTACTGATATTTTATGTTAAAACTTTAGAAAAGTGTGGAAAAATATCCTAAAAACCTTAGAATTAGTAATACATGACAAAGCAATTACATAGATAATTAACGTAAGGATTTTAACATTCTAAGTCAATCACATCATAAGGGACAAGATTTCCTAATCATTACTATTTGTGTCAGTTTTTGTTGCTTCAATGAGCCCTTGCTAGATAATCTATTTTCTATTCCTTTCGTCACCTTTCAGTTTCATTCTAGTTAATTATCAACTTGACTAATGAACACTCAGTTGCACAAAAACCATTCCCCATGGACAAGACATTTGTGATTGCTCGGTACTACCTTTTTACTATTTATTACGTTAATGTGGTGATAACATGCATCAAGGACCAACAGGCATCTTATCATGCCTAACACCTCTAATAGCGTTAGGTTTTTATAATAGATGGACAGCCTAAGGGCACCTGAGGCTATGGCACATTGGATTTGCCTAGAGGTGAAACATTGGAACATGTCCAAAATGTCATCACAATTCGCTACATCCTTCAACATAGCTAGCATAGACCACATTAAAAAATTGTGGTGGTACATCATTGCTGCACAAATAAGGCCCATTAACCATCTACCACCATCAATATGGAGCATGCAGTGATCTTGTAAGCCATTTTGGAGGGCCTACACTTTAATGTGGGGAGATTGAATAGGGATGGCATAGAGCGTTATGCTTAAAACTCTTATGAATCTTTATAACACATTCACCTGATTATGTAGTTGTGTTTGGCTGATGGTATTAAGGTTGATGCCACTGAGAAGACTTGTGAACCACAGGTGTGAACTATTTTACCCCACCACCACAGCCACTTCCAAAGCTACCTTAGCCGGATGATAAGCCTTAGGACATGGCAAATGACCTTGCCATATAGCCTCCACTGCCATAGTCCAGTCCTAGCCAGATTTTTAGGATGCCATTGGAGCTTTCCAGGTCTAGATTAACCAACTCAGGCATGATGTTTTTGCAGAGTTCCATATAAGCTACACACTGGCCGCCAAGCATCGAATAAATTGGTAAGTTATTAATAGTCCTCATAAGCATTGCTCAAATTTTGAAGTATGAATTTGTATGAGCATTATATGTTGTAACACCCTCACACCAAAACTATAATAACTCACCGATAAAGTGATTGGAGGTACACATTTGTCAATCTCTTTAGGTTTATAAGACTGGGAGTAACTAATGTGAGGAACATATATGGCACTGTCATGCGCATTCTTGAAGGAAGGTCATATGGTGTCATAATCACAGGCTAACAAAAGTATAAACCATATGATATAAATAGTGCAAATCCATCAGCACATAGGCCTAAACATGGGTTATGTGGCTCAGCTACAAAATGTATATATGACCTGTCAAAGTATTTCAATAGCTCAATATCCGATAAGTGGCACATACAACTATCAGTAGAGTTTTGACATGTACGCCATGTCACGTGCTCTGCAGTAGCAGTAGAGGTGTATAGCCATTGTAGTCTAGGAATCAAAGGTAAATAATGTATTCATGAATGTGCAACTTATTTCTCACGCGATGAATAACCTCGCCCTATTTTGTACTTAGCTTCACAAAATTTAGAGTTTTTAAGACCCTCATCACATTTCCAAGACAACATACATTTGGCTATGCAACAATCAATGTTCACCATAGGATGTCTAAACTCCATGATCAACTGCTTAGGGCTATAGAAATTCAATGGCATTCTATTACCACTTGGTAGTATCCCCAATCAATTGACATACATCATCGTAGCAACTCTCCAACATGTTATGCTTTGCATTAATATTCACTAACCTTGCTAATACTGATAGCTAAGAGAAGCATTCACATGCACAATATAATAGCTCATCAACTACCTTAAGAATATTAAATAATTGCTCACACAAGCCCACGACAGTTGCCCTTCCCTTTGCACTTGCATACTTTTGACCATCACCATGTCCCGGCTCTTGTACAATTGATGGTCCTACACCTCCTACCCCTGTCCTACCATGATAGTCGACAGCATCATACACCATACGATGTTCCCAATTCGACACGGCTTCTTGCATGCTCGAAGTTGCGAAATGACTACTCGATTCTCCTGCTAATGAATCATTAACAGGGGTTTCACCCTAGCTTGTCCAGTTGAAATAATTGCTATAGAACCCTTTTTTGAACAAGTGAACCTTCACTTCATATGACTCGTTAAAATTTGCTATTCTAGCACTGAATGCAAGAACATCTAATGTTACCCCTATTCATGTAGTTATACTACGCACTGGCCCAATCCTTGAATTGATTCACACTATTCTCAAAATTGAGTCTCAAATACTAACACCCTAGTAAATTTTTTTGATACATCCACTTTCTTATTTGCCTAAGAATATTTTCTCACCCTACAAAACTCCAACGTTTACAATTTGCTAATTACATAATGTAACATTTCATCTTCACAATATACAATACATATAACATCTAATCATGCAAACAAGTAGCATATATTTCAAAATATATATGTGTGTGTGTGTGAAACTTTAGAAAATGCTTGTGTTAAATCAGAAAGCTAGCACTCACACACTAAGCCAACAATATCAATTTTCATTCCATCCTAATTCAGTTATTGTTGCCCAACAAATCAAAATGTATTGAGGGTTAATATGCATTTGCATTTAAAGTTGAACATTAGGTGGCTATGCCGACCATATAATTTGACAAGATAAAATAAATGCAAGGCAGCTATGTTGACCATATAATTTAAACAAGACTAAAATAAAAGTTTATGAATACAAACCTTTTGTATTAATTAAAGGTTGAGATAATTATCTATTGAGATAATATCCCAAGTTTTGTACAATGCAAAAATTTAAACAAAATAAATTTGAAATCTCTTGTTTTACAAATCAAGACTCATAATTACAAAATGCTTGAAGGATCAGTTCCAATAGCAATAGTTTTTTGAATTTATTACAAAGCAGTCTTTTCAGCCTTTGCAACAAAGGTTACATTTCATTACAAAAAATAAGAAACCCTCCTATTACAAACAGATCTTAGAAGATCAAATGCTGTAGTTTTCAGTTCTATCAATGGAAAGATATATCTCTCATAAAAGAATGGATTCTTGAAGAAGCTACCCAACCAAACCTATTCAGCCAGTAAGACCAAATTCACATCTCAAATCCATTACCCAATCAATGGATGGACAAGTTAAACTTTCTTTCTATAGAAATTCAAGTAGTAGTTCTAGATCTTTCAAATCCGAAGACTCTGATTCAAATATAATAGATTTAGGAAGAATTGCTCAAATCCCATATGTTATTGATATTTCTACAAGACATAGATATTAAATATCTGATATTCCAAATCCAATTCTTAGAAATGTTGATTACACTTCAAATATACCAATACTAGTTTATACAAATACCGCTGATCAAAAATCTGAACAAGATCCCTATAGTCCAACCTTTTCTATAGTAACTGAAAACATAAATGAATTGAGTGTTTTAGAAAAGGAGTTTTACGTTAATAAAACCCTTCTTCACAATGACTTTTATTCCCAAGAAAATTCTGAAAAGAGAGAATGGTTTTTTAAAAATTTCTTAGTTATCAAAAAACAAATCTAAGAAAAATATTATCAATTTATTACTAATCACAAAACTCATATTTTATTCTTTGATTGGTTTGAAATCTATGCTTCAAAAAACTCAATAATTTTACTTTTCAAAAAATTTAAAACCAATTACCTTTAGGAACAAAAAACTTGAGTGGGAAACAATCACCAATTCTAAAAAGTTTCAATCAAATTATCCACCTATACAAGGAATTAGAATTACCATCAAAACCAACCAGTAGAAACTACACCCCTAAGAAGCCTTGAAGAAGATGATAAGAAAAATGTAAAAAGTTTAATAACCCAAAATAATTATATAAACATCAATCTAAATATCACAGGAAAATAGTTAGATAGAATTGAAAACCATATCGAAAAACAACCTTTAGTTTATTTGAACAAAATAAATCCAAAGAAATACCCCTTGAAAAACCTCTTTTTAACCATACGAAGTTTCCCAAGGAAGTGTAAAAAATATTCAAGATAACAAAATTGAATTTAATAAAGAAATTCAAAGTTAATTGTTTGAAATAGGCATGACTTCTAGAAGCTCAAACCCAAATCCAAATAATGATCATATTGCTCTAAAAACTCCAACTTCCCAATATCATGTTAATGATGTAGATTTTGAATCCAAAAATATTAAGCAACCACCAACACCAAAACTGCAAGTGAATAAGCTTGAATAAAATCCACAACCCTTACAAATGATTCATCCTGATATTATTCCAAAACCTATTGTCTAAAATTGTTTCAATGCTTTATCCTTATATTGGAATTTAGATAGAATGAATGAACACCAAATCTTGAATATGCTTCAACAAATGATCATGGCCTCAAATGCCAATAGGACTCAGAATGGTACTTAAGATAGCACCATTGTGAAACTCCTTATAGCAGGTTTTTCCGGTCAACTCAAAGGATGGTAGGATTTCTATTCACTCTTACTCAACAAGAAGAAATATCAAATGCTGTCAAAACTGATGGTGAGGATATTCCAATTTTAGATACAGTCGTAACCCTAATCTACACAATATCTCTTCATTTTTTAGGAAATCCCTCACGCATAAAAGAATTGAAATACAAAATTATTTTCAGACCTTAGGTGCAAAAAACTTAGTAATTTCCAATATTACAAAAATACATTCTTAAGTAGAGTTATGTTCAGAGATGATTCAAATCAATGTTTTTGGAAAGAAAAATTCCTTGTAGGATTACCAACTCTCCTAGGTGAAAAAGTTAGGAACAAAATCTGTAAATTATTAAGAAAACAAATCATCCGATATGACCAATATACTTATGGCCAATTATTTAGTATTATCAAAAAAGAAGGATTGAAAATCTGTCAAGATTTAAAACTCAATTGTAATGCGAAATGAATAAAATAAAAATAAAGTTAGGAACTTTCTACCAATAGTTTGAAATAGATCTCGATAAACCTACTTTATCCAAATGCCCAAAAAACTATCAAAAATCATACAAAAAATCTCGCAAGAACTATAAAACCCCTACAAAACATAGAAAACCTTACAAACCTCAACAATAGTACTACAAAAAACCCCATAACAAAAATTATATGAAAGGCAAAAAGCCTCAAGAATTCTTGAAAAACAAAAAAATGTTATAGATGTAATAAACCAAGTCATATTGCAAATTATTGTAACCTCAAAAGAAAACTCCAAGAATTAGAATTAGATGAACAAATCTTAGACAAAATCTCAAATCTTTTAATTGGTTTGTCTAAAAAAAGATCAGACTTTGAATCTTAAAAATTCTCATTAGATTTTGAGAAAAAATTTTAATTAGAAAATGATGTAATAAATTCCAGTTCTGAAAACTCAAATTCTCCTTCAATAAATACTATCTCCAAGGAACAACAACTCTTCATTGATGTCATAAAGCAAATCAAAAATCTAGAAATCTAAAAGGAATACTTAGAAAAACTTTTCAAAACTTTTCAAGATTCAAAACCTTTTAGTAAAAAAAACACTGAATCAATAATTCCAAAAATTTCCAAAAATACTTATGATTTAACAAATATTGTAAGAAAATCAAAATAGACTAAAAAAGATATAACAATCCAGGACTTACAAAAGGAAATAAAAGCAGTAAAAATAAAGTTAAAAGAAATAAAACAAAAACAAAAACAAGGCTCAAAAACTATTAAACAAATCATCGAAGCAATCAAGATTAATGAAGAAACCAATGATTCTGGTGAAGATGAAATTCAAGAAAAAATCCAAAATATTCAAAATGTGCTTGAAGATTTTCTATTTGTGTTAAAAGAAATTACTTCTAGAAAATACATTATCAAAATTACTCCTAAAATTTCCAAATCTTTTAAGATGAATACAATTGCACTTTTTGATACAGATACAGATTTAAATTGTATAAAATATGGCTTCATCTCCAAAAAACTCCTTGAAAAAACACAACAAAATCTCTCAGCCACTAATAATTCAAAATTCCAAATTAATTCAAAAGTTGATGTATCAATCCTGAATGAAGATATTTCTTTAAAAACTTCATTCCTTGTTGTTAAGGACATTCATTATACTGTTATATTTGGATCTCCCTTCATAAATCTACTTACTCCTTATAAGGTAGGAACCAATTCCACATCCTATCATGTAAATTCCAAAAAACTTTATTTTCCATTCCTTGAGAAACCAAAAACCAGAAATATCAATCTCTTCAAAGCCTATTCCATATATGAAAATTCTATAAGTAATATTTTTCAAATTAAAACTTTCACTTACAAGAGTTAAAGAAAGATATTACTCTAACAAGGATTACATCGCAACTTCAAACTATAAAAATTCAAAACCAAATCAAAAAATTCCAAGAATTAGTGAAACAGTAAGCTTGTTCAAATCTTCCTAATGCTTTCTAGGATAAAAAGAAACATATTGTTAACCTTCCTTATGAACTAACTTTCAAATAAAAAGGCATCCCTACAAAAGCAAGGCCTATTCAAATGAACTAAGAATTTGAAGAATTTTGTAGAAAAGAAATACAAGATTTACAAAACAAAAAACTCATTCCAAAATCAAGATCACCATAGAGTTGTGCCGCTTTCTATGTTAACAAAGTGTTAGAAAGAGAGCAAGGCGCTCCTATGTTAGTTATCAGTTATACACCTCTTAACAAAGCCTTACAATAGATTATATATCCAATTCCAAATAAAAGAGACTTACTCTAAAAACTACACAATGCCTTTATATTCTCCAAATTCGATTTGAAATTAAGATTTTGGCAAATACAAATATTTGAAAAAGATAGGTGTAAAACGGCCTTTACAGTCTCATTTGGTCAATACGAATGGAATGTAATGCTATTTGGCCTAAGGAGTGCTCCTTCAGAATTTCAAAGAATTAAGAATGAGATATTTAACGATTATCACAAATTTTGTATTCTCAACATTGATGACGTTCTTATTTTTTCAAAAACTATTGATGAACACTTCAAACATCTCAAGACCTTTCTTCACGTTATAGAGAAAAATGGCTTAGTGATCTTTGAATCCAAAATGAGCCTTTTCCAAACTAAGATTAGATTTCTAGGTCACTACATATTGCAAGGTACTATTACCCCTATTGAAAGATCCCTTAAATTTGCTACAAAAATTCCAGACAATATAGTTGACAAAAAACAGCTCCAAAGTTTTTTAGGATGTATAAATTATGTCTTAAATTACTACCCAAATATCAATAGAGTACTTAAACTTCTCCATAATAGACTCAAAAAAGACTTGTGCCCTTGGTCTGATGAATTCACCCTTGTCGTACAAAAAATAAAATCATAAATTACAAAAATACCATGCCTTTACTTAGCTGATCCAAGTCTCCCAAAATTCATAGAGATAGACAAAGCCTGAAATCGCTACAAACCTAGACTTCACAAATAACCTTGAAGTACAAAACCTTTTTCTTGCATTCCTAAAATCACCAGAGATCTAAAAAACCCTTTCCCAAAAACCTAATGATCCATAAGAAAGTACAAAGCCCAAACTTACCTCACAAAAACTCGTTATATAAACCAAAAAAACCATTTCTTTCAACCTCAAATTTCTTCTCAGCCCTCTCACAACCAACTTCAAGTTCACAAATACAGTCTACACAAACAACCAAACCAAAGTTTGAATATTTTATCAAAGTCACATACCAAAACATCATTACCCTTGAAAAGGGTTATTTCCTTGGAAACCCTCTTTAAATTGCCCAAAACCACTTTGGAAAAAGATGGTTCTACAAACAATTTGACCTAAAAAAACTCTATTATATTACTAAACCATCCTTGAATGCATTGAATTCGTAACCCTCAAATACTTCCACTTCTAAGAAAACCATTTGGACCCAGCATACTCAACTTACAAAATACATAAATTTATTACCTCTGCAGATTGGTACAGTGATCTCTTTGCACCCATTGCATTTCTAGAGCTTTACAAAGGTCATTCATTTTTTCAAACACATTTTAATTATTGGGAATACCAATAAGCCTAGTATAATTCATTCTTGATACCAAACTAGAAGGACATGCACTTTAAGCTTTTCCTTTTTGATTCACAAAAAATTGTTATTTCAAAATTTTCATCTTGGTGGTCCCATTGGTGAGAAAACTTTGGTTCAATCCCAGATATCCAAAGCCCAATAGTCTTGAAATCCTTTCAGATTTTCAAAGCCAAATACAACCCAATAGAAAAGGAATGCAGATTCAACCCTTTGTAATTTTTAGTACAAAATTCTATCTCCCATGAGTATTTTCATGGTATTTTGATCTTTCAGAACACAAAACCCTTGTACTTAGATGGAGATTCAAAATAAAATAGTGGGACAAATGCAACATCGTCTAGACTTTATACCCAAAAAATATGGAAGAATGGGTCAACAAAAATAGTAGATAAAAACAGATTCTAGCAGTCCAAACTTCTCAACAAACAGAATTCTTAGCACAAAAATCACAAATTGCAGCACTATTGGTAGCGGCAAAATCCCCCAATGAAGTTGGACAAAGTCTTACAAAATTCTTTCCAAGAGAAGGAACCTCTGCCCCTACAGCACAAAAGAAAGATTCACCCACAAGCTTTAAAAATTCAATCAATATTGAAGACATTGAAGACTTTGGCAACAATGGATTCTAATTCAAAGGCTTATGTTATAAAAAACAAAAGAAGAAAAAAAAAAAGAAAGAAGACAAAAGAAAAAGAAAAAAGAAAACAAAAGAAAAAGTTACTGTTCAATCATGCGAACAACTATTCATCATTGTTCAATCACATGGAGAACTGTTGATCACTATTCAACCACACAGACTACTATTTAGGAATTTAAAAAATGTAACTCTAAAAGTCTATATAAGGAGGCATCCCCCTTACTTAGACTCAAGCTTTTGGAGAAGGTTTTTTTGGAGAAAGTTTTTGTAAGCTTTTGATTTTGTTTTGAAGCTCTTATCCTGTCTCTCTCTCACTCTCTCACACAAAATTGTAATAGATAAGGCAGCCTAAAAGGCAAAAGAGTGAATCCTCTTCCACAAAACCCTTTCTAAGTGTACCCTTCTATTACCCAAATATGTCCATTGTACAAAATTTGGAATACTATCTCAAATAGATAATTATCTCAATTTTTAATTAATACAAAAAGGTTTGTATTTACAAACTTTCATTTCATTCTTGTTTAAATTATATGGTTGGTACAATGCCTACAAATTTTCTATATTTATTATACGGTCAGTCTAGTCGCCTAATGTTCAATTACTACATTCAAATTTAAATTTTGCTGTTTCAAATTTTGGATTTAAATTCTGCAAATATTTTGATATTTTCTTTTTAATTATTGCAAATTAAGTTTTCTTTAGAATTTTTTCTGGTATCAAACATTCATCCCTTCAATCCTGCAGTTTCTTAGCATCAAAGCCTAGAAAAGGTAGCATTTGTAGTGTTTATTATCCAATTTTCTAGTATTTGTGTCTAGATTTAGGAATAGCCGAGTGTTTTTGCCTAAGAATATACTGTGAGTGGCAGTAAATCCCACATTGAAATGCTTAGGATTGTAAGTTATTTCCAAAATAAAAAACATGAATGTTAGAGAAATAGATTCGATTCTCTATAGATCTACCTTTTCAAACTCTATATCTAATTCTTCATATTCCTTTAGAAAGATTGTTAACACAGAAGAAATGATAATAGAAACTTTCAACAAATCCATGGATGATTGGAAGATCCCAAAAATTTCTAAAGACCAAATCTACAAAAATTCAAAAATCTTTTTTTTCAATACAGATCTAGTTGTCAAAACGGAAGATAGAGACATTCAACTCACAAAATCATTTGAAACAATTCATCTTCTTTTTGAAACATCCTTACAAAAACATAAAAAAAAAGTAAGCAAATACATTCACATAGGATTAATACAAGTAGGTATTAAACCTTTAACCAAACTTGACACCTCAATCCTTGCTATACTGAGAGATGCTAGATTTACAAACTTTGAAGATTCGTTGCTTAGTTCTATTGAATCCAATTTTTGCACAGGGTCAATATCTTTTGATTGCTATCCAAATCTTACAATTTTTTTAAGGGACAAAATATCTTCCTTTAATTACTACAAATTAAATTTTCAATGGAATTTCTTCTAGTATCAAACATACCTTCCTTTGGCCCTACGTTCTCTTGGTATCATAGCTTGGGAAGAGTAGTGTTTATAGTGTTTATTATACTGATTTCTAGTATTTATGTCTAGATCTAGGAATAGCCGAGAGTTTTTCTCTAAAGATTGTTTGAGGTAGTAAGTCTAGTAATTGAACATTAGGCGACTATGTTGACCATATAATAAATGCAGAAAATTTGTAGGTGGTTGTACCGACCATATAATTTAAACAAGAATAAAATGAAAGTTTGTAAACACAAACCTTTTTGTATTAATTAAAAATTGAGATAATTATCTATTTGAGATAATGTCCTAAGTTTGGAACAATAGAGATATTTAGGTAATAGAAAGGGTACACTCAAAAAGGATTTTGTGGAAGAGGATTCACTCTTCTGGCTTTTAGGCTACCTTATCTATTACAATTTTGTGAAAGAGAGAGAAAGAGAGGAGATAAAGGCTTCAAAACAAAATCAAAAGCTTTCAAAAACCTTCTCCAAAAGGTTAAGTCTAAGTAAGGGAGATGCCTCCTTATATAGACTTCTGGAATGGCATTTTTATAATTCTTGATTGTCTGTCTGGTTGAACAATGTTTGTACAGTGATCAAAAGTTCTCCACATGATTGAACGGTGTTTGTACAATGATTTGAATAGTGATAAAAAATTTTCTGCTTGATTAAACAGTGCTTTAAATAGTATTAGTACTACTTCTTGGAATGTAGGAGCCGCTATCCTTCCATCATGTTGCAGTTGTAGTATGCTTCTTCATCAGCATAATCTGTATGGGCCAATGTAGGTGATATTGGTTCACCACTAAATTCTCCTTCATGGTAAAGTTCAGATCGCTTTGTATATTTTGTTTCGAATATGAACTTTAGCTAAGGTAAGTTCTAAAAGGTAAAATTTTTTTTGTGCTTGTCTTTAGTGATAGGTTTCATGGCCTTGTAAGGAAAATAATTATCATATCCATCCATGGCCATTAACTCTTCCTTCTAATGTCAGTATGTCCTTGCAAAGTTCTGGGGCATTTTTTTTTGTACTGATGTTGGCCAATTTTCCTGATATAATTTCCTATTCAAATCCTGTGATAGGCTTGTTGGATGAATAATCCTTCCTATTTTGGGGGAATGGAATAACATCCACCTTTTTTGTATCTTGAGAGAATAGGTTGCATACACAGGTTGCCAACTTCTAGTCGAAATTATCTATTTGTTCTAGACCTGAGAAGATAATTTGACTGATTAGTCCTAAATCTATCAATTTTGCTGATGATAATTTTTCATTTCCAATCATCAATCCATCAAATATTTTCTGCTTGATTGAGACTTTGAGCAGGATCCAACAAGTGTTGTGTTTGCAAGCATCGACCTTTTCATGTTTACAACGAGTCATTTTTGAGAAGGGTTGGAAAGAGACTAGTGGAATTACTCTTAATCCTTGGACTTCCTCTTCTTCTCCTTGATATTTTTTTTCCAAAAGTAATTGTACTTTTCCAAAAATTTTGGAAAAGTCTAAAGAAATTTTTTTCAGTAATTAAATCTATTACATTCTGGGGTAAATGATATGTTACTACTATAAGTTTGAAAAATATTCTATTTATACAAGCTAAGGGATCATAATAAAGTGGATGGGTTGATGGCTTGTCATGAAAAGTGGGAGTGTGAAGAGATGTCTGTGGGACCTTCTTTTGCATTAATTGTGATAAAGCATGAGAGAACGTCACTACCACTTTTTGGATCATTTCTTCTTTTGAGAAGAGTTGTCTGGAAGTGGTTGGCATACTTTGTTGTTCAATCATACTTTCTACAGATGATTGTGACATTTGTATGGTAAGTCCAAACTAAAGCATCTTCAAAATTTCATTTTGTTTTTCTAAATTTGCTACTTTATCTTCTAATTTTCTAATTTTTATTTGCAAAGTTCTATTTGTATTGCTATCATTGCTAAAATACCAAGTAAAGGCATTTAGAGAAATAATCTTTTGGGCATTCCATAAGTTATTGATCAAGACCTTTTGCTAAGGTATTAAATTTTAATTTATATTTGTTTTAAAATCAAGGTTTGTACCTTTGGGATAAATTCTCATATTAAAAGGACCAAAGTTCATAGAAGAGGAGTTGCTTGGTCCTGCCATAAGCACCAGAAAAAAATCATATAAGTTAGTAATGGAAATAATTTTACGAGAAAAGGCCTTGACATGTTAGAAGTGTTTATCAATGGTTTTTGAAAAATGAGGATGCCATCAATATAGATAATACAGAATTTATGGTAATCATTATATATTTCATTCATATTTCTTTGGAAACCTGAAAGGGCATTCTATAGATCAAATGGCATTACATTCCATTTGTATTGACCAAATAGGATTGTAAAGACTATTTTGTACCTATCTTTTTTAGATATTTATATTTGTCAAAATTTTGCTTTATATTGAATTTGGAGAATATAAAGGCATTGTATAGTTTTTGTAGTAAATCTCTTTTATTTGAAATTGGATATCTAATACATTGTAAAACTTTGTTAAGAGGTGTATAATTAGTAACTAACTTAGGAGTGCCTCACTCTATTTTTTATGCTTTGTTAACATAGAAAGCAACATAACTCTATCGTGATCTTGATTTGGAAATGAGATTCTTGTTTCGTAAATCTTGTATTTCTTTTCTTCAAAATTCTTTAAGTTTTTGGTTCATTTGAATAGGTCTTATTTTTGTAGGGATGTCTTTTTCTTTGAAACTTGGTTCATAAAAAAGGTCAACTACATATTTCTTTCTATCCCAGAAGGTATTGGGAAGAATTGAACAAGCTTGTTTTTTACTAATTCTTAGAATTTTTTGATTTTTTCTTGAATCAGTGTAGTTTGAAGTTAGGATACAATCCTTGTTAGAGCAATATCTTTCTTTAACTCTTGTAAGTGAAAAGTTTTAACTTGAATAATATTACTTATAGAATTTTCATATATGGAATAGGCTTTGAGAAGATTGATATTTCAGGTTTTCAGTTTTCTTTAGGAATGAAATATGAAGCTTTTTGGAATCTACACGAAAGGGTATAGAATTGGTTCGTATCATGGTAAAGAGTAAGTAGGTTTATGAAAGAAGTTCCCAATATAACTGTATGGGGAATGTCTTTGACAAAAAGAAATGAAGGTTTTAAAGAAATTTCTTCATTTAAGATTGATGCATCAACTTTTAAATTAACTTGGATTTTTGAGTTATTGGCGGCAAAGAGTTTTTCTTAGTATTTTTTGAAGTCTTTGCAATTATTGATTTGGTGTTTTTTGTACTAAAAGGTTTTGTATCTTGAAAAGTTTTGAGAAGTTTTTCTAAGTATTCCTTTTGAATTTATAAATTTTAGATTTGCTTTATGACATCAATGAGGAAATGTTGTTCTTTGGACATTGTATTTATTGAAGGAGAATATGAGTTTTTAGAATTGGAATTTATATCATCTTCTAATTGAAAGATTTTTTTAGAATCTGATGAGGATTTTTCAAATTCAGAGTTTAATCTTTCCTCAGAAAAATCAATTAAGAGATTTGAGTTTTTGTCTAAAACTTGTTCATCTAATTGTAATTCTTGGAGTTTTCTTTTGAGCTTACAACAAGTTGCAGTATGACTTGATTTATTACATCTATAATATTTTATGTTTTTCAACAATTCTTGAGGCTTTTTTTCTTTCTTATAATTTTTGTTACAAGGTTTTCTATAGTACTTTTGTTGAGGTTTGTAAGTGTTTCTATATTTTGTGGGGGTTTCATGATTTTTGTGAGATTTTTTGTAGGATTTGTGATAGTTTCCTAAACATTTGGATGAAGTAGGCTTATCAAGATCTATTTCAAACTATTAGCAGAAAGTTCTTAACTATATTTTTGTTTTATTCATTTCCCATTTCAAATGCCTTTGGAGTTTTAAATCTTAATAGATTTTCAATCCTTCGTTTTGGATAATACTAACTAATTGGCCATAAGTATATTGGTCATATGGGATGATTTGTTTTCCTAATAATTCATAGATTTTGTTTCTAACTTTTTCACCTAGGAGAGTTGGTAATCCTACAAGGAATTTCTCTTTCCAAAAAGGTTAATTTGAATCATTTCTAAGCATAACTCTACTTAAGAATGTATTTTTGTAATATTGGAATTTGCTAAATTTTTTGCACCTAAGGTCTAAAAGTAATTTTGTATTTCAATCCTTAATGTGTGAGGGATTTCCTAAAAAATGAAGAGATATTATGTAGGTTAGGGTTGCAACTGCATTTTGTTGAAGGTTGCTATTATCATCTAAAATTAGAATATCCTCATCATCAGTTTTGACGACATTTAAGATTTCTTCTTGTTGAATAAGAGTGAAATAAAAATCCTACCATCCTTTGAGTTGACCAAAAAAGCCTGCTATAAGGAGTTTCACGATGATGCTATCTTGAATACCATTTTGGATCCTGTTGTCATTCGAGGCTATGGTCATTTGTTGGAGCATGTTCAAGATTTGGTGTTCATTCATACCATCTAAATTCCAAATATATAGGGATAAAGCATTGAAACTACTTTGGACAATAAGTTTTAGAATAGTATTAGGGTTATAAGGGTTGTGGATTCCGTTCAAACTTATTCATTTGTAGTTTTGGTGTTAGTGGTGGTTCAAAATTTTCAAATTCATAATCTAAAGCATTAACATGATATTGGGAAGTTGGAGTTTCTAGAGTAATATAATCATTATTTGGATTTGGCTTTAAGCTACTAGAAGTCATACATATTTTGGACAATTGGCTTTGAATTTCTTTAATAAATTCAGTTTTGTTATCTTGAATATTTTTTACACTTCATTTGAAAACTTCATATGGTTTAAAGAGAGGTTTTTCAAGACGTATTTCCTTAGATTTATTTGGTTCAAATATAATTGAAGGTTATTTTTTGATGTGGTTTTCAACTCTATCTAACTATTTTCCTATGGTATTTAGATTGATGTTTGTACAATTATTTTGGGTGATTAAATTTTTTATATTTTCTTATCATTTTCTCCTAGGTTTTTTAGGGGTATAGCTTCTACTGGTTGGTCTTAAATGGTAATTCTAATTCGTTGTAAATGAGGATGATTTTATTGAAATTTTTTAGAATCAATGATTATTTCCCACTCAGGTTTTTTGTTTCTAAAGGTAATTGGGTTAAAGTTTTTTGAAAAAGGATAATTTATTGAGTTTTGTGAAGCATAGATTTCAAACAAATCAAATAATAAAATATGGATTTTATGATTATTAATGAATTCATAATATTTTTCTTGGATTTGTTTTCCAATATCTGAGAAATTTTTGAAAAACCATTCTCTCTTTTTAGAATTTTCTTTGGAACAAAAATTATTGTAAAGAAGGGTTTTGTTAACGTAAAACCCTTTTCTATAACACTTAATTCATTTATGTTTTTCAGTAACTGTTGACAAGGTTGGATTAGAGGGATCTTGTTCAGAATTTTTGATCAACGGGATTTGTATAAACTGTCTTGGAATATTTGAAGTGTAATAAACATTTCTAAAAATTGGATTTACAATATCAGATGTTGAATATCTAGGTTTTGTAGAAATATCAAAGTATTCAAATTTGAAAGATCTAGAACTGCTAATTGCATTTCTATTGAAAGAAAATTTAACTTTTCCATCCATTTATTAGGTAACAAATTTGAGATGTGAATTTGGTCTTACTTGTTGAATAGGTTCTGGTTGGGTAGTTTCTTCAATAATCCATATATCTTTCCAATGAATAGATCTGAAACTGCAGCATTTGATCTTCTAAGATCTATTTGTAACAGGAGGGTTTCTCATTTTTTGCTATGAAATCTAACTTTGGTTGCAAAGGTTGAAAGGACTGCTTTATAATAAATTCGAAAAACTAATGCTACTGGAACTGATCCTTGAAGCATTTTGTATTTATGAGTTTTGATTTATAAAACAAGAAATTTCAAAATATTTTTGTCTTGTAAAGAAATTGTAAGATTTGGATAACAATTAAAAGATATTGGTCTTATGCAAAGGCTAGATTCAACAGAATTAAGTAAGGTATTTAGATTGATATTTGTTCAATTATTTTGGGTGATTAAATTTTTTATATTTTCTTATCATCTTCTCCCGGGTTTTTAAGGGGTGTAGCTTTTACTGGTTGGTTTTGGATGATAATTCTAATTCCTTGTAGAGGAGGATGATTTGATTAAAACTTTTAAAAATCGATGATTGTTTCCCACTCAGTTTTTTTGTTTCTAAAGGTAACTAGGTTTAAGTTTTTTGAAAAATGATAATTTATTGAGTTTTGTGAAGCATAGATTTCAAACCAATCAAAGAATAAAATAAGATTTTTGAGATTATTAATAAATACATAATATTTTTCTACGATTTGTTTTCTGATATCTAAGAAATTTTTGAAAAACTAATCTCTCTTTTTAGAATTTTCTTGGGAATAAAAATCATTGTGAAGAAGGATTTTATTAATGTAA
Source organism: Avicennia marina (assembly GCA_019155195.1). Lineage (NCBI taxonomy): Eukaryota > Viridiplantae > Streptophyta > Magnoliopsida > Lamiales > Acanthaceae > Avicennia > Avicennia marina. Next base: position 9,576,840 of record CM032758.1, on the reverse strand, counting down.
AACTCCTTTTCTAAAATACTTAATTCATTTATGTTTTCAATAATAGCAAAAAAAGTTGGAGTAAAGGGATCTTGTTCAGATTTTTGATCAACGGGATTTGTATAAATTGGTGTTAGAATATTTGAAGTGTAATTAACATTTCTAAGAATTGGATTTGGAATATTAACTACTGAAGATCTAGATTTTGTAAAAATATCAATAACAGAAGGGATTTGGAAAATTCTTTCTAAATCTATTGTAGCTGAATCAAAGTCTTCAGATTTGAAAGATTTAGAACTGCTGATTGAATTCCTTGGGAAAGAAAGTTTAACTTTTCCATTCATTGATTGGGTAACAGATTTAAGATGTGAATTTGGTCTTACTCGCTGAATAGATTCTAACTGGGAGCTTCTTCAAGAATCCTTTCTTTTGGGAGAGATGTATCTTTCCACTAAATAGATTTGAAAATTATAGCATTTGATCTTCTAAGATCTGTTTGTAATAGCATGGTTTCTCCTTTCATGCTATGAAATCTAACCTTGCTGCAAAGGCTAAAAGTACTATTTTGTAATAGATTCGGAAAACTATTACTACTAAAATTGATCCTTCAAGCATTTTGTAGTTATGCGTCTTGACTTGTAAAATAAGAGATTTCAAAATATTTTTGTCCCTTAAAGGAATTGCATGATTTGGATAGCAATTAAAAGATATTGGTCCAATACAAAAACTAGATTCAACAGAACTAAGCAAAGAATCTTCAAAGTTTGTAAATTTGGCATCTCTAAGTATAGCAAAGATTGAGGTGTCTAAACCTTCTTTGGTTAGAGGTTTAACACCTATTTGTATTAATCCTATATGGATATATTTGTTTCCTTTGTTTCTATGTTTTTGTAAGGATGTTTTAGAAAGAAAAGGAATTGTTTCAAATGGTTTTGTGAGTAGGATGTCTCTTTTTTCCATTTTAACAAATCCATTTCCTTTCTTAGTTCTATTAAATCCAGTCTTTACACAATATCAATATCTTTTGGTTGCTATCCAAATCTTACAATTTCTTTAAGGGACAAAAATATTTTGAAATCTGTTGTTTTACAAATCAAGACGTATAACTACAAAGTACTTGAACGATCAATTTCAATAGCAATAGTTTTCTCAATTTATTACAAAGCAGTCCTTTTAACCTTTGCAACCAAGATTAAATTTCATAGTAAAAAAAAAAAAAGAAACCCTCTTATTACAAACAGATCTTAGGAGATCACATGTTATAGTTTCTAGATCTATTCAGCGAAAAAATATATCTCTTTTAGAAAAATTGATTCTTGAAAAAGCTTCCCAACCAAACCTATTCAGCCGGAAAGATCAAATTCACATCTCAAATCCGTTACCTAATCAATGGATGGAAAAGTAAAAATGGTTTAGCAATCTCTAAATCCAAAATAAGTCTTTCCCAAACCAAGATTAGATTTTTAGGCCACTACATATCCTAAGGTACTATTACTTCTACTGAAAGATCCCTCAAATTTGCTAAGAAATTTCCAAACAAAATTGTTGACAAAAAATAGCTCCAAAGATTATTAGGAATTCTAAATTATGTCTTAGATTACTATTTAAGTATCAATAGAATAATCAAACCTCTCCACAATAGATTCAAAAAAGACCCGTGCCCTTGGTCTAATGAGCACACTTTGGTCGTACAAAAAATAAAATCACAAATTATAGAAATACCTTACCTTTTCTTAGCTGATCCAAGTCTCCGAAATATTGTAGAGATAGACGCCTCAGACATTAGGTATGGTGAGATTCTCAAACAAAAAGAGGGTGTGAAAGAGCTATTATCCAATTCACCTCAACTCATTGGAATTATACCCAAAAAATTTATTCCACAATTAAAAAAGAAAGTTTAAGCATTGTTTTATGCCTACAAAAATTTCAATGTGATTTGATAAATCAAAAATTCTTACTTCGCATTGATTGTAAAAGTGAAAAAGAAGTTTTGCAAAAATATGTTCAAAATCTTGCATTAAAACAAATTTTTGCACAATGGCAAGCATTATTAAGTATTTTTTATTTTGAAATTAAATTTATCAAAGGAGATACAAACTCTATACTTGATTTTCTAACATATGAGTTTCTACAAAACAAGAGCGATGCCACCTAAACCACCAACCCGCGGAGAAAAAATCACAAATACAAATACCCTAAAACCATAGACATGATACGATAAAGTTGTGAAAGAATAAGAAAAAGTGAAGGACACAGCTCAGTCAAAACCTACAAAGCTTGAAATTGCCACAAACCCACACTTCACAAAAAACTCTAAAGTACAAAACCTCTTTCTTGCATTTCTGAAATCACCAGAAGTCCAAGAAGACCTTTCTCAAAACCTGATAATCCACAAGAAAGTACAAAGCCAAAACTTGCCTTACCAAAACTCACTATAAAACTAGAAAAACCATCTCTTTTAGCCTCAAATTCCTTCTAAGACCTTTCACAAATTAACCTCGAGTTCACAAATATAGTCTACACAAACACCCAAACCAAAGTTTGATTATTTTACCAAAGTCACATACCAAAACATCTTTACCATTTAAAATGGTTATTTCCAATGGAACCCTCTTCAAATTCCGTAAAATTCCTTTGGAAAAAGATGGTTGTACAAACTCTTTGACCTACAAAAAACACCATTATATTACCAAACCAACCTTGAATGTACTGAATCCATAACCTTCAAACACTTCTACCTCCAAGAAAACCATTTCAATCCAACATACTCAACTTGCAAAATACACAAAGTTAGTGCCCCTGTGGACTAGTATAGCAGTCTCACTAAGCCCATTGCATTTGCTGAGCATTGCAAAGGTTACCCATTTTTTCAAACACATTTTAATTATTAGGAATACCAGCAAGACTGGTATAATTCATTCTTGATACAAAACCAAAAGGACAAGCACTCTTGGCTTTTACTTTTTAATTCACAAAACATTGATATTTCAAAATTTCCATTATGGTGGTCCTATTGGCGAGAAAACTTGGGTTTAACCCCAGATAACCAAAATCCAACAATCTTGAAATCCTTCAAAATTTTCAAAGCCAAATACAATCCAACATATGAAGAGCGCAGATTCAACCCCTTTTCAATTTTCAGCACAAAATTTTATCTACCAAGGGTATTTTCATGGTATTTTGATCTATTAGAACACAAAACTCCTATGCTCAAATGGAGATTCAAAATAAAATGATGGGACAAATACAACATCGTCAAGACTTTATACCCAACAAACATGGAAGAATAGGTCAACAAGAACAGCAAACAAAAACAGATTCCAATAGTCCAAACTCATCAACAAATAAAATTCTTGGCACAAAAATCACATATTGTAGCAATGTTGGTAGCAACAAAATCGCCTGATGAAGTCAGACAAATTCTTATAAAATGCTTCCCATGAGAAGAAGCCTTTGCCCCATAGCACAAAAGAAAGATTCACCCACAAACTCTGAAAATTCAATTAATATTGATTACATTGAAATCCTTAGCAACAACGGATTCTAATCCAAAGGCTTCAATTAGGAAAAAAGAAAAGACAAAAGAAACAGAAAAAGAAAACAAAGGAAAAAGTTACTATTCAATCATGCGGACAATTGTTCATCACTGTTCAATCACGCGAATAACTGTTGATCACGGTGTAGACACTGTTCAACCACATGGACCACTGTCCAAGAATAACAAAAATGCCACTCCAAAAGTTTATATAAGGAGGCATCCCCCTCACTTAGACTCAAGCTCTTTTGGAGACAAGTTTTGAAGACAAGTCTTGAAGTCTTGATTCTCCCTCTCTCTCTTCAAATTCCCTTACAAATTCTAGTAGATAAGTTAGTTTGAAAGGCAGAAGAGCAAATCCTCTTCCACAAAACCTTTTATGACTGGACCCCTTCTATTACCCAAATATCTCCATTGTACAAAACTTGGGTTATTAGCTCAATAAATAATTATCTCAACTTTTAATTAATACAAAAAGGTTTATGTTTACAAACTTTCATTTTTTTTCTTGTTTAAATTATATGGTTGGTACAATTACCTACAAATTTTCTACATTTATTATATGGTTGATATAGCTGCCTAATGTTCAAAATTTTCTGCATTCAAATTCTTTATATTCAAATTCCACTACATTTATTTACATTCAAATTTTTTATTTATTTATTACTTTCAAAATTAAATTCCGGTTTAAATTCTCTATTTAAATTCTGTAAATATTTTGATATTTTCTTTTTAATTACTGCAAATTAAATTTTCTTTGGAATTTCTTCTGGTATCAAACATACCTTCCCTCGGTCGTGTGGTCTCTTTGATCGGCATAACTACCTACAAATTTCTAGCATTTGTTTTTTGCTACATTTATTTATTGCATTCAAATTTAAATTCTATTTAAATTTCTACAAATTAATTTTCTATAATCTTTTTCTTCTAGTATCAAACAAACCTCCCTTTGGTCTCGCGGTCTCTTGGTATCTGAGCCTGGGGAAGTTAGTGCTCATAATGTTTCATATACGAATTTATAGTATTTGTGTCTAGATCTAGGAATAGTTGAGTGTTTTTGCCTAAGATTGTCTAGAGAAGTAAGTCCAGTGATTGGCAGTGAATCGCACATTGAAAGGCTTAGGATTGTAAGTTATTCTCAAAATCAAAAACATAAGTGTTAGAGAAATGGATTATATTCTCTATAGATCTACCTCTTCGAACTCTATATCTAGTTCTTTAGATTCCTCTAGGAAGATTATTAATACTGAAGAAATGATAATAGAAAATTTCAACAAATTGATTGATGATTAGAAGATCACAAAACTTTCCAAAGATCGGATCTACAAAACATCTGAAATCCTTTCTTTCAATACAGATCTAACTATTAAAACAAAAGAAAGAGGCATTCAACTCACAAAACCATTTGAAACAATTCTTCTTCTTTTTGAAACATCCATACAAAAACATAGAAACAAAGGAAGCAAATATATCCATATAGGATTAATACAAGTAGGCATTAAACCTCCAACCAAAGAAGGTTTAGACACCACAATCCTTGCTATACTTTGAGATGCTAGATTTATAAACATTGAAGATTTCTTGTTTAGTTCTGTTGAACCCAACCATTGCACAGGACCAATATCTTTTAATTATTATCCAAATCTTACAATTTCTTTAAGAGACAAAAATATTTTGAAATATCTTGTTTTACAAATCAAAAATTATAACTATAAAATACTTGAAGGATCAATTCCAGTAGCATTAGTTTTCTGAATTTATTACAAATCAGTCCTTTTAGCCTTTGCAACCAATGTCAGATTTCATAGTAAAAAAGAAGAATCTCTCCTATTACAAACAAATTTAATAAGATTAAATTTTGTAGTTTCCAGATCTATTAAGTGGAAAGGTATATCTCTCTTAGAAAAATAGATTCTTGAAGAAGCTACCCAACCAGTAAGACTAAATTTACATCTCAAATTCATTACCTAGTCAATGGATGGAAAAGTTAAACTTTCTTTCCATAGGAATTCAATCCGCAGTTCTAGATCTTTTATATCTGAAGACTCTAATTCAAATATAATAGATTTAGGTAGAATTTCTCCAATCTCTTCTGTTATTGATATTTCTAAAAAACCTAGGTATTCAAAATCTAATATTCCAAATCGAATTCTTGAAATGTTGATTACACTTTAATTATTCCAATACCAGTTTATACAAATCCTGTTGATCAAAAATATGAACAAAATCCCTCCAATCCAACTTTTTTATAGTTTCTAAAAATATAAATGAATTAAGTATTTTAGAAAAGGAGCTTTACATTAATAAAACTTTTCTTTACAATGACTTTTATTCCCAAGAAAATTCTAAAAAGAGAGCATGGTTTTTCAAACATTTCATAGATATTAGAAAACAAATCCAGGAAAAATATTATGAATTCAATAATAATCACAAAACTCATATTTTATTATTTGATTGGTTTGAAATCTATACTTCACAAAACTCTATGAATTATCCTTTTTTAAAAAATTTAAACCCGATTACCATTAGGAACAAAAACCCTGAATAGGAAACAATCACCGATTCTAAAATATTTCAATCAAATCATCCTCCGCTATGGGGAATTAGAATTACTGTCCAAACCTAGCCGGTAAAAGCTATACCCCTAAAAAACTTAGGAGAGGATGATAAGAAAAATTTTCAAAATCTAATAACACAAAATAATTATACAATCATTAGTCTAAATACTATAGGAAAATAGTTAGATAGAATTGAAATTCATATCCAAAAACAACCTTCAATTATAGTTGAACGTAATAAATCCAAAGAAATAACTCTTAAAAATCCTCTCTTTAAACTCTCTAAAATTTCCAAAGGAAGTGTAAAAAATATTCAAGATAAAAAAATTTAATTTAAAGAAATTCAATGTCAATTGTCCAAAGTAGGTATGACTTCTGTTAGTTCAAACCCAAATCCAAATAATGATTATATTGCTCCAGAAACTCCAACTTCCAAATATCATGTTAATCTTTTAGATTATGAATTTGAAAATTTTGAGCAACCACCAACACCAAAGCTACAAGTGAATAAGCTTGAATGGAATCCACAACACTTACAAATGATTCATCCTGATACTATTCCAAAACCCATTGTCCAAAATCGTTTCAATACTTCATCCCTCTATAATTGAAATTTATATGATATGGAAGAACATCAAATCCTAAGCATACTCCAACAAATGACCATGGCTTCAAATGCCTATAGGACCAAAAATGGTACTCAAGATAGTTGCATTATAAAAATCCTTATAGCAGACTTTTCTGATCAACTTAAAGGATGGTAGGATTTCTATCTCACTCCTACTCAACAAGAAGAAATCTTAACTACTGTTAAAATTGATGATGAGGATATTCCAATTTTAGATTATAATGGCAACCTTCAGTAAGATGTAGTTACAACCCTAATCTACACAATATCTCTTACTTTTTTAGAAGATCCCCCACACGTTAAGGTTAGAAATACAAAATTACTTTCAAACCTTAAGTGCAAAAAACTTAGTAACTTCCCATATTACAAAAACACATTCTTAAGTAGAGTTATGCTTAGAGATGATTCAAATCAACATTTTTGGAAAGAGAAATTCCTTGCAGGATTACCAACTCTCCTAAGTGAAAAAAGTTAGGAACAAAATCCATGTATTATCAAGAAAACAAATCATCCCATATGACCACTATACTTATGGCCAAGTAGTTAGTATAATCGAAAAAGAAGGTTTGAAAATCATGTCAGGATTTTAAACTCCAAAGACATTTGAAGTGGGAAATGAATAAAACAAAAATAAAGTTAGGAACTTTCTGTCAATAGTTTGAAATAGATCCCGACAAACCTATTTCATCCAAATACCTAGAAACAGTCACAAATCATACAAAAAAATCTCGCAAGAACCATAAAACACCTACAAAATACAAAAACCCTTACAAACCTCAACAAGAGCATTACAAAAAACTTGTAACAAAAATTAGAAGAAAGACAAAAAGACTCAAGAATTCTTGAAAAACATAAAATGTTGTATATGTAATAAACCAAGTCATACTGCAAATTATTGTAATTAGATGAACAAATCTTAGACAAAATATCAAATCTTTTAATTGGTTTTTCTGAAAAAAGATCAGACTCTGAATCTAAAAAATCCTCACTAGATTCTGAGAAAAACTTTCAATTAGAAAATGATGTAATAAATTCTAATTCTAAAAACTTAGATTCTTCTTCAATAAATACTATCTCCAAAGAACAAGAACTCTTCAGATGTCATAAAACAAATCAAAATCTAGAAATCCAAAAGGAATACTTAGAAAAACTTCTCAAAACTTTTCAAAATACAAAACCTTCCAGTACAGAAAACACTAAATCAATAATTCTAAAAACTTAAAAAAATTCTTATGATTTAACAAATATTCTAGGAAAATTAAAAAAGAAGTGACAATCCAATACCTACAAGAGGAAATAATAGTAAAAATAGCATTAAAAGAAATAAAAGAAAAAAAAAAACAAGACTTAGACACTACAAAACAAATCATCAAAGCAATCAAGCTTAATGAAGAAACCAATGATTCTAATGAAGATGAAATTCAAGAAAAAAATCCAAAATATTCAAAATGTACCTAAAGATTTTCTATTTGTGTTAAAATAAATTACTTCTAAAAAAAAATTAGCAAAATTACTTTTGAAGTTTTCAAATCCTTTAAAATGAATACAATCGCACTTTCTGATACATGTGCAAATTAAAATTGTATAAAATGGCTTCGTTTCCCAAAAATTCCTTGAAAAAACACAAGAAAAACTCAACCACCAATAACTCAAAGCTCCAACTTAATTCAAAAGTTAATGCTTCAATCGTGAATGAAGAAATTTCTTTAAAAACTTCATTCCTTGTTGTCAAAGACAATTACCATACCATTATATTACAAACTCTTGTCATAAATTTACTTACTCCTTAAAAGATAAGAACCAATTCTATATCTTTTCGCGTAAATTCCAAAAAACTTTATTTTGTTTTCCTTGAGAAACCAACAACCAAAAATATCAATATCGTCAAAGCCTGTTCTATATATGAAAATTCTATAAGTAATATTGTTCAAATCAAAATTTTTTACTTACAAGAGTTAAAGAAAGATATTGCTTTAACAAGGATTACATCCCAACTTCGAACTACACAGATTCAAAATCAAATTAAAAAATTCCAAAAATTAGTGAAACAGAAAGCTTGTTCAAATCTTCCCAATGCCTTTGGGGATTGAAAGAAACATGTTGTTGACCTTCTTTATGAACCAATTTTTAAAGAAAAAGATATCCCTACAAAAGCAAGACCTATTTAAATAAACTAAGGACTTGAAAAATTTTTTAGAAAAGAAATACAAAATTTACAAAACAAAAAACTCATTTCCAAATCAAGATCACCATGGAGTTGTGCCGCTTTCTATATTAACGAAGCATAAAAAACAAAGCAACGTACCTCTCGATTAGTTATCAATTACACACCTCTTAACAAAGCCTTACAATGGATTAGATATCTAATTCTAAATAAAAGAAATTTACTCCAAAAACTACAGAATGCCTTTATGTTCTCCAAATTTGATATAAAATTAGCAAATACAAATATCTAAAAAAGATAGGTATAAAATGGCCTTTACAGCCCCATTTGGTTGATACGAATGGAATGTAATGCCATTTGGTCTTATCAATAATCTTTCAGAATTCCAAAGAATTATGAATGAAATACTTAATGATTATCATAAATTCTGTATTGTCTACATTGATGATGCCATCACTATCTCAAAAACCTAACGATCCACAAGAAAGTATAAAGCCAAAACTTGCCTCACCAAAACCTGTTATAAAATTAGAAAAACCATCTCTTTCAACCTCAAATTCCTTCTTAGCCCTCTCATAACCAACTTTGAGTTCACAAATATAGTCTACACAAACAACCAAACTAAAGTTGAATATTTTACCAAAGCCACATACAAAAACATCATTATCATTAAAAAGGGTTATTTCCATGAAAATCCTCTTCAAATTGCTCAAAACTGCTTTGGAAAAAGATAGTTCTACAAACTCTTTGACCTAAAAAAAACTCCATTATATTACCAAACCATCCTTGAATGCACTGAATCCATAACCTTTAAACACTTCTACCTCTAAAAAAACCATTTAGATCCAGCATACTCAACTTGCAAAATACACAAAGTTATGGTCCCTATAGACTGGTACAGTGGATCTTTGAGCTCATTACATTTCAAAGCATTACGAAGGTCACCCATTTTTTCAAATACATTGCAGAAGAGTGAGTCCCTTTCCACAAAACCCTTTTGGAGTGTACCTCTTCTATTACCCAAATGTCTCCATTGTACTAAACCATCCTTAAATGCGTTGAATTCATAACCTTTAAACACTTCTACCTCTAAGAAAACCATTTGGATTCAGCATACTCAACTTGCAAAATACACAAAGTTATGCCCCAGCAGTTTGGTATAATGGGCTCTCTGAGCCTGTTGCATTTCCAAAGCATTATAAAGGTAACTCATTTTTTCAAACACATTTTAATTTTAGGAATACTAGCAAGTTTTCTATAATTCATTCTTGATACAAAATCAGAAGGACAAGCACCCTTAACTTTTCCTTTTTGATTAACAAAAAATTGATATTTCAAATTTTCCATCATGGTGGTTCCATTGGCGGGAAAACTTTAGTTCAACCTCAAATATCTAAAATCCAACTATCCTGAAATCCTTCCAAACTTTCAAAGTCAAATACAACCCAACAAATGAAGAACGTAGATTCAACCCCTTCGCAATTTTCAACACAAAATTCTCTCTCCTATGGGTATTATTTTGATCTTTCTGAACACAAAACCTTTGTACTAAGATAGAGATTCAAAACAGAAAGGTCGGACAAATACAACATCGTTAAGACTCTATACCTAATAATTTTGAAAGAATGGGTCAACAAAAACAGTTAACAAAACAAATTTCAACAGTCCAAACTCCTTAACAAACAAAATTCTTGGCACAAAAATCACAAATTGTAGCAATATTGGTAGCGCCAAAATCCCTTGATGAAGTTGGACAAATTCTTACAAAATTTATTCCAAGAGAAAGAACCTCTGCCCCCACAGCACAAAAGAAAGACTAGCCCGCAAACTCTGAAAATTCAATCAATGTTGAAGATATTGAAATCTTTGGCAATAGTAGATTCTAATCCAAAGGCTTCTATTACAAAAAGAAGAAAAAAGAAAACAACAGAAAGAGTTTCTGTTCAATCACTCAAATAACTGTTCATCACTATTCAAATCATTATACAAACACTGTTCAATCATGTAGAGAACTGTTGATCACTTTGCAGACACTATTTAACCACACTGACTACTATTCAATAATTACAAAAACACCATTCTAGAAATCTCTATAAGGAGGCATCCCCTTTACTTAAACTCAAGCTTTTGGAGATAAGTTTTGAAGACAAGTCTTGAAATCTTGATTCTCCCTCCCTCTCTTCAAATTCTCTTACAAATGGTAATAGATAGGTTAGCCTGAAAGGAAGAAGAGTGAATCCTTTTCCACATAACCCCTTACTTAGTGAACCCCTTCTATTACTTAAATATCTTCATTGTACAAAACTTGGGATATTATCTCAAATAGATAATTATCTCAGTTTTAATTAATATAAAAAGGTTTGTGTTTACAAACTTTTATTTCATTCTTGTTTAAATTATATGGTCAGTACAATTGCCTAAAAATTTTCTACATTTATTATATGGTTGATATAACCTCCTAATGTTCAAATTTTACTACATTCAAATTCCACTACATTTATTTACATTCAAATTTAGTGTTTATTTATTGCTTTCAAATTTAAATTCTACAAATTGAATTTTCTTTGGAATTTCTTTTGCGATAAAACATACCTCCCTTCGGTCCCGTGGTTTCTTGGAATTAGAGCCTAAGGAAGGTAGTGCTTATAGTGTTTATTATCCTGGAATTAGAGCCCAAGGAAGGTAGTGTTTATAGTGTTTATTATCGAAATTTCTTGTATTTATGTCTCGATCTAGGAATAACCGAGTATTTTTGCCTAAGATTGTCTAGGGCAATAAGTCTAGTGAGTAGCAGTGAATCTCACGTTGAAAGACTTCGATTGTAAGTTATGCTCAAGATCAAAAATATAAGCTTAGAGAATGAATTCTATTCTCTATAAATTTACCTCTTCAAACTCTGTATCTAGTTCCTCAAATATCTTTAGGAAGATTTTTAATATTGAAAAAATGATAATAGAAAATTTCAAAAAATCCATAGATGATTGGAAGATCCCAAAAATTTCCAAAGATTAGATCTAGCTGTTAAAACAGAAGAAAGAGACATCCAACTCACCAAACTATTTGAAATAATTCTTCTTTGTGAAACATCCTTACAAAAACATAAAAACAAAAGAAGCAAATATATCCACATAGGATTAAACCAAGTAGGTATTAAACTCTAACCAAAGAAGGTTTAGATACCTTAGTCCTTACCAGACTTAGAGATTTCAGATTTTTAAACTTTGAAGATTCCTTGCTTAATTTTATAGAATCCGGCCTTTGCACAAGACCAATATCTTTTGATTGTTACCCAAGTCTTAATTCTATTGAATCCAGCATTTGCACAAGACCAATATCTTTTGATTGTTATCCAAGTCTTACAATTTCTTTAAGAGACAAAAATATTTTGAAATCTCTTGTTTTCAAATCGAAACTCATAACTACAAAATGCTTGAATGATCAATTCCACTAGCATTAGTTTTCCAAATTTATTACATAGCAGTCATTTTATCCTTTGCAATCAAGGTTAGATTTCATAGTAGAAAAGGAGAAATTCTCCTATTACAAACAGATCTTTGAAGATCAAATGCTATAGTTTCCAAATCTATTCAATGGAAAGATATATCTCTCCTAGAAGAATGGATTCTTGAGAACCTACCCAACCAGAAATTGTTCAACCAGTAAGACCAAATTCACATCTCAAATCCGTTACCCAATAAATGGATAGAAAAGTTAAACTTTCTTTCAATACAAATGCAATTAGTAGTTCTAGATTTGTCGAATCTAAGGATTCTAATTTAAACATAATGGATTTAGGAAGAATTTCTCAAATCCCTTTTACTATTAATATTTCTACAAAACCTAGATATTTAACATCTGATATTCTAAATCCTATTTTTAGAAATGTTGATTACACTTCAAATATTTTATGATCAGTTTATACAAATCCTGTCGATCAAAGATCTAAACAAGATCCCTCTAATCCAACCTTTTCTACAGTTACTGAAAACATAAATGAATTATGTGTTATAGAAAGGAGTTTTACATTAACGAAACCCTTCTTCACAAAAATTTTTATTCCAAAGAAAATTCTAAAAAGAGAGAATGGATTTTCAAAAGTTTCTTGGATATCAGAAAATAGATCCAAGAAAAATATTATGAATTCATTAATAATCATAAAATCCATATTTTATTATTTGATTAGTTTGAAATTTATGCTTCACAAAACTCAATAAATTATCTATTTTCAAAAAACTTAAACCCAATTACCTTTAGGAACAAAAATCTGAGTGGGAAACAATCACCGATTCTAAAAAATTTCAATCAAATCATCCTCCTTTACAAGGAATCAGAATTACCATTCAAAACCAACCAGTAGAAGCTACACTCCAAAAAAACTCAAGAGACGATGATAAAAAAATATAAAAAATCTAATCACCCAAAATAATTGTACAAACATCAATCTATATACCATAGGAAAACAATTAGATAAATTGAAAACCATATCCAAAAATAACCTTCATTTATATTTGAATCAAATAAATCCAAAGAAAGACCGCTCAAAAAATCTCTCTTTGAACCATATGAACTTTCCAAAAGAAGTGTAAAAAATATTAAAAATAATAAAACTAAATTTATTAGAGAAATTCAAAGTCAATTGTCCAAAATAAGAATGACTGCTAATAGTTCAAACCCTAGTAATGATTATGTTGCTCCAGAAACCCCAACTTCCCAATATCATGTTAATGCTTTAGATTATGAATTTGAAAACCTTGAACAAGCACAAACCCCAAAACAACAAGTGAATAAATTTGAGTGGAACCCACAACACTTACAAATGATTCATTCTGATACTATTCCAAAACCTATTGTTGAAAATTGTTTCAATGCTTCATCGTTCTATAATTGGAATTTAGACGGTATGAATGAACATCAAATCCTAAACATGCTCCAAAAAATGACCATGGCCACAAATGTCTATAAGGCCCAATGGTACTCAAGATAGCACCATTGCAGAACTTTTTATAGCAGGCTTTTCTGGTCAACTCAAAGAATGGTGGGATTTCTATCTCACTCCTACTCAATAAGAAGTAATCTTAAATGCTGTCAAAATAGATGATGAGGTTATTCCAATTTTGGATGATAATGGCGACCTTCTGCAAGAGGTAGTTGCAACCCTAATCTACACAATATCTCTTCATTTTTAGAAGATTCCTCACACATTAAAGACATAAATACAAAATTACTTTCAAACCTTGGGTGCAAAACTTAGTAACTTCCAATATTATAAAACACATTTTTAAGTAGAGCTATGTTTAAAGATGATTCAAATCAACCTTTTTCAAAAGAAAATTTTCTTGCAGGATTACCAACACTCCTATGTGAAAACGTTAGGAACAAAATCTATGAATTATCAAGAAAACAAATCATCCCATATGACCAATATACTTATGGCCAATTAGTTAGTATTATTCAAAAAGAAGGATTGAAAATCTGTTAAGATTTAAAACTCCAAAAACATTTGAAATGGGAAATGAATAAAGCAAAAATAGAGTTAGGAACTTTCAGCCAACCGTTTGAAATAGATCTTGATAATTCTACTTCATCCAAGTGCCCAGGAAACTGTCACAAATCCCACAAAAAATCTCACAAAACCATAAAACCCCTACAAAATATAGAAAACCTTATGAACCTTGACAAAAGTACTACAAAAAACCCCATAACAAAAATTATAAGAAAGAAAAAAAAAACCTCAAGAATTCTTGAAAAATATAAAATGTTATAGGTGTAATAAACCAAGTCATACTTCTAATTATTGTAAGTTCGAAACAAAACTCCAAGAAATACAATTAGATGAACAAGTCTTGGACAAAATCTCAAATCTTTTAATTGATTCTTTTGAACAAAGATCAAACACTAAATCTAAAAAATCTTCATCAGATTCTAAGAAAATCTTTCAATTAGAAGATGATATTATAAATTTTAGTTTTGAAACTCAAATTCACCTTCAATAAATACTATCTCCAAAGAACAACAACTCCCCATTGATGTCATAAAGAAAATCGAAAATCCATAAATCCAAAAGGAATACTTAGAAAAACTTTTCAAAACTTTTCAAGATACTGTACCTCCTTGTACAGCAAACACTGAATCAATAATTCCAAAAATTTCAAAAAATACTAATGATTTAACAAATATTCTATGAAAATCAAAACAGATTTAAAAAAGATGTAACAATCAAAGACTAACAAAATGAAATAAAAGCAGTAAAAATATAGTCAAAAGAAATAAAAGAAAAACAAAAACAAGACTCAGAAACTTAAAACAAATCATCAAAGTAATCAAGATTAATGAAGAAACCAATAGTTCTGATAAAGATGAAATTCAAGAAAAAAACCAAAATATTCAAAATGTACCTAGAGATTTTCTATTTGTCTTAAAAGAAATTACTTCTAAAAAATACATTATCAAAATTACTCTTGAATTTTCCAAATATTTTAAGATGAATACAATTGCACTTTTGATATAGGTGTAAATTTAAATTGTATAAAATATGGCTTCGTCGCCAAAAAATTCCTTGAAAAAATACTATAAAAACTCTTAGCCACCAATAATTCAAAACTCTAAGTTAATTCAAAAGTAGATGCTTCAACCCTGAATGAAGAAATTTATTTAAAAACTTCATTCCTTGTTGCCAAAGACATTCACCATATAGTTATATTGGAAACTCCTTTCATAAGCCTACTTACCCCTTACAAGGTAGGAACCAATTTTATATCCTTTCGTGTGAATTCCAAAATACTTTATTTTTCATTCCTTGAGAAACTAAAAACTAGAAATATCAATTTCTTCAAAACCTGTTCCATATATGAAAATTCTATAAGTAATATTGTTCAAATCAAAACTTTGCACTTACTAGAGTTAAAGAAAGATATTGTTTTAACAAGAATTACATCCCAACTTCAAACTACCCCAATTCAAAACCTAATCAAAAAATTCCAAGAATTAGTAAAACAACAAGCTTGTTCAAATCTTCCCAATGCCTTCTAGGATAGAAAGAAACATGTTGTTGACCTTCCTTATGAACCAACTTTCACAAAAAAAGACATCTTCACAAAAGCAAGACCTATTTAAATGAACAAAGAACTTAAAGAATTTTGTAGAAAAGAAATACAAGATTTACAAAACAAAAAATTCATTTCCAAATCAAGATCACCATACAGTTATGCCTCTTTCTATGTTAACAAAGTCTTAGGAATAGAGCGAGGCATTGCTAGGTTAGTTATCAATTAAGCACCTCTTAACAAAGTCTTACAATGGATTAGATATCAAATTCCAAATAAAAAAGATTGACTCCAATGACTAGACAATGCCTTTATATTCTCCAAATCCGATATGAAATCAAGATTTTGACAAATATAAATATATGGAAAAAATAGGTACAAAACAGCCTTTACAGACCCATTTGGTCAATACAAATAGAATATAATGCTATTTGGTCTTAAGAATGCCTTTCAGAATTTCAAAGAATTATGAATGTGATATTTAATGATTACCACAAATTCTAGAGATTTCTAAATCCAAAATGAGCCTTTTCCAAACCAAGATTAGATTTCTAGTTCACTATACATCTCAAGGTACTATTACCCCTATTGAAAGATTCTTCAAATTTGTCGAGAAATTTTCAGACAAAATAGTTGACAAAAAATAGGTCTAATGGTTTTTATAAAGTCTAAATTATCTCTTAGATTACTACCAAGATATCAATAGAATACTCAACCCTCTCCACAATAGACTTAAAAAAGACCCATGCCTTTGGTTTGATGAACACACGCTAGTCATACAAAAAATAAAATCAAAAATTACAAAAATACCCTGCCTTTACTTAGTTGATCTAAGTCTCCCAAAAATCGTAGAGACAGACATCACAAACATTAGGTATGATGGGATTCTCAAACGAAAAGAGGATGAGAAATAGCTCATTATCCAGTTAACCTCAATCCTTTGGAATGATACCAAGAAAAATTATTCCACAAGTAAATAAGAAATTTTAAACATTGTTTTATGCATACAAAAATTTCAAAATGATTTGGTTCTCCACAGTGACTTTTATTCCAAAGAAAATCTTGAAAAGAGAATGGTTTTTCAAAAATTTCTTGGATATTAGAAAACAAATCCAAGAAAAATATGATGAATTCATAATAATCATAAAATCCATATTTTAGTTTTTGATTGGTTTGAAATATATGCTTTACAAAACTTAATAAATTATCCTCTTTCAAAAAACATAAATCCATTTGCCTTTAGGAACAAAAAAGTTGAGTGGGAAACAATCACTAATTCAAAAAGTTTTAATCAAATCATCCTCCTCTACAAAGAATTAGAATTACCATCTAAAACCAACTAGTAGAAGCTACACCCCTAAAAAACCAAAGAGAAGATGATAAGAAAAAGATAAAAAATTTAATAAACCAAAATAATTATACAAACATCAATCTAAATACCATAGGAAAATGGGTAGATAGAATTGAAAACCATATCCAAAAACAACCTTCAATTATATTTGAACCAAATAAATCTAAAGAAATACTACTTAAAAAACCTCTCTTTAAATCATATAAAGTTTCCAAAGGAAGTGTAAAAAATATTTAGGATAACAAAACTGAATTTATTAAAGAAATTAAAAGTCAATTGTCCAAAATAGGTATTACTTCTAGTAGCTCAAACCCAAACCCCAAATAATGATTATATTTCTCTAGAAACTCCAACTTTCCAATATCATGTTAATGCTTTAGATTATGAATCAGAAAAATCTTGAGCAATCACTAACACCAAAACTACAAGTGAATAAGTTTGACTGGAATCCACAACCTTTACAAATGATTCATCTTGATACTATTCCAAAACCCACTGCCTAAAATTGTTTTAATGTTTCATCCCTCTATAATTGGAATTTTGGTGGTGTGAATGAACATCAAATCCTAAAGATGCTTCAACAAATGACCATGGCCTCAAATGCTTACAGGACCTAAAATGGTACTCAAGACAGCACCATTGCAAAATTCTTTATAGTAGGCTTTTCTGGTCAACTCAAAGGATAGTAGGATTTCTATCTCACTCCTACTCAACAAGAAGAAATTTTAAATACTGTAAAAACTAATAATGAGGATTTTCCAATATTAGATGATAATGGCAACCTTCAGCAAGATGCAATTGCGACCCTAATCTACACAATATATCTTCATTTTAGGATATCCCTCACACATTAAGGATAGAAATACAGAATTACTTTCAAACCTTTGATGCAAAAACTTAGTAACTTCCAATATTACAAAACACATTCTTAAGTAAAGTAATGTTTAGAGATGATTCAAATCAACCTTTTTCGAAAGAAAATTTTCTTACATGATTACCACCACTCCTGAGCAAAAACGTTAGGAACAAAATCTGTGAATTATCAAGAAAACAAATCATCCCATATGATCAATATACTTATAACCAATTAGTTAGTATTATTCAAAAATAAGGATTGAAAATCTGTCAAGATTTAAAAATCCAAAACCATTTAAAATTGGAAATGAATAAAACTAAAATAGATATAAGAACTTTCTGCCAACAAATTGAAATAGATCCGATAATCCTACTTCATTCAAATGCCCAGGAAATTGTCACAAATCCCACAAAAAATCTCACAAAAACCATAAAACCCCTACAAAATATAGAAAACCTTATGAACCTCGACAAGAGTACTACAAAAAAACCCCATAATAAAAATTATAAGAAATAAAAAAAGCCTCAAGAATTCTTGAAGGTATAAAATGTTATAGGTATAATAAATCAGATTATACTGCAAATTATTGTATGCTCAAAAGAAAACTCCAAGAATTACAATTAGGTGAATGAGTCTTAGACAAAATCGCAAATCTTTTAATTGATTCTTCGAAAGAAAGATCAAACTCTAAATTTGAAAAATCCCCATCAAATTCTAAGAATATCTTTCAATTGGAAGATGATATTATAAATTGCAATTCTAAAAGTTGAGATTCCCCTCCAATAAATACTATCTCCAAAGAACAACAACTTCTCATTGATGTCATAAAGCAAATCGAAAAACTAGAAATTCAAAAGGAATACTTAGAAAAACTTTTCAAGATATAAAACCTTCTACTACAGAAAACATTTAGCCAATAATTACAAAGACTTCAAAAATACTTATGTTTTAACAAATATTCTAGGAAAATCAAAACAAATTAAAAAAGAAGTGACAATCTAAGACTTACAAAAGGACATAAAATTAGTAAAAATAGAGTTTAAAGAAATAAAAGAAATACAAATACAAGACTCAGAAGCTACAAAACAAATAATCGAAGCAATCAAGATTAATGAAGAAACCAATAATTCTGATGAAGATGAAATTCAAGAATTTCTAAAAATCAAAAATATTCAAAATATACCTAAAGATTTTCTATTTGTGTTAAATGAAATTACTTCTAAAAAATACATTATCAAAATTACTCTTAAATTTTTCAAATCCTTTAAATCATTACAATTGCACTTTTTGATACAAATGCAGATTTAAATTGTATAAAATATAGCTTCATCTCCAAAATATTCGCTGAAAAAATATTAAAAAAAACTCTCAGCCGGTAATAACTCAAAACTCAAAGTTAATTTAAAAGTTGATGCATCAATCCTAAATGAAGAAATTTCTTAAAAAACTTCATTCCTTATTGTCAAAGACATACACTATACAGTTATATTGGGAACTCCTTTCATTACCTACTTACTCCTTACAATGTAGGAACTAATTCTATATCTTTTTGTATAAATTCCAAAAAGTAGCTCTAAAGATTTTTAGGAAGTCTAAATTATGTTCTAGATTACTACCCAAATATTAATAGGATACTCAAACCTCTCCACAATAGACTCAAAAAAGAACCATGCCCTTGGTCTGATGAACACAACCTGATCATACAAAAAATGAAATCACAAATTATAGAAATAACCTACCATTATTTAGCTAATCCAAGTCTCCCAAAAATCATAGAGACAGACGCCTCAGACATTAGGTATGGTGGGATTCTCAAACCTAAAGAGGGTGAGAAAGAGCTCATTATCCTGTTCACCTCAGTCCATTGGAATGATACCTAGAAAAATTATTTCGCAATTAAAAAAGAACTTTTAAAGCATTGTTTTATGCATACAAAAATTTCAAAATGATTTGATAAATCAAAAATTCTGACTTCGTAGTGATTGTAAAAGTGCAAAGGAAGTTTTGTAAAAAGATGTTTAAAATCTTGCATCAAAACAAATTTTTGCATGATGGCAAGCATTATTAAGTATTTGTGATTTTGAAATTGAATTTATCAAAGGAGATACAAACTCTACACCCGATTTCCAAACCCATGAGTTTCTACAAAATAGAAGCGATGCCATCTAAACCACGAACCTGCGAGGCAAAAACCACAAATACAAATGCCCCAAAACCACAAGACATAGTGTGATAAAGTTGTCGAAGAAAAAGAAAAACTGAAGGACATAGCTCAATCAAAATTTACAAAGCCTGAAATTCCCACAAACCCAAACTTTACAAATAACCCTGAAGTACGAAACCTCTTTCTTGCATTTTTGAAATCACTAGAGGTCCAAAAAGCCCTCTCTCAAAAACCTGATGATCTATAAGAAAGTACAAAGCCAAAACTTACCTCGCCAAAACCTATTATAAAACTAGAAAAACCATCTCTTTCAACCTCAATTCCTTCTCAGCCCTCTCACAACCAACTTTAAGTTTACAAAAACAGTCTACACAAACAACCAAACCAAAGTCTAAATATTTTACCAAAACATCATTACCATTAAAAAAGGTTATTTCCATGAAAACTCTCTCCAAATTGCCCAAAATTGCTTTGGAAAAAAATGGTTTTACAAACTCTTTGACCTAAAAAAACTTTATTATATTACCCAACCATCCTTGAATGCATTGAATCAGTAATCTTCAAATACTTCTAACTCCAAGAAAACCATTTGAATCTAGCATACTCAACTTGCAAACTACACAAAGTTATTGCCCCTGCAAACTGGTACAGTAGACTCTCTGAGCCCATTACATTTCTAGAGCATTACAAAGGTCACCCATTTTTCAAACACATTTTACTTATTAGGAATACTAGCAAGTTTGGTATAATTCATTCTTAATACAAAACCAAAAGGACAAGCACTCTTGGCCTTTCCTTTTTGATTCACAAAAACTTGATATTTCAAATTTTCAATCATGGTGATTCCATTGGTGGGAAAATTTTGGTTCAACCCTAGACATCCAAAACCCAATAGTCCTAAAATTGTTACAAATTTTCAAAGCCAAATACAACCTAATCGATGAATAACACAAAGTCAACCCCGTTGCAATTTTCAGCACAAAATTCTATCTCCCATGGGTATTTGTATGGTATTTTGATATTTCAAAACACAAAACTCTTGTGCTTAGACGGAGATTCAAAATAAAATGGTGAGACAAATACAACATTTTTAAGATTTTATACCCAACTAACATGGAAGAATGGGTCAACAAAAACAGTAGACAAAAACAGATTCCAACAGTCTAAACTCCTCAACAAACAGAATTCTTAGTACAAAAATCAAAAATTGTAGCATGTTGGTGGCAGCAAAATTCCCTAATGAAGTTGAACAAATTCTTACAAAATTCTTTCAGAAGAAGGAACCTCTACTCCCACAATACAAAAGAAAGAATCGCCAACAAGCTCTAAAAATTCAATCAATATTATGGACATTGAAGTCTTTGGCAATAGTGAATTCTAATCCAATGGCTTTTGTTATAATAAAAGAAGAAGAAGAAGAAGACAAAAGAAAAGGTAAGAAGAAAACAAAAGAAAGTTACTATTCAATCACATGGACAACTATTCATCATTGTTCAGTCATGCGAAGAACTATTAATTAGTATGCAAACACTGTTCAACCATATAGACTACTATTCAAGTATTACAAAAATGCCACTCTAGAAATCTATATAAGGAGGCATTATATGCATAATAAACAAATAAATATGCAAAAATAACACAAATAATGGACAAAAATACGAATAATCCATCATACCTATGTGAGAAAAGGCCTTTTGGATAGAATAGAACGAGTATGTGTATGATAGATTGTATTTTAAATGAAATATATGAAAGGGTAGGGATTTATATGTAGTTCATAGTTTGGGATGACTAACTTATGATCCCAAATCCACCCTAAAATGGAATGGGTCTAGAAAGCAATCACAAAAATTGGGATAGCTTACTTGATCGTCTCAATTTGCGATGGCTAAATTACAGTTGTTCCAAAAACTGTGATGGCTAGGCAAAACTATCTTAAAGTTGGGTATGACATAGGAAATCATTCCAATTCGAAACAGCATCACCAAGACAATCTCAAATTTTAAGACTGGCAAATATAACCATTTCAAACAGGGATGACTTATGCAAGTCTGTCTCAAACTCTGATATGGCTTACCTATGCCGTCTCTATTATAAAAAGTTTGGGAAACACCATCCGCAAACTTTAGGATGGCCTTCTCTATTGTCTCAATTTGATACATTATTCTGACTACCATCACAAACTGTGAGATGGTACGCAAAATATCATCTCAAATTGTGATAGCTTTTGTTGCCCTTCTCTAATTCTAGGATGATTTTTTTGTACTGTTCCTAATAGAGATAGCTATGCAACAGCATTTCGACATATCTAATAGTTATATTTTTACAATAAACTTTGGGATAGATTGGGGACTAGTTTTAGTAATCGTTTCAACTTTGTTCCAAAGCTATTCTAAATTGGAACGACTTTTTTCGTGTCCTATCCACCTTCATTTTTCTAGTGTTAAAAGATCTAATATATTATTATGTACAACTCTAATTTTACTTTAAAATAATAAATATTGTAACCCACCAAATTGCCAACCCCATTGCCAAATAAGAATAATCTAATCAATCCAAACCGCTTGATTTGAAAAGCTTTGTCACCCACTGCAATTTAAGTTTTTGTAAACCCATCTATGTTGGTCGAGTAAAAAGTTTTTATCAACTCAACTAAACCCAACCATGTACACCCCTAATGTTAGAGTTTTAGCCAAGGAGAAGTCTTGGTTCATGTAGAGACTGGGGAATCTTGTTGCCTAAAAGAGTTAGGCTATGTTTGAGTAGACAAGTTGATGCTAAATGGATTTTATCAAATGTGATTAATTTGCTAGTGGTGCTAGTTGCAAACACGTGAAAAAAAATAGATGTTGGAAGCTTATCTTTAAACTAAGTTAAATTCTTATCACCTTAAATATTTTAATGTACTATTGTGATAGCACATGCTATAACACACACTATAATAGAAACTAGCATTCGAACCAACAACTCTAAACACTTAGGAAACCTCCTCCAGGCCAGGCAGCTTAGTCTATTTTGGGTGAAACCTTGGAATTCTTGTCCATGGAATGGAAGGAAACCTTGAAAAATATTTCAGGGAATCGATGAACACTACAAACATGTTCATTTTAAATGATAAGGTAGGATTATATTGCTTTATCTAACTTAATTACATATTTAATTTAATTGATTAAAACTCTTGATTAAATAGGGGCCTGTTATAAAATCACAAGATTATAGGATAAATAATCTAACATATATGGGAGCATGATTAAATAATCAAGAGATTAAGAATTATTTATAAATCATTTAAATTATTTTAATATTCTATCATTAATTGAATGATTTCCATAAAAAATTATAATGAAAAAATAAATGTAATTAACTCAAATAATTAAACTTACTAAACATAATTGTTGATAATTGATTAATCCATGCAAACTATTTTACCAGTCAAAATAATTATTTAGATTATAATCCTACTTAAATAAGCGAACAAATTCTATGAGGATATATTGCTAGGCAAAAAATAGTGGTTCTTTGTGGAGAAAAAGCTCTTATGTATTCTTGAATGAGAATAGGCTTGTGTATTCCCAGCGGCCTCAAAACATGGAAAAAAATCTTCCGGACCCCTCACAAACCTCAACCAGAGAAGAACCCATTAAAAGTGCAAACTTTTGGGAGGTTTCTTGAAACCAGATTCATTGCTGAAATATGTGAGAATTATGGATTTAATTGCTAGGAAAAACTTCAACCCCCACTTTGATTACATGAAAGAGATCTTTACGTTGCCACTTGCCAAACAATCTACATTTGCAATGTCTCGCAAATTATTCCTGAGCATCGATAATTGATCCAAACACACTGCAAAATTTTAGGAGCAAATCCATATCCATGTTGCTGAGGTCCTGTTCATGATTGTTAACTTTCGCCATGGAAACCGCAAACTTGATAACAAAAGAAATTCTGGAAGTAACGAGGCAACAAGAACATAACCTGATGGAGAAAAATGTCAATGCCTTGTCAGGATATTTTAGCCAAATTTCTATTAACCGTAGACGAAAATGACTAGTTCATGAGTGAATTGGACATTGCTGACAAGATAATCTGTTTGCTAATCGATGGCTATGACAAAACAAGTGCCTACCCTAACTTTCCTTACGAAGTTTCTTGCTCAGCTGCCTGAAATTTATGATAGCGTCTTGAAAGGTGGAAATTTTAATTTGCATTTTCGGGTAGAAGGGTTGGTTTAATTTGTCATGTTTGTTGTTTTATTGCGTGGGAAACGAACAGATAGGAGTTGCAGATGGGAAAGCTCCTACAGAACTGCGGAATTGGGTTAACTTGCAAAAGTTGAAGAATGCATGGAATATGGTTGGTGAGGTTATGATAGTGGGGCCCCAATTAAAGGGGATCTTCTAGAGGCCATTGCTAGTTATACCAATATCGGCTTCTCCATTCCTAAAGGAAGAAGCTATTTCACAACTGCCTCCTTATCTGATTTCATTGCAAAAACATGATCAAAAATGGAAGAAAAGAATTGTATTCATCATTGCTAAGACTTAATGCAAGAAATGCAATTAGAATTGAAAAAGGAGATGATGAATCTCCAAGGAACAACTGCTGATCTCTCATACAAAACTGAGCAATTAACTACTTTCTTCAAGTAACTACAATTTTTTTATATGGAGGCAATCGGTAACAACTCGAATAAGAATCAATCATTTACAAGTTTAATTCAACAACATAACTGTTGACTATGCAACTAACACACCTGACTTGCATTGTTGATTCATCATTGTCTTTTCTTCTAGTTTCTCCACATCCGAAAGTTTACTTGTTACTCTTCATCCTATTTGACACTCTCCCTCAAGATAATCATGTATATCCTTCATGCCCATCTTGCTCAATAACCTATTGAAAAGCTTGCTGTTCAACCCTTATGTCAACAGGTCTACTGGTTGCTGCTTGTTGCTTACGTGCTCAACTATGATCACTCCACTTTGGACCTTCTCTTTAACCAAGTGTAGATCAAGGTCGAAGTGTTTTGTCCTTTCAGGGTGAGTGAGATTCTAGAAAATTTGTAGAGCACTGGTATTGTTAGAGAATAAGCTCATTGGTTAGAGTGTTTTATCCCAAAGTCTTTAAGGAGATTGATGATCCACATTACTTCACATAAGCATCCTACAATAACTTTATATTCTGCCTTTGTTGAACTTCTTGTTACCACATTTTGTCTATTGGATTCCAGCTCACTATACTGCTTCCATGGTAAACATAATAACCAATGAGTGACCTCCTAGTGTCTTCACTGTTAGCATAAAAAGTTACGTCTAATTTTAACTGGCTACTCAACTTGATTCCTTTCCCTAGAGATTGCTTCAAGTACCTTAGCACTTTATAGGCAACTTCCGAATGTATCTTTCCAGTATTACTCATAAATAGAGAAAGGATGTGCACTATATAGTAAATGTTTGGTCTGGGGAAGGTTAAATAAATCAACCTTCCAACTAGTTGCCTATAGAATGTTGCATGTTTCAATGTATTCTAGTCTTATTTGCTATGTTGATGATTCACTTCAATAGGAATGGCTGCAAGTTTGGCTCCAATCAATCCATATGTGTCCAGCAAGTTAAGGATGTACTTCCTTTAGTCTGATCTTGCAAGTTCAACTCTCAAGAAGTACCTTGGCACTCTCAATTCCCTTAACTTAAACTTTGTCTTTAGATATTATATTTCTTGGTTTATTTCTTCCTTGCTACTTCCACTAATTGCTACATCAACATACACTAAAAGAGCTATTCTCTATTGATCCTTGACTTCCTTTATGAACAAAGAGTAATTTGCTTTGGATTGCTCGAAACCATATAATAAAAGGGCCTCTGTCAGCTTTGTTTTCCGTTGTCTTGAGGCTTGTTTAAGCCCATAAAGAGATTTTTTTAACCTACAAACCATTGATGAATCTAAGAGAAGTTTCTCCCCTTTTAGCTCATGTCCCTGTGGAATATCCATATATATCTCTTCTTCTAGGTCTCCATTAAGAAAGGCATTATGGACATCTATCTATTCTAGATGCCAATGATGTATTGCTACTAAACTAAAAAAGATTCTCACAATTGTTTACTTCACAATAGGAATGAATATGTCTTGATAATCAAAGCCCTAAACATAGTTGTATCCCTTTGCTACAAGCCATGCTTTATACCTGTCAATGTTACCATTTGCCTTTAATTTCACCTTATAAACCCATTTGCAGCCAAAGATACTGTGATTTCTTAGAAGAGGTACCATCTCGCATGTTCCACTCTTTTGCAATGCTTAGAGCTCTTCAAACATAACTTGCCTCCAATTTGGCTTGACCTACAGCATCAGCGTAGCAAGTTGGTTCTTTGACATCTTCAAGGCTAGATAAGAAACATATGTAGCCAGGAGATAGGCAATCTATGCTTAGGTGGTTTGCAATAGGATGATTGGTGGAAGAGGGTTGCTAATGTGGTTGATTAAGGTTGTGTTGATATATATCTAGATATTTTGGTAATTTTCTAATTCTATTTGATCTTCTAATAGGTGAGAGTGGATGTGAGTGTCTGGTCATTGGCCGAGATGAGGAAGGTGTTTTTGATTCATTGGCATCATTGGTTCCAAAGATTAAGTTGACAATAGATTGTTCAATATGCGTATTAGGGTATTGAGCATCATCGATCCTATACATCATAGTGTGGCCACTTGGAGCATGATTTTAGTCTATGCTAAATATTAAGATATTGTTTAGATTGGTATCAAAATGAGGCAATGAGGCATTATGGATGTTTTAGGTTGTTTTTCCCTAAAAGCAAATACGGTTTCAAGGAAATGGACATCTCTAAAAATGAAGCTTTCATGTGTGTTTATGTCGTAAAGCTTGTAACCCTTTACATTTGGGGGATAACCAATGAAGACATGGACTCTAGCTATAGGATCAAAGTTCTTTGTTTCCCTTTTTAGACTTAAGGCAAATGCTATACGACTAGAAACCTTAAGTGAATGATTATTAGGTAATATTCCAAAGAGAAGTTCATAAGGAGTTCTATAATTCAATGATAAACGAGGTAAATTGTTGATGATGTGGTTTGCAGTTAACACTACTTCACCCAAAAATTGAGTTGGCAATGAGGCTTGAAACAATAGAGTCCTAGCAATGAAAAGTAAGTGTTAGTGTTTTCTTGCAACTATCCCATTTTGCTGTGGTGTTTCAACATATCAAAAGTGATGAATGATGCCCTTTTTAGAGTAAAATGTGTGCAGATTGAACTCTGGTGTAATTATCTTTATTTTCTAATCAAATTGAGTGTGTATAAGGTTATAGAACATGCCTATAGGGGAGCTAGCTTCAATTTTT
The DNA here is from genome assembly GCA_019155195.1 of Avicennia marina. NCBI lineage: Eukaryota > Viridiplantae > Streptophyta > Magnoliopsida > Lamiales > Acanthaceae > Avicennia > Avicennia marina. The sequence goes on along the minus strand of CM032758.1, from coordinate 9,549,205 downwards.
ATGTCTCATGAGATGTGGCCAACTGGTTCTTGTAAAGTTATCAATAATACTCAAGAAGTAATGGAAATTCCAATTGCAACTATAGAATAAGGTCCCTGATCATCAGTGTGAATCAACTTAAAAGGTCTTATACTAAAGTTCACATGATTTGGAAACACATCTATTTTCTATTTTACCTTTGATTAAGATATAGTAAATTGAGTGTGGTATGACATTAATAGAAGGATAGTGCATTTGTATTTGACTTGTTGTTAGACAAGAAGTATGACCTAATCTATAATGCCACACATCTATTGACCTATCTATACAAGTAGTTTCAGAGAAGTTAGAAAGTTTATCCTCACAAATGCCAAGAGAAACAATATGTTTCTGTTGAGTAGGTTAAGTCATTGTTTGATGAAGGGTGAATAAGCCTTAGTTTAGTTTAGCAAGTACTAAGATCAAAAATGAGGTAACAATTATAAGCATGAACTAATTTGCTAATCGAGAACAAGTTGTATTTGAAAGAGGGCACTAAGAGAACATCATGCAAAGTTATATGGTATGAAATCTTTATGGTGCCTATCTGTGTAACAGGAATTCTTATGCCATTTGGCAAGTTGATAAATAGCTTTTAAATGGGTTTAAGGGAATGAAAAAACCTTTGATCGTAGCACATACGCTCTAATGCTCCAATGTCTACTCTCCATGTGGCTATGATTGATGATCCTTTGTCATGTTATACAGAAGGCCAACTAGATGTGAATGAAAATGGTGTGAAAAGTGCAAGGTTACCGACAAAGTTTGAATATGATTCTGGTGGTTTGTTATCCCAACTTTGTGAGCGTCCCACAGTGGATTGAGCTAGCGTTTGAGAATTTATCAAACACAACAACCGTTTGATCTAAGCTTAAGATAGAATTATTTCATCTTGCTTACCTGCCCTTTTTGTTGATTCATTCTTTTCATCACCACTAACTTGGTTTGTTGATGGTTGAAACCCCTTATTCCTAGTGAACTTAAAACTGGGTGGGAATCCCACTAGCTTATAACATTTCTCCTTAATGTACCCTTTCTTTCCACAATGAGAACACAACACCTCTAATCTTTTCTCTTTTCTATCTGATGCAACAACCATATCTAATGCATTTGCCCATGAATGATGATTGTAAGTCCCTATTCATTGTCCTTCTTCAACTACTATCGCATTGTAGGCTTGGCCTCTGTCTTGGAAGTTTGAGACTTGTTAGTAGAATATGATTCATTCAAGCCATTCAAGAATTTGTAAACCTTGTCCTTTTCTTGAAGATCAGCATACTTCTAGAAACATTGAAAGTTGCACCTCCCACATTCACAATGTGGTGAGGCATGAAGTGTCTTAACTCCTCCCAAATACACGTCAATTCAATATAATTTTTACCTATTACTTTGGAACCTTGAGTGATGTTACAAAGTTCACTTTGTAGTTTACGTACTCTATTATCATCAGGTTACAAGAATCTTTTATGCAAGATTTCCCACATCTAATGAGCATATTTGATGTAGAAGACCATTGAGGCAAATTGTAGCTCCAAGGACTTCAATAGTCAGGAGATGATCAAGTCATTACACCTTGTCCACAAGTTGTGTAGGGGGTCAAATTCTTCAGGCTCCGTGATGTTTCTGTTGATGAAGCCACGTTTGTTTCTAACCAAGAGCATAAGAGTGAAAGATTAGCTCCAAATAAGATAGTTTGATCCATTGAGTGGAGGGCGGACAATCATTAAAGTATGATTATCAACATGGAGTACGTAGAAAGGGGATGCTGAATCATCAACAAGAAGGGCTGCTCTGTTGGGAGTGTGGTGGGTCCAACTACAAATTCTGATTGAACTTTATTGGGCCAGAGGAGAAGCCCAATCAAATTGGGGGCATAACCCAGGAACAACGTATGTTGGGCCTGGAGCGAAGCCCAACAAAATCGAGGAGAACCGTTCATGGGCCTGTGCGTGGGCATATATATAAGTGGGCTTGACACTATGTATTAACCCAAAACCTTAAGGCTATGAGTTATGAGTCAAGTATCCACTTTATATACAAGTCACTTTTCTCTTTTTCTATCAATGTGGGATGCCACTTTTTCTAACTCATATTTGTTTCCCAACAATCTCCCCCTCAAATATGAGTTTTCTTCCACTTACTCCATTTCAATCAAAAATTTTCTTCCACTTGCTCCCCCTCAATTAGAAACTTCTTTAGTATCTCATTGTCTCACCAAATTGCTCATTAATGCCCATCAATTCCGTGGGCCTTCCTTCCATGGGGTATGGGCTTCCCATGAGATCTCCGAGCATACTTGTATGCCCATCACTTCCGTGGGCCTTCAATGGGATATGAACCTCTCATGCGATCACCGAGAACCGTCTTCATACTCGTCCCAAGCTGAACCATCAGCTCTATACCACTTGTTGGGAGTGTGATGGGTCCAACTACAAACTATAATTGAACTTTATTGAGCTAGAGGAGAAGCCCAATCAAATTGGGAGTATCACCCATGAGCAACGTATGTTGGGCCTGGAGCGAAGCCCGACAAAATCGAGGAGAACCGTTCACGGGCCTTTGCGTGGGCATGTATATAAGTGGGCTTGACATCATATATTAACCCAAAACTTTAAGGCTATGAATTATGGGTCAAATATCCACTTTATATACAAGTCACTTTTCTCTTTTTCTATCAATATGGGATACTACTTTTTCTAACTCATATTTGTTTCCCAACATGCTTTCCCTTGATTAACTGAGTTTCTGCATGTTGATTCCATGATAATGATGATTTGTTCAAGAATGAATCTAAATCAGGATCTTGTGAGGTCTGGTACCATGTGAAAACATGATCAAAAAGGGAAGAAAAGAATTGTATTCATCATTGCTGAGACGAATACAAGAAACGCAATTGGAATTGAAAAGGGGGATGATGAATCTCCAAGGAAGAACCGCTGATCTCTCACACAAAAATGAGCAATTAACTACTCTTCTACTAACTACAATGTATTTATGTGGAGTCAATCAATAACTACTCGAACAATTAATATTCCCAACTAAGAACCAATCATTTACAAGTTCAATTCATCAATATAACTGCTAACTATGCAACTGACACAGCTGACTTGCATTGCTGATTCATCGCTGCCTTTTCTTCTAGTTTCTCCACATCAGAAGGTTTAATTGTGGCTCTTCATCCTTTTTGACACTCATCAATTTAGTTTATTGAATTTCTCCTACTACTATCTCATTAAGAGTTAAGTGCATGCTCCATCGTACTTTGGGATTATATAAATTTTCATCATTTAAATATGTTTATTTTATATATATGTTTTTATACATGCATGTAAATATATAATATTATTGAAAAATTATATTATATGCGTTACATGTACAAACGTACTTTAAAATGCAAATTGAAAATGTAGTTATAATATAAATGACTAATTTGATCAGCAATAATGTGCTTCTTTATTAATTTCTTCATGTGAAAAAACACGTTTTTTAGGAAATAATATGTTTAGACTTTAAGAAAAAGGGAATCTTAAATTTGGGTAGCCCCAAAAATAAATACCCTAAGAATTATGAACTGGGACGACTGAATTAGTTACATAATTGTTTAACAAATAAACAAAGAATTATCTTTTTTCCTTTTTTGACCAATAAAAGTTTTTATTTAGTAGTATTGGATTGCAAACTCAACATACGAGAATTCCCACAACTTTCCAGACCCAGAGAATTAGGTTTGATCCTTCAAGATTTGATGATAATGGCCCCATCCCAAGAATATGCGCAGAAAGGAGTACGCAAGAATTGAAAGACTCCCAGCCATGCACAAGTTTGTCATAAAGTTCAGTTGGTCGTAGATCCGATGCTGCCCATGCCTGATATTTTTGGGTCACAGAAATTTTTAATTATTATATAAATATGTTGAAATGTATTTCATGCATATTTTATTTTACAAATTATCGATCAGCAAAAAGTGTACAAAATGTTTTTGTGATTGATAACTAAATATATAAGTGAGTAACAGAAATTAAAATTATATATGTTAGTAATTTTTTAATAATAAAAGTAAGTTATGAAAATCAAATTTATTTATAATAAAACATAAACTTATAATATTTTTAAAAAACTTCTATTGTAAAATAAGTTATCAAAAATTAAAATTATATTAGACAATTTGTATAAAATGAAAGAGAGAAAAACCTGAGGAGATAATTAAATATAAAATATAAAATTTGGTATAAAAATAAACGTAAAAAACCAGACATTTTAGCATTGAGGATTAAAAGTGATTATCATCCACTTGTTATACTTAATATATAGCATAGATATACAGTATAGATAGGTACACATACATGATACTTTTTACCTGATGAAAATGAAAAAACTAATGCAATTTATTTTAGTCCAAATTAAATTTAGAGTAATCAAGTGCTTTGAGACTATCCAACAATACTCATATTTACTTCTGGTGAGCACAAATGTTTGTCTTCATCATTCCGTCCATCCCCCATGTAAAATGCTTGTAATATATAGAGAGATTGAAAGGATTAAGTGGCGAAAACGTTAATGCATTGATTAATTGATTGCCACAGTTTAATATTGGGAACATCATCTGCAGCAACGTGGGCCATGCGAAGGTTGATTCAGTACTTCGTTGCCCATTTGATTTTACTTTCTACTTTCCCAAACTCTTAACTTCTCTTGAATTAGTGGGACACAAAGTACAATAGAAATGAGAATTAATCTCAACTCAAAACTGAAGCAAAATACCCTCTGCAAGAAAAATGTCATCATGAGGAGAAATTCGTTGTTAAGAGTTTTTTGTTTGAATCCTCGTTCTGCAAATACAAATCCGATGTCAAGGGAATTGGTCTCTCTCGCTAATTAGCAAAGTCATTAAACAGGGAATTAGCAAGTATGATAATTCAAAATCCATCAAGTTTTATAAAAGCCACACACGATAGCATTTACTTTGAAAGCTTTATTTTGAACTGTCCCATATCTCACACGTAATTTGAAGGATTATAGAACTTGAAATTATACTCTAAATAATAACTAGTAAAATTTGCATGCTACTTGCGTGTGCTAATTATCTATAAATTATAAAATTAAAAGATTTTAATTATTAAAAATAAAATTGTGTGATATTAAAAGTATAAAGAATATTTAAAATAATAAAATAAAGAAATATCAAGAGAATCTCAAAAAAGAGAAAGAGAGAGAAGAGAAAACACAAGTAAAACTTTAAAAGAAAAATTAAAATTAAAATTAAAGTTAGAAAATTATCTGATTTTACATTATGGAAAAAATAATTGAATTAAAAATGATGAAAGATGAAAAGAATTTAAAAATTATAAGGTGTGAACATGTTGTTGACACACGAGAAATTTGTATTCAATTAAATAATGCCATGTTAAAAATATAGTATCAAAATATCAATTAAATAAATTTTTATTTATTTAGAAATTTAAATAAATATAATTCTTAAAATAAATAAATAGAAAATTGATATTTTAATCTGCTAATTAAATAATATCAAATGGCAAAATCGTATTAAAAGCATAGAAGACAAAGGCTCAGCCAAATTAAGTCTATCACTTAAATCTTTAGATAGACTCTTAGTTGTAACGGCCAATGAAATTACGCCACATCAGTAACGTAATGCAACCACTCTATATCTGCTCTAATTATAAATGGAAACCAAATTCTATAAAGTTGGGGACTGGGGACCAGAGAAAATAGAGTTGAAGTAGCCGAAAACTTGAAGTAATGAAAAGTCTCTCTAAATTCTATCTGGGATTTCTAAGAATATTCAAAATGGTTTTCATTAAATTCAAAGAATTCGATACCAAATTTAAGGCTTTCTTTATTAAAAGTTTTCAAATTCAACGTTTGATGTGAAATCGTAGTGCCAAGTTCGAATATCAACATTAATTGAAGCCCTAAAAATCCTATAAAAAAAAAAAACCAAACACAAGCTCTTTCCTTAAATATTGTTCAAATTGTAAATTATGTTCTTAAAGGAAGAATTAAAAAATTAAAATTAAAGAATTGAACCCACTAAATCTTGATTTTTATCCAAATTATTCAATTTTGTATAAAAGTACTCAATGTAAGGATAATTGTATAAATTCAGTTTAGGCAACCAAAATAATAGTGCTGGTAAAACTAACACACACAATGTGTGCAAAATTATTTATAAAATAATGATTGTATTTTAAACAATTGAAATAAGATTATTTAAAATATAAAAAATATTTTAAATAAAGATGAGAAGAAAATTGAAAGTGAAAAGTTTAAAAGTAAAATACAAATAAAGACAAATTAAAAGAAAAGAAAATCATAAAGGATAGAAAAAGATAAAAAAAAATTAAATATAGGGATAAATGTGTAATTTACATTATCTAACTAAGAAAGTAAATGTGTAATTTTATTTTATATAATCAAAATAGGAGTCAAACACTTAATAATATAATATAGATATGACTAAAATATGATATTAAAAGAAATGAATCAGTTGAAAGCCATTATCAGCATAAAATTAATTACATATGTGTAAACGGTCAAAATATACCCCCCCCCCCCCAACCCATCCCCAAGCCCCCCCGGATTTGACCAAGTAGGAGCAAACCCAGTGCTATTTCCCTTGAATTTTTTCTCTCATGATTTCGCAATTTTACCAAAATTAATTAGGTTCCCTGACACTTCGATAAGATTATGTAGACATGCAGCAACTTGGGTTGGTCATTTAATGTCCCAAACAGATTACGCAGACAATAGAAGAAAAGCAGAGCAATTTGACTATCTTTCCGAATTATTGAAATGTAATTAAAGCGAGTTAGGTTTTTCACCGAGTAAGAAATCGGTGAAAATCTTGACTTAGAACATTATTAAGGCAACTTGCACTAATTAAACATCTATGACGCTACTTTCAAATTTTGACAAGAACAAGTCAATTTTGTTGTATCAATTCACTCAATATTAATTTTACAAATCTGATTTGATTCAATATAATCTTACACATATGACTCCGTTCCATATAACATAATCAAAATCAAATCGATTTTAATTTGATTACACAAATATGATTTGATCTAATATAATCTTACAATATGATTTCATTCCATACAATATAATCAAATTATAATAATCTTATGTTTTTAAAATTTGATTTCCTCGACAAGTGAAGTAGTAAGTGGTGACTGGTCAAGTCAATTATTCATGAACATGTTTATTGAGTTATTTATCAATCAATGATTTGTGCATAGTCATGCGTGTACAAATAAAATATATAATATACATGTAAAGTTGTACTTTAACTATATAAATATTTTGAATTATACACATGCATATTTTATTTTAATTTATTATGTAACAAAAATTCTTTATAATTTTATTAATGAAAATAATATGTAAATTGTTAAATTTTAAAACATATTCAAACTTTACATAAAATGAGAGAAGAAAAAAATTCAAAGAAAAATCATATTAAAATAGACAAAATAAACAAAATTAATGGGGAAGTGTAGTTGTGGAGGAGTGATGTCAGCAATTGTCCTTGGTTCAGTGTTGAAATAAACAACCAACAACCAGATACATAGCGGAATAATTTTAACAAACTTAGATGCAAATTCTTTCCAGTGTTCACTCCATCTTATCAAAATATTACCGTTCAATCAATGATGTAATTTGCAAAAGATGAACTTAAGAAATTGTTTACATAATATGGTGTAAACACACCTAAGTCTACGGGGGCCCTTGACTAATAGAAATAAATCTAGTAGAATCAAATGTGTTTATATAACTTACATAACTCAATTTGAACTTCACTCTAATTGCTTTACTTTCCTACAAACCTGAGTTTACAACTAAAAGGTATTCTATACGTCTCACTTAGTAGAATAAAGACCAAATGCTAATGATCTACACCCTTCTGTCAAAGTGAGCAACACACCTGAGAAACATGACTACATGACTCAATTATAGAAACCTCACTCAATGAACTTTACACTTTTGATAATGGATGGATATTGCACTCAAACTCATCAAGTTAGTTAGTGGACACTTTTTCAGACTTAAACAAATTCAACACAATGACTCTCTCAACTTGGATTGATTACTTCTCGTATTTTCTACATAAATAGATCATCATTCAACAACATTTCATAAAGTTTGAGATCGTTTTGATATGCCAAAATCTTCTTGATTCAATCAACTCAGTAGTTGCTATGATCTGCCAATTTTCTATCTCAACATTGAGTTGGCTTTTCTTTGAGCATGGGATTTCCTATATCTTCACACCTTGGGATTTTAGAAACTTGATCTCCCGGATCTTTCACTCATATGATCAGATTTATCTTAGGTGATTTTTTACTTAGATTAGGTCCAAATATCCTTGGTTGGATGATATGCCTTTCCTTGGTTGGATGATCCCAAAATATTTGCATTATCCCAACAAATCTTTAAGATTACAAATTTGTTGGGAAAGTTGTTACACAACAATATCTAATTTTAGAAAATATTTTGTTGACTTGGAATCCCATGTGTGTGCCATATAAGTGTTAACACACTACAATGCTAACAACCTCCCCCTTTAGCATTACGTGGCACAATTCCTTCTACTGTTGTTATGACTACTGAGCACACTAACTCATCACCTAAGTCTCAAATCTACAGCTTGGTGCAAAAACATGTGAAAAACACAACTTCTCATTTACCAAATGAAATTAACATCATGGCTGCGTAAACAAAGATAGCCCAAACAAAAATAACCCAATTAACTGTATCAATGTTAAAACGTCAACGTGACAGACAAGACTCAAAAACACCAATAAGACTCCAACAAAGTTGACAAACTAGCCCAACTTAAAAGACCAACACTACTCCATTAAAAAAGGACAAACAAGACCAAAAGCCAATAAAGAAGATTAAAAGATATAACAATAGCAAAATCAACTAAAGATAAAATAATTTGAACTCTAGCAGGCATCAGCAGCAGTGGCAGACTCTCCCTTAATCCAATCTTCCCCTTCCCCATCAATCGGCAAATAACCTTTCCCTACACCAAACACTACTCTCCCTTTATGGTACATAATGACAAAGAAACATAATATAAAGAGGGAGACAAGAAAAGAGGGGCTTAGGAGTGAGATAGTCCAACATGGTTAGCCAGTCCTGTGGATTTTGCAATTGCAGTAGTGACACCTTCTTCAATACTCACAACATGGTCTACATCAAGCTATTTCTCTGATGGCTGCTCAAGTAATGAGTCCAGCACATTTCTCAAATTCATAATATCCTTTCCCAATGCAACTCTTTGTTCTTGCTACTAGATAATATGGGCGTCAATCCCAAGAACCTCCCTTAAGAAAATTTAGGGACCTTTCAAACTCATTGCATGAGGATTCTATAGTTAATTCTCTCATCGTTGCACAAGTGAGAGGTTATCCACGTTTCCACTCTTCATGAACTTATGGTTAAAGCTTTTACCAAATATTTTTGTAGTTAATTCATTGTGATCAATGGCAACCTTTGGTTTTACCAAGAGTTTTGAAATCTAAGCTAGATGTGGTAGATTTGTGATAATCACTCTGATTTTGCATGACTAGGAATCATGTTGAAAATCAACCTTCCCATATCAACTTCTCGACCAATCCCCAAGCAATAGAGGAAAATATTCATGTCCTTAACAACATACATAGTATTTGTATTGGACAATTTATTATGAATTCCAACTCTGAACATCAAGAAGTACTTTATTATTAGTGAAGAGGGCCTTGGGCCTAAATTATATAGCCATGCACTTACCTTGTTGCCACTAAGTGTCTTAGCTATTTTATCAAAACCCATAAGAAAATTATCCCCAAAAGGAGATTTAAAGCTACTATAAGTTCTACCAAGTCGTTTATTTATCAATTTAGGTAATAATTCAAATAATTCACCTCTTAAATACACCTTTTGCAAAACATGGTCAATCTAGCATCCTAGCATCCTTCTTTAGATTGGCATAGAATTTGCATACCAAGGTAGCATGAAAAACTCTAAACTTTGCAATAAACTCATATAAACCAAGCCTTTTCAAGACATCCAAAAAGTTTATGTATTCATACCTAGTGATTTTAAGCTTCCTTTCAGGTATAAACTTCCAGGCAATGTAGTACTGTGTACCTTCTTGATGTTAATTCCAGACACTACTAAAGATGGCATTCTGCTACTCTTACTAGGTTCAAACTTGTTTCTTTTAGTAGGTGTTTCCATCCTAGGAGTTTGAATGGATGCCCTCCACTTGGATTACATTAGACCTTTCAAATTTAATGATAAGGGTGCGTCATCATCAAACTACTGAGCAGATTGTCTAACGGGTGTTGCAACAACTGGTCTTTCTCCTACACTTGTCTCTATATGTTGGGTAACTGTTGAAATACTCATGACCTTTTCTACATCTACACTAGGTTGCTAGTTCCTTGTTATAATAGGAATTACATCCTCAACCTCCTTTGCCCTTAGACTGGCTTATGGGATCTCTGTTGCAATAGGTTCCACTTCCCCACCTTCTTTAGCACCTGTAACCCTTTATGGGCAAAGGTTGTGATAGTCTCCACATCCACAATTTCTGTGCTACTTCCACTAGGTTATAGCTTCTCTATTGTAATGGGTTCAATCTCTATAGTTTCACCTTGTTTATCTGTAGACTCCTCGAGGGCGCTACCAAAACATTCCTCACCCTAGTTTCTCCTTTATCTTTAGTCTTTATAGTCTTGAAGTTGTTCAGTTCTTTCTTTTGTTCCAGAATATATTCACTAGAGGGTTCTTTATTAGATAAAGCTTCAACATCTTCTTCACCTATCTTTATAAGTTCTACATGTTTATCAGTAGCTTGTTCATGTTGTGTTCTCTACTGGTCGTTTTGGCAAATAAATGACCTCCAATAGTTCCACATCCAAGGTGATATCAAATGGCACTAATGATAGTGATGCACTGCCTTTGCCAATGTCAATCCCTCCTTGTTCTTCTTGTTTCCATGGCAATTTAGTGGTGGCACTCACCCTTTGTCCTCCTTGTTGGGTTTGAGGTGTAGATTGATTCTCCTATGCAACTTCAACAATAGGAGGATTTCCATATTTTCTTAACTAGAGTGGGCTCGTAAAAGAGTTCAAGATTAGACTTTTTGGAGTATTTAGTTAAAAGGTAGATGAAGAGTTCTCCATTATCTTCAAACACTCAAATGAACAAAACTTAAACAATGAGACAATGGAGTCCTTTCTTCACATGTTTTCTAAGTAGGTTAGACATTCATAAAGGCAGAGTTATTTTAAACATTGAAAAAAAGAATCTCAGAAGATTTGGGATATTATCAATATAAGGAAAGGGAGCACTAACATACCATATGTCGCATTACTTTTTTAAGATATCAAATCTTGGAGATTTTTCATTATCACCTTCAATTTTTGCTGCTCCTGTTTCCTTCCTTAGCCTGGCAGGGTTCTGGGTTGGAGGAATCAAGCCAGGCAGAGGCCTAGCTCCTTTCATAAGGGTTCAAATTGGTTGGCCTCAAGAGGCTTGGTAAATATGTTTGGTTGTAGCTTATTTGTGCAACATACTCCATTATCACGGTTTTATTCTCCACTAGCTCTCTAATAAAATGGTTACCTGATATCAATGTGCTTTGTTTTGGAATGTTATACTAGATTTTTACAGATTTTAATCACACTCTGATTGTCATAAAGCACCAATAATTCATCTTATTTCATTTCATAGTCTATCAGCATTTGTTTCATCTAAAGAAATTAAGCACAGCAATTACCTGTGGCTATGTATTCAACTTTAGCTATTGATAAGGAGATGGAATTTTATTTTTTCTATACCATGAAATTAAATACCTGATTTGAAGCAGCCACTAATGATGCTCTTTCTACCAACATCGTTAGTCCAATTAGGATCACTATATCACACAGGGTTTAGCTTTGAGTGCTTGGAGTACCAAAGACCAAGATCATTTATTCCTACTACGTATTGAATGACCCTTTTAACTACACTCAAGTGACTTTCTTTGGCAATGCTTGGTACCTTGCATAAAATCCCACACTAAAGCATATTTTTAGTGAGCTTGTTGTTAAATTGATAAAGCTACCGATCATACTTCTGTATAAACTCAAAGTCACTAGTTTCCCATTTTCATCTTTGGTCAATTTGGTGATTGTCGACACAGGTGTTACAACATGCTTTGAACCCTTCAGGCAAAACCTCTTGACTAGGTTTCTAGCATACATGTTTTGGAAAATGAAGGTCTTTTCTACCCCTTACTTGATTTGTAGGCCCAAGAAGAATGTGAACTCCCCCACCATGCTCGTTTAAATCCTACTTTGCATCATATTTGCAAATTCCTTTACTAGGCTTTTTGAGGCCCCCTCAATACAATATCATCTACATAAATCTGTGTAATCAAGATGTCCTTCTTGCAATAAATAGTGTCTTATTTTCTCCCTCTCTTACATAGCCTTGTTTGAGGAGACACTTTGTAAACTTTTCATATTAGGCTCTAGGGGCTTGTGTTAATCCATCTAGCACCATTTTCAACTTGTAGACATGGTTTGGGAGTTTTGGATCCTTAAATTCTTTTAGGTATTTGACAAAAACCTCTCCTACGAGAATGCCATTTAAGTAGGCACTCTTAACATCCATTAGGTATAATTTGAATCGAAGACTAGATGCAATAGTAGAGGTTAATTTAATTGCCTCTAATCTAGGTACTGCGTGAAGGTTTCATTGGAACTCATACTTCCCACCTATGAATAGCCATGGGCAACTAGCCTTGCTTAATTCCTTGTGATTTTTCCTTCTGCATTAGTTTTATTCTTGAATACCGATTTAGTGCTGATGATATTTTTATTTTTTAGCCTAGGCTCCAAATATCATCTGTCATTCCATTCGAATTATGCTAACTCTTTTTGCATGGCATTGATCCAATATTCATCCTGAAGTACCTCCTTTACACACTTAGGTTCTATAGAGGATATGAAGCAAGAGTAACTTACATGTTCTCTATAGTTTATGCATCTGGTTCCTTGAGCATTCATTTGTTCATAAAGATCACCAATACCGCATTTTAGGGGTGGTTTTTCTTCACCCTAGACAATAGCTCTACTCATTGTTCACTCTGTCCATCACCTCTTTATGGCTCTATTGTTGCAATATTATTGCCCTTTGTTGGGTTAGTGTTGAAACTATTGGGGTTTCGAGCTGCATCATCCTTAGATGACTCATTTTCTTTCTCTTCCAAATACTTTCCAAGCTCTCCTTGGCCTTTTGTCTCTTCATCATCAACTTTAACATTTATAGGCTCCATCAACTTTTTAGTCCTTATGTTATAAACTCTATATGCCCTATTATTCATGGAATATCCAAGAAAGATTTCCTTGTCACTCTTGGAATCAAGTTATCTCCTAGGATGTAGCATTGACTTCTGAACACATGTAAGTATTCCACGTTGGCATCTTTCCCTTCCACAGTTCATATGAGGTTTTTTCAAAGAGTGGCCACAAGTGAACCCAACTTTTTATGTAGAACATGGTGTTTATGGCCTTTGCCCACCATCTTGAACTCATTTCTTTTTAATTTAACATCACTTGATCCATTTCTTGAAATGTACAACTTTTCCTTTTCACCACACCATTTTGTTTTGGTGTTTTTGGTTATTAAAATTCATATACAATGCCTAGGTTTCCAACAAATTCACCAAATAATTGGATTTCCAATTATTTTCTATGATCACTTATTATGTGACTAATTTTATTGGATTCTCTCTTTTCTTCTAGGAGCTAGAAACATAGCCTTCTAAAGGACTTGAAGGCATCAAACTTGTCTCTAGGGAAGTCCAACCATGTACATCAAGAATAGTTATCAACGCAAACAAGACTGTAGTGTTTGCCTCTAACACTAGCAGTGTTCATTGGTCCAATTAGGTTCATGTGGATCACTCAAGAACTCTATTGTTACTCTAATGTTGTAACATAGATGTGACATCCTTTGTTGTTTTCTCTGTTGACATGCTCCATATACACTTTTTTTTTATCAGCACAGGTACTCCTTATATAGCTTGAGTCTTGGAAATCTACACGAGATCTTGAAAATTAAGATGCCTAAGCCATCTACATCATAACTCACTCTCCTTCAGTTCTATTTTGTTGCATGTTGCAACAAGGTTCAAAAGATAGCAATTGTCTGCAAACCTTTAACCTCTCAAGACCTATTAATACTCCATGTCATGGACAGTGCGCTAATCCCTTGTAAATCATGCATAGAGTCTATAATGGCATAACTAGCTTATGCTCAAATGATTCACCTTTAGCCTATCGATATGCAAGATGTTCTTCAAATGTAGTAGTCCACTTATATTCTAAACTCTTTTTCCAATCTCTTTTCCTTTTTTCCCAAGTCCAAAGCCAATGATCCTCTATTAAAATTCTTGTAATCAGTCAAGTTGTCTTTATCACTAGTCATGTCTCTTAAACATCCATTATCAAAGTACCATTAATTTTTATTGTAGGCGTGTAAAGACATTTACAAGGTGTAACATCTGAGGTCCTTCTTCACCCACACTCGCTTGGCCTTCACTTGCCTACCTTATTTGTGGGTTGTCTTTAATTTGCTTCTCATAGTGTACTGCAATAAAGAGTAGCGTTTGGCAACAATGTGTCCAAATATAGAAAAAAAAAAATAACATCTAACCTATTTTGATTGTCTTTTCTTAGCAGTGACAATTTGTGATGTTGCAACTGGCAAAGAAGAGTGGGGTTGTGACTTGGATGTTGCAACATTATTGTGGCAATATTACTATTTCTTTCATGAACTTAATCTCATTTCTAGCAGACTAGGCTAAATGGTCCATCTCTTTTGTATCCTATCTTAAAGTAATCCTTCCCCCGCTTTCTTATATGGAACAGGTCGTCAAACTTAGCCTTTCCTTTATTCGATTTGTTAAGGGTGGCTTCTACTTCATCTAGCTTCATTAGTATAGTGTAATATAACTAATTTAATTTTGCGTTAACATTTTATTGTTTTGATAGAGAAGTTCCAAACTCATCTGCAATTTTCTACAATTCTAATTTTTCTTCCTTCAGTTTGCTACAAACTTTTTGGAGCTCTATAATCTCACCTTCCGTGGCCTCCATTTTCATTGTTGGGGTTTTTACCTCACCGCAAGCTATTACCCACTAGTCATACATTAGCTGGTAGGTTTCTCTGAGGTCCCCATAAGCCCTTCTTCATCACTAGAGCAACTACCTTTAGAATCAATTTCTTATTCGATTGTTGTTGCAAGATATTCAGTAGTCTCCTTCTTTCAACTTGTGGCTTTAAAGGCTGTGTAACTACTATTCTGCCTTTCTTCCTCAAAATTGGTTAAAATCCTCTCCACATCAAATCATAGCCATGGACCAACCCTACTTGTTTTTTATGTTTGAACATTCAGTCATCACATGTCTATGTCTTCCATACAGAAAGCATTGTACACCCTTTCTTTGATTGTCTCTTTTATGGTCCTTTTTGTTCTTTCCAAAAGTATCTTCACTTAACTTCTTAGAGTTGGTTGCCTTTCTTGTTAAGATTCTTCCTCCTTTCTTTATTGATGAGGTTTCTTAACTTTTTAATGATAAGGAACATTTTTTCTTCATCCATGTCACAACATTTATCCTCTCCAGGCTTTCTTTCCATTTGCAGAGCAATTTTCTTTTCTTACTTAGCATGGGCCATGTTCATCTCATAAATATGGAGTGATCCCATAAGCTCATTCAAGCGTATATTATCCATGTCATAAGCCACTTTTGTGGTGGCAACCTTAGCTGCAAACCTCTCTAGAAGTGACTTACCAATTTTTACTTTAAGTACTTTCTCACATATTGATAGGCTTGGTTTGCTATATCCCTTAGCCTTCCATTAAGCACTGCAATTGTCTCATTCATATGTTTTTAAATTGCAAGGCCATCATTTGCAGTTTTAATAGCTATACTGTGCTTGTGCCCTTATGGACATTCTATGGGGCACCTAAGTTTCTTTGGTGGATTGACATGTGAAAATTAATTTGAGCTATTCTTCATGCACCCTTATAAATATGGCATTTATGGCCTTGCAATTTCCAAAGGTTGCCCATTCTTCCTCCAAAGTTTATTTGTTTAAGTCCTTGGGTACCATCTTACCATCCTCACTTTTTGTGGCAGGTGGTTGCTATCCTACAATTATGGCTAGCCATGCTTTCTCATCAAGTAATTTAATCAAGGTGAGCATTCAGCCCCCTAATAAGGGTAGTTCAAGCTATCTAGCAATGGTGGACGTGTCATTGATGCACCTTCTCTTGTATTCATCATTCATGCACGCTGACTAGGATCTCACTTGCTTGGATTACCAATTCGGAAATGGTGATGTGGCTCTAATACAATTTGTAAGTGTGGATGAGTAACATTAGCACTCGTTGTTGGTTTAATGTTAAAACAAACGACCAACAACTAAACACACAATGGAATAATTTTAACAATACTTAGATGCAAATTCTTTCTAGTGTTCATTCTACCTTACTAAAATGTTAACATCCAATCAATGATGTAATTTGTAAGAGATGAATACAAAAAATTATTTACGTAATTTGGTGTAAACACACCTATATCTATAGGGGCCTTACCTAGTGAAAATAAGTTCACTAGAATTAAACGAGTTTTCTTGACTTACACACAACTTAATTTGAACCACAATCAAACTTAAGTTCACAACTAAGTAGTATTCTTTAAGTCGCACTTAGTAAAATAAAAACCAAACACCAAAGATCCCCATCCCTCCTTCAAAATGGACAACACAAATGAGGAACATAACTCTAGGACTCGATTATAGAAGCCTCACTCAATAATTTGACATTTTCAATAATACATAGATATTATGCTCAATCTTACCAAGCTGGTCAATGAACACTCTTCAAGACTTAGACCAATTCAGCACAATGACTCTCTTAACTTGGATCAATCAGTTCTCACATCCCTTGCATAAGTAGATCATCATTCAACAGTTCCATGAAGTTTGGGATCATCTTGACATTCTAAGATCTTCTTGATTCAGTTAACTCAATAATTACTATGATCTATTAGCTTCTTGTCACAACATTAAGTTAACTTTCCTTCCAGCATAGAATTTTCCATATTTTCGCACCTTGGATGGGCCTGGGTGATTTTCTAATTGGATTTGGTCCGACTTTCCTTGGATGGATGATTTGTCTTTCTTTGATTGAATGCTCACAAAATATTTGCATAATCCTCCCAAAACTATTGCGTAGTAATATTCTGATTTTAACGAACATTTTACTAACTTAAAATCTCATGTGAGTGCCATATAACTACTAGCACACCGTAATGTCAACATAAAGCATAAGAAAAAGAAAATATAAAAAAGAGAGGAAAAAAATTAAATAAAAGGATGGTACTTTAGCTTTTTATTTTTACTGGCAAAAAGTGGTTACGCATAATGAATAATAAAATTTAGTGATGAGGCATTTTAAGAGAACTATTGAAATGACACAAGTAGTCATTCAAAGAGTTTGACACTTAACGATATAAAGTAAGAGACACTTAATGCGTGTGAATAATTATATAGATAAATTAATAATATTTTTTAAATATATGTTTTATATCATTTACAGAATAAAAAAGAAATAAGTAGAAAAATTAAATTTGTGAGAAAAGATAGAAAAAATACAATAAATTAAAATTGAAGAAAGATAATGAAATAAATAAAAATTAAAGAGAATAAAAATAAAAAAATTATGTATAGAAATAAGGATTTTATAGTAATTTAACTTTATGCAACAAAAAAAGTCTTGTTTGATATGTCCGCGTGTGTGTGTGTGTGCATATTAAAAAAAAAAAAATCTGTACACTTTTAACGGGATTTGCTTTAATCCGAAGGAGTTGCTGTCTTAAACTAACTTTTCATCACTTGGTTTTTTTTTTATGGTAATACCGAATTTCACATGTAAAAAACTGAAAATTAAATTATATCGAGATAATAGCTAAAACTTGAATTTGTTCTTACCAGCTACAAAGTTTGGGACATCAAGTTACCATTTTGATAATATCTTATTAATTTCTTTCCCTTGAATTAGGTTAATTACCTTTATATGTATGGTAATTACATTGGGAAGTTAGGCAGGTTTCCTGTTTTTTTTTTTTAGGGAAGTTAGGCAGGTTGGGGAATCACTAGCGCACTCTATAGGTTGACAAAGGTTAAATTTGACGTAGACAAGTATCCCTTACTGAAATGTATAATTAAATAAGCCAACCCATACGTTATTTAGGCCCCAAAACAAAGTTCCAGTGGCCCCTTAAAGGCGACAAAGATCTTGGCATATCCTACATGTGTATAAATAAATAAGTATATATAAGTGCATATACGAAAAATTTTATCACTATTATATAAGCGTATATAAGAAATAATTTACTGTTGAAAGTTGTGCAGATTAAAATCAAGCCACAAAACTTCGACCAAAGTCTATCGGCTCAATTTCGAAAGCATTTTGGTGAGTTTATTTTATTAAATTGAATAGCCACTTAAATAAACTTAAAGTGCGAAATTTCATTATGTTAATTTCTTGTATCAGATGCTACAAACGACGTTAGATGGAAACTTCCCTTATTTAGCCAATTCCGCAGAAATTTTTCAGATTTTATGTTGATTTGTTTAATATATTTTATGATTAAAATTTGATAAGGATTATCATCTTTATAGATGAAGATTCGCAGTTGACATTCCTTGTCTAATAGCATCCTAGGGGATTTTGATTATTTTGGATAAAGGAAAATAAAGATTTTGAATTTTTCTGTTATATGTATTACAACATAGAGAGACACAGAAGCGAATTTATTGGAGATATTTAAGTAAATTTTCTCGAAGATTATTTCCATTGACAGGGCATTCAAATATAGAAGTTATTGGATGATTCAAACTTATAGAAAACACGAGAGTATATAAGAGACTTTCTTTGCACTATATTCTTGAGAGGAAAACAATCTTTTTAGTAAATGCTTTGAATGTGACCGTTTATTAACACCATCCACAGACTATTAAGTGATTGTTCACACCCTTGGAAGAAGAGACTCGCGTAAATGATTGAAGTCAGGCCAAGATTAAGTCTTGGTTAAGGTAGAGGTAAGGAGATATTATCTAAGTGAGAAATACGATAAAGGGATTTTGACTTAATCAAGTATAATTTTAGCCAAAGATCTTGCATGTGATTTGTAAACACTTGTCATAGTGGAAAATTTTTTGGTTTAGCCCTATAAATGTGGGAGGTTATCTCAAGATTACGTAAATAACTTCTGGTGTGTCCTTTATTTTTCTAATAGGTGTCATCTTGCATGTCGCACTAACATGTATGTTCTAACATTTCTTATTGCATTAGCATCTAACCAACCAAGAAGTGGTGTCAGAGACTCATTACTATAGAGGCTTGTTTTTTAAGTGAATAAGATCTGAGAAGGTTGGTTAACTGTTAAAAAAAAAAAGAAAAAGAGCATTTGAAAAAATGGAGCTTCAGTCATTCACCCTCACTTATAGCACGGTATGAATTATCCATACAAGAAATCAAGGATGAGAATTTTTTATAAAGTCATTGGGTAAGAAGGCTTGCAGTTCAATTGTCAATGGATATCAACCACCAACTAAAGTTACCATTGGGCAAATTGTTGTTAAAGATGTTGTAATATGGATTGCTATTGAGGAAATAACTGTTCTTGGTAACTCATGAGCCATAAATTCTATTTTTACAAAGGTTAGTAAAGAATAGTTCAACCTTATTTCAACATGCAAAACCAAAAAGAGGCTTGAGAGATTTTGCAAAGCATACACGAAGGAACAAGTGTTATACCAATGTCAAAGTTTGATACATGTCACCCTACACCAAAATTATAAAGATATAAGGTGGTATTTGGAGAGCAAGAGCATCTATCCACAAAGAAGATATATGTGTATGTCTATTAATATAACTAATTGTATATTAGTTAGACTGTCTTTAGATAATAAAAGTAGAAAAGAAATTGTCTAACAAATAACTCAAGAACAAGGCATATGACAATAATAAATAGGATCCTTATAACAAAGAGTTTTAGTTCCTTATGTTGTGTTGATTTAAATGTACGACGGTTTATATTAATTATTAATTTAATTTCATTGTTATAAATTACTGACACTAATATCATTAAAATATCCTCCTAAATTCTTTGAAAACTTCAATCCCAAATTAGGTGTCTCAACGAGCCAATCAAATTGAAAATTAGTTCTGTGATTAACTATTTGAACATATACTAATTTTATAGTTTTACATGATTAGTTATTCCCAAAAAATTAATGTTTGCAACCATTTATTTATCAATCACCAGACAAAAACACTGGGTCCTAGAAAATATTTTAATTTTAACAATTTATATATTATTTTCTTTAATAAAATTATAAATGGAATTTCAAAATAAACTATGTATGTCTATAATTCAAAATATTCATATTTTAAAAGTACAACTTTATAGGTGTACGTAATAAATTATATTTCATATTTTATTTGTACACCCATTGAGTAAGCACAAGTTATTAATTAATAAATAACGCAATATGCATGTTCAAGAATAATCGACTTGACTAGTTATAACATTTACTACTTCACTTGTTGTGGAAATCAAATTAAAAAGAGATAAGATTATTATAATTTCATTATATTGTATGCAATGAAATCATATATGTAAGGTTATATAGAATCAATTCATATATGTGAAATCAAATTAAAATTGATTAAATTTATTTTGATTATATTGAAAGTTGTGCGAATTAAAAACCGGGCAACAAAATTTCGACCAGACTCTATAGGCTCAATTTAGAAAGTTTTAAATATGATAGTTTGAAAATATTTTAAAATTAAGCAATTTATATATTTTTTCCTTTAATAAAATAATAAATGAGATTATAAAATAAAATATGCATGTCTATAATTCAAAATGTTTATATAGTAAAAGTAAAATTTTATATGTATTCGTAATATTTTATTTTTCAAATTTTATTTGTATACCCATGGAGTATGCACAAGTTATAAATTAATAAACAACTCAATAAACATGTTCGTGAATAATTGACTTGCTAGTTAACACTTACTACTTCACTTCTTGTGGAAATCAAATTACGAAGAGATAAGATTATTGTAATTTGATTATATTGTATGGAATGAAATCACATATGAAGGTTATATAGAATCAAATCATATTTGTGAAATCAAATTAAAATTGATTAGATTTATTTTGCAATATGACAGAACCCGCAAGATGGTTATTTTAATGGATATCAAAGCCCAAATATCAAAACATCTAAATTATAAATTGCATTTATCTCACCATATAGGTCCATTACATTATTGTAGTGAAAAGTATAACAGAAACTATTCTATTAGATCAATATTTCGAATTTGATTAAAGACAACAGCTAATAATTCTTGTTTTCCCTCACTACAGTACTAGCCCTACGTGTGCTTGTTCTCATTCACATCCTTCGCAAAAAGAGGTTTTGAAAACGTCAGCAAAAATTTTTGCCTAATAAGGGTTTTACTGTCTTTTTGGGATGTAAATATAGGAAAAACATTTAATAGCAACGAATATATTCATTTGAGAATCCATGTAAAATGAAAAAGAATTATCACGTGTACGGTAATCCATAATTAGTTCCACTTGTATAATAAATTGATACGCCTAGAGACTTAGAAAGATTGTGTGCCATATCCATAGATTAGGGACTTAAATAGGTCATGTACTATATCTAAAGATCAAGGCTTTATTCTATAAACCCAGATGAGGAGGGTTACATACAATCTTGCAATTGTCTAATTTTTGAATCCAATTGAGTGTGTCATGTCTCCCAACCTATAATCTCAATTGAGTGGATCACTTGACTCAATATAGAACTTCGATTAAGAAGGGCATATATATCAATTTATAGTTCCGGTTGAGTGAGTGGAACTAATCACCATAACTTAAGCAAATGCTCTTCTTCCCTACACTATATCTTTCTCCAAAATTCCTATGTGCAACACATGCCAACAAAATTTTTGCCATAATTTCATCAAATTAACTAGCATATAAGCCAGCAAAAATTCATGTTCATGTGCCTAGAACATCTAAATATTCATTTCTATAAACGTGTTTTGGAATTGCAAGATTTGGACTCGAAAGTTCCTTAGTTTTTTAGGTTTCTAGTGCTAAAAACTTGCCCCTCTCCCTTTGTCTCTTTGGCTGGCTGCTCAAGGTTGGGTTGGGGATTCTCTAAGTTTTTTTTTCCTCAATCCCTTGTATTCTATGTATACTAGGATTCCTCAATTTAATTAGGGTAAAATTACCCAACTTAAGGAAATAAATTTCTGCAGAATTCCACCTCCTAAATCAACCCCCCAATTATACTATTTTAGTCTCTCTTGCGTATGGGTATTACATAAAGTGTAATTCTAGGTGTTAGTGTCATCTATTTATAAGATGTTATTATATTGACACAATCCTAAATTGGCTTATGTGGAGACTTAGCATATGAGTTGTGAGAGTTTGTTATTTGGAATTTTGTGAAGCATGGTAATCTAATCTATTAGATGCTACGACAAATGTTAAAAGCTTTCCTTAGATTACAACCTACAAGAGGATCTTACTTACCAATTCTACAAAAAAATTTCAAATTTGATGCTGATTTATCAGATATTTTTTTACGATTCAAATTTGTTATGGATTATCATCTTTATAGATGAAGATATGTAGTTAACCTTCCTTATGTAATAAAATCCTTGGGGATCTGGATTATTTTGGATAAAGAAAAGTGTAGGCGTTGAATTTTTTGTGACATTGTCTAAACATAGAAAGTCACGGAAGTGAATTTCTTAGAGATATTTTGAAAAAAAAATTTGGAGATTTTTCCTATAAATGAAGCCTAAAAATATGGATGGTATTGGACGAGGCAAACTCATGGAAAACACCAAGATCAAATGAGAGAATTTCTTTACATCACGTTCTTAAGACAAAAAAGAAAAAACAATCTTCTTAGTAAATGGCTTGGTTGTGATCATTCATCAACACAACCCAACAACTACCTTAGGTGATTGTTCACCCATTCGAGAGAGGAGATTCACGTCTGTGATTGATTTCAAGCGAAGGAGTTTTGGTCAAGGCAAAGGTAAGAAAATACTACTGCTTAAGGGAATTAGGCTAAAAACATGTCAACAAAGTTGGTGTCAAAAGACTTTTGACTTATACAAGCATGATTTTAGCTAGAGATCTTGCTTGTGATTTATAAACACTTGGTATGGCAGAAAATTTTTGGACATGACTCAATAAACATAGAAGGTTATCTCCAAATTAGATAAATAACTTTTGTTGTCTCCTTTATTTTTCCAATGTGTGTTCCATTGCATGTACCAACATCTATGTTCTAACTTTTCTTCTTGCATTAACGTACCAACCAACCAACTAGTATGAGAGCCTCATCACTATAGAAGCTTGTTATCCAAATGGGTAAGATTCTAGAAGATTGGTTTTCATGATAATCATTAAAAAGGAGCTTTAGTTATTTACCCCCCCACTTATTGGGTGGAAAGAATTATCCATACTTGAAAGTAAGGATTAGCAAAGTCATCAAATGCAAAGGATTGGATTTCAATTGTCAATAGATAGCAACTACCAACTAAAGTTACCAATGGGCAAATTGTTGTTAAAGATGTTGTAACATGAACTGCTATTGAAGAAAGAACTACTCTTGGTAACTCACGAGCCATGAATACTATTTTTGCAGGGATTAATGAAGAACAGTTAAAGCTTGTTTCAACATGCAAGATGAAAAAAGAGGCTTCAGAGATTTTGCAAAGCATACACATAGGAATAAGTGCTATATGAATGTTAAAGTTTGATGTTTGTTGCCCCACTACGAAATTATAAGATGTCAAGGCAGTACTTGGTAAACACAAATGTCGTATCCACAAAGAAGGCATATATGAGTATCTATTGATATAATTATGTGTATATTAGTTAGGTCAGCTTAAGGTGATGATAAAAGGCAGGAAAGAAACTAATCAACGAATGACCCAAGAACAAGGTAGATGACAACAATAAACAAGATCTATATGATGAAGAGTTCTAATCCCATGCGTTGTGTTGATTTTTAATATATGATGGTTTACGTAAATTATTAGTTTAATTTTCTTTTCATGAATTACTAATCCTAAAGTTTTTAAGATATCCTTCCAGAGTTTTCTAAAGTTTCAATTCCAAATTAGATGTGTTTGCACTAACCAAATTGAATTGAGAATCAGTTCTATGATTAACAATTTGATTTCACGCTAATTTTATAGTTTTGTTTCCATTATTCTCACAATTTTAATGTTTGCAACTAAAGGTTTAATATACAAGTGTTACTCTTGTTATTCTCTGCATAATCATAAATTAACTAAGTGGTTGATCAACTTCTTTAATTGCAATTCAATTTATCAATTGCAAATAACAAGAATAGGGATAATTAATTGTAAAATCATTCATTCATCAATCACTAAACACAAACACCAAGTCCTAGAAAATATTTTAGCAATCTATAAAATATTCAATCAAAAGCGTAGCTAAATGTATTATCATCCAACAAACTCAACAATTAAAGAAGAAGAAAGAAGCTCTTAGTCTCAATAGATGGTTTACATAGAAGTAATATAATCTCTTCAATTGATGCAAATTTCTCCACTCTTATCTTTCTCTTCTCTTCTCTTTTTTCCGTAAGTATTTCTTAGTCACAAGACTTTTTTCTAATCCATATATGCATAGGCAACTAAGTTAAAAAGGTTACAACAAATAGATAAAACAACCCTCTAAATTCTACTTGTGATTATGCCTTATACTCCATCTCACGGCCATGACCCAACTGCTCACAGTTACAAGTTTTGCCTTTGACCCGTGATCCCATATTCAATCTTTACGTAGCTGTCACTTCCTAAATGTCACAACCACAAACTTCACTCTTGTGGATGCAAGCCCCAGTCCCACAGTCATGAGCCCGATCACAATAAAGTGCCATCCTCTATTACTTTTTCCTCTACAACCACAAAATGCTCTTTTGCGATCACAACTCCTTTCCTCATAGCTATGAGCTCAATTGAAGACTTCATCCTTGTGAGCACAAAACTAGAAAATCAAAGAAAAAAATTGTCTTAGCATAGATATCATCCATTTTTAATCATTTGTCAACCACAATGCACCTAACCTTCTTCAAACCATCTCAATTAACACATATAAGCACATGCAAACACAATATAGCAATTTAAGCTTCAAATGCTAGCCAAATGACAATGGAGGTAAAATTTGCTATAAAATAACAAGTATCAGTAAGCTCTATGAAAGTTAGTTAACTACAAGATAAGCATTAAAAGATGCTTCAGTCAATCACCTCCACTTACTAGAAAGAACGAATTATCTATACTTGACAATAAGGATGAGAGTTCTCATAAAGTCATTAGATGAGAATACTTAGAGTTCAATTGTCAATGGATAACAACCATCAAGTAAAGTTACTAATGGCAAATTATTGTTAGAGATTTTGTAACATGGACTACTACTGTGGATAGAATTGCTCTTGGTAAATTATAAGCTATAAATGCTATTTTTACAGGGGTTGATGAAGAATTGTTCAAGCATGTTTCAACATGTAAAACAACCAAAGAGGCTTGAGAGATTTTGCAAAGCATACATGAAGGACCAAGTACTATGCAAATGTCAAAGTTGCAAATGCTTACCTCTAAATTTGAAATTTTGAGGGTGGAAGAAGATGATACAATCTCATACTTCAACAGCCAATTATGCAACATTGCAATCTAGCATATCAACATGGAAAGAGGTACTCCAAAGAAAAGTTGGTAAGAAAAACTTTAAGATCCATTTTTGAAAGTTTGCTTCTAAGGTTGCAGTTATAGAAGGGGTGAACGATGATAAACATTGTAGCTAGACAAGTTGATGGGATGGGTTCTCTCCAAAGCCTATGAGATGAACTTGCCTCATACAAAGATGAAGTAAGAATGCACCAAAAGAAGTATTAGTAACAAGCAGTGCTCTAAAATAGATGAAGACAGAGATATTGTTGTCACAAGACTAAGTAATCTAACAAGGAAAGGCAAACAACAAGTGCTCAATAAGATTGAAAAAATCATGAATAAATTTGAAGGCACCACTAAAGAGAAAAAAAAAACCAAAAGAGAAAAAAAAAAGTTAATGTTCAAAATAGGGTATTTGATGCCTTGAGTGTGGAAGCTTTGGCCACATACGAGCCAAGTTCCAACACTTTTGAATGTTAAAGTAATGCCTCTATTGACATTGAATGAAAATGAGTTTCATGTGATTTCTAACGAGGAGGAACATATAAACAATCTTATAGCGCTTAAATTTGTTGCACAAAATGATATGACCACTAATATATCTAATGTCACAATATATGTCGACACATCAAAAGTTTATGATTACAATAGATGCAATGATGAGGGGACAAGTATGAAAAGTTCCTATTAGTAAATTAGATATTAGTCTAAAAGGTTTTAGTAGTCCACAATAGCAGCAAAAGGTTAAAGGAAAATATAGAGGTTCAAACAAGAGAAAGACAATGCACTACCTTCATAGTTAAAGCTTCTAGAGGATTTTTTTTCACAATGTGAAGGTATCCAATTTGGAGTTGCAACATAAAGTGGAACAATTTGAAGCATCATTAATCAAACTACATAGAGGAATGGCTAAACTTGAGGAAATTCTCACAATGAGCAAACTAGGTGGCCATCATTATGGGATTAAATATATATATATAGATTAGACTAATATAAGTTAGTTTGAAAAGCAAAAAGTGGAGTTTTTCAAAGAAACATCACTTGGTGTTCCCCATGTTGCAACATAGATGTAATTAGGATGCAAAAGCCAGTAACAACTTAAAAAACACTGAAGAAGAGACCTATGTGCACTTATTGTCATAACAATGGTTACAACATTTCTTCTTGTTCCAAGTTATTAAAGCACATGATGGTAGGAATGCATATCAATTTTGGTAGCATGTGCATTTTTCTAGGAAACAAAATGATGAACCAAATGCTAGAACACGAGCAACAATAATATGATATGAAGTAGACAGTTTGCAAGAGTTTGTGAATCCACATCCATAATCCAAAGAAATCATCCTGCAGAATCCAATGCCAGTAAAATTAGTGATGGATGCACACAGCATCACTCCTCTTGTGATTCAGTGGAAAGAAATATAGTTGTTGCTAAATATATAATAACATTAAAATGTGATAATATTGTTACTAAACCTCTTATTTCTACAAGGGCTGAAAGTCTTTGTAGTGAAATGGTTTTCAGTCAATTGTGATGCTATAAGTTTCAAAATTCAAACAAAAAAAAAAAGGGGGAAATGGAAGAAGGTGGAAGAAAGAATAAAGAATATTGCTATTTCAAGGGAGTGATTATGCGTTTACTTAAGAAGATGATGAGTAGAGAATTCTTGCAAGTGGTTGGTTGGTTGG
Organism: Avicennia marina; assembly: GCA_019155195.1. NCBI lineage: Eukaryota > Viridiplantae > Streptophyta > Magnoliopsida > Lamiales > Acanthaceae > Avicennia > Avicennia marina. The sequence continues at coordinate 9,521,616 of CM032758.1, read as the reverse complement.
TTGGTGATGATATAGAATCAAGTGTTCAAATTTTTTTACTTAACTAGCAATTCTTAACTTCAGAGGGAGTTGCACAGTGTAACATTAGACCAAACAAGTTAAATTATCATTTAACTCTATTACATATCTACTTGACACGAAGTTGAAAAATATGTTACAACATAGATCTAGACACCAAGGTTTGGAATCTTTCAATACTTTATGTTAAGGTTTGGACTCTTTAAGATTATTTTGGCTAAATTTCTACTAGGAATTTGCAAAGGTTGGAATCAAATTTTTGACATTTTATTGCCAAAAGGGAGAGTGTTATGGCATATTCTACATATTGACATGTCTTAATTTCTGTTTGAAGGGGGAGTTTTTAGTCCTTTGATTGATTATTTTGGTGTTTTTTGGATTTCTAGTTGCTAAGTTTTGGATCTGGTATAATGATGTTACAATATGAACTTGAACAAATGTCTTGATCATTGATGATTTGAAGTTGTGCCAAATAATACTAAAAAAGGATATTGATAGTGCCAGGTATTTATGGGTTGTTATTATTTTGGCACAATCCAAAATTTTCTTATGTGAATGCCTACACGGCATATGACTTCGCGTAATTTGATATATGGAATTTCTATAAAATATGGTAATTCGTTGCACTAGATGTTACAATATGTGTTAAATGGAAACTTTCTTTGTATAAATTACCATCTATGGAAGGATTCCATTTACTAAATATATAAATATTTTCCAAATTTTATGCTGTTGATAGAGATTTGTAATGGCTGAAATTTGATAAGGATTATTCCCTTAATGGATGAAGATATGTAGTTAACTTCCTTGTCTAATAGAATCTTGGAGGATCTACACTGATTTGGATAAAGAAAAGTGCAGATTTTAAATATGAGATGACACGTGTTCCAAAATGAAAGGTCTTAAAAGCGGATTTCTTTTCAATATTCAAGTATATTTTCTTAGAGAATTTTTTTTATCCACAAGGACTATAAATATGGATAATATTGAATGAACCAAACTTGTAGAAAGCACCAGGTGTGATTGAGAGAAATTTTTTTGCATCATATTCTTGAGAAAAAAAAACTACCTTCTTGGTGAATGTTTTGTATGTAGTCATTTATCAACACCACCACCCAAGAACTATCTTTTGGGATTATTCACAATCTCAAGAGAGAAGACTTGCTTCAATGTTTATATTGAAGTTAAGAGAGAGTCTTGACTAAGACAAAAGCAAAGTTATCTTGTTGTTTAGAAGAATTAGGCTAAAATGCTTTAACAAGGTGGAAGCCAACAGGATTTTGGCTTAAGCAAGTATAATTTTATTTAGAAGATCTGACTTGTAATTTGTAAATACTTGTTGTGATGGAGAGTTTTTGAGCATGGTCCATTAGACGTTGGAAGTTATCTTTAAATTATATAAATAACTTTTGATGTCACTTGTATTTTTATGCAGCGTGTTCCTTTACATGTTCTAACATTTCTTGCAATATTGACATGCTAAACAATCAACACTAGATACATGTAAAAACAATTATAATACAGGTAGTCAAAGCCACAAACTCGCAAGGGGTGTAAAAAATTTAAAAGCTTATATAAAAAAAATTATATATATATATATAATAAATTATAAAAGTGTGGTAATAAATAGAATTAAAAATTATTCCAAAAATAAAGTATAAAAATTATTGAAATAAAAAGTAACAGAAAGCATTAAAAGAAATTGAAAAGTAATGACATACATAAAATTAAAAGTAAGTTAAAATCTTAGGGAGGAAGCAAATATAAAAATTTTAAAAGAATTAAAATAAAGGTATAAATGTAATTTAAAATTGTACGACCTAATTAAGTAATTTAAGTCAATACTAGTAAAAGTTACGCTCTCATATGTGTGAAATTTTATTTACAAATCATGAAGTTTTTTCCTTTATTTTAAACAATAAAAATAAAAACATTCAAAATTAAAAGTATAAAAAATCTAAGATAAGAAAATGAAGAAAGTTTAAAAGAATTTGAAGAAAGAAAAAAAATTGAGGGGGAATAAAAATAAAAATAATAAGTTAAAACAAAAGTTAGAAACAAATAACTATATAAAATGAAGTGAATTTTAAGAGTAATTGTCGGATTTGATTCTATAAAGTAATAAAATTTTATAGATACTAGCGGTTGGAGCACATGCAATAAGTGTGCAAAAAATAAAAACTTATATATAAATTTATATTAAACAATAATGACATAATACAAAAAGAATAATTTTTACAAATAATACCATTCTATAGTACTTCCTCGTCCAATAATAGAACATACATAAATAAAACACACTCTCAAATCCAAACTTCAATAAGGCAAGTCATATTGACATTTGTAGCTAAATGTGTGTGTTAACCAAATGGAACACGTGAAATAATATTAAAATATTTTTAATTTTAAGAAGTCCAATTCAAACAAACAAAACAAAGAATAAATTATGATATAGAAAAAGCCTCCAAACAACATAAAAATAATAATAATAATCTTCTCTATTTAATTGCAAATGAGTGCCCACTTTTTAATTAAAAAATTATGAAATCGTATTGCTCCAGTTTTTCAATTGTATGTGTGAAGTGACTTGTAATAAATGAGTAAAAAAAAGTTCATAAAGCCATATTTTTTTTTCAAAATTCTGAAAAAATGCACAATCATTTAAAAGAAACATAAAGTCATATACTTCATTCGACCAAAAAATAAATAGACATTTAAAATGTGGGAATCAAAATCAAAGATACTTCCCAAACTCAAATCCCTTCTTAGCTGCATGTCCTTCCGCAATTCAGCATTTGATTGGATTAACTACGTTGTTGGCAGTTCAAGTCTACTCGTAACACGGTGTTTAATTGTAGTGTGAGTTGTTGATAATTAATCTAAGGAGAAAGTGGAGAAAATAGTGCAAAAAATAGATGAAATCAATTAGGGAAGTTATGTAGTAGATTAATTCATTCATTAATATTAAGGATATTTTTGGCATTTCACTCAGTGAACTTTTTAGGGGGCTCACGCTTTGTTCATAGTATAAAATAGTATAGATTATAGAGGACCAAATCAGGAATTTAAATCCAATTTATTGATAGTTGCATATACAAAAATGGTTAAAATGGTAAGTCCACGTACCAAAAAGTCAATTCCGACAGGCCCAAGACACGATCGCATTGGCAATATCTTCTTCCTTTCACACCAGCACGATTAGGATTTATATTATTATTTATGGCCGAATGATGGATTACAAAAACCATTTACTTCATTTCTCACAGTGGAATCATGAGGCCTTCGTTTTTGAAAATAATGAGCCACCATTTGAGAACAAAAGAAATTTTGTTTGGTTGGGAATCCGTTGGCCTGCCACGTTTGACCCCGGCGAAGGACAAGACATCTCCAGCCCCACTTTCCTTCGTCCTACTTGGCTTCCGCCACGTGGTAATACTTTAACATGTCTCTTCAGATCAAATTGATATAACCTTGGGTTTTTATTCTACGGCTGTAGTTATTGTTTGTTAAATCGTAAAGTTTCATTAGCGTTGAGGATTGCTACTTAATTATTTATGGTCGATATTAATTATGTAATGAAATGGATACCGTTTTACTAGAAATAGAAGTTGAAAAAAAATTAAAAAAATAGTTAATTAGTATGTAAATTACATGTTTTTGGCTATGCTCGGAACATAATCTTTTTATCACCCAAAATCCAATTCTAACATCTAAAATTTAAATTTAAATTTAAATTTAAAATTTTCTTTCCTTACTTATATAGCCAATTAATTATTTGATAATTATCGAAGGTTATACTTACATTCACATTCATATTATACACATACATACATACATACATATATATATATTAAAAATTAATTATAATTCATATATACTATCACATTATTTAATAATTATAATATATTAAAATTTTACAATAAAATATATTACTCATTTTAATACAATTTTAAACAAATATTATGGTAAACAAAATCCCCCTCTCAAACGTCGCCTTTTGTTACTCACGTTGGTCTGTTTAAGTAGTTTAATTTACTTGAGATTTTTGACTGTGACATATTTTTTTAAAAATTTTTTATTTGTAACTGTGACATATATACAATCTATGATCTGTGCTATAGAATGTGAGAAGGTAACTGTGTTCAAAGTTAATTTATTAAAATATTCTTTCATTTTAAATTTCTTTTTTCTCGCTTTTAATAATTTCTCTTTTTATTTTTTCCTATTTATTTTGTTATCTCCTCATTTTTTTTTCTTTATCTCATTTCATAAAAATTATGCAATATAAATTTTATTTTTGAATAACTTATTTTTAATAGTAAAATTTTTAAGATTTAATAAATTTAAGATTTATTATCATAATTTTGATTTCAATAATTCATTTTATTATTAAGAATTTTAGAATATGATTATTTTAACTTTATTATCATTAATAAAAAATTAATCCACATGTAGTGTAGATAACCTTTACCAAATAATAAGTTATAAAGGAAGATGTGCATGTAATTTATTTCAACATATTTGTACAATAAAAATAGGATGTTATTTGTGATAAAATTATTATATTTTAATAAAAATGCACACATAGTGAGTGTGCAATTGTAGCTAGTATATATTAAGTTAGTAACAAAATTAGGTTACATAACATAAAATTACTTAAATATCCTTAATTCTTATGTTTCTCTTTATATCATCCACTTCTTTAATGTTGATATTATATATATATATATATATATATATATTATTCTTTTATCAATGTTATATTCTATACTATGTATTAATACTGACGACAGAATTTTGATTGTAAAATATTAAATTAGTATGACACTATTATTTATTTTTTTAATTTTTTTATCCTCTTTTAGCATAATTCTATTGTTTCTCTTTCCTCTTATATGTACATACATACATACATATATATATTACATAACTTTCAACTCAATCTTTCAATCATTGATGTTAATAAATATAGATGTTAATATAGATGTTAAATATAGATGTCAATCATTGATGTTAATATATATATTACATATACAATATTTTTTATAATCTGTAAAAATTAATAAAATATTATAATTGATGTTTAAATTTTCACTCATTAAGTGTGCTGTCATATCATAACTAGTAGAAATAACGCTTTTTATTACACAGAATACATTATAAAATTACATTTATTTTAAACGTTTTACTGTTTTTGTTGTTATCATTCTTTTTTCTTTTAACTTATTGTTTTTATTTTTAAATTTTTTTTTTCTCTTCCCAAATTATTTCAATTTTTTCTTTTCTTATTGAAGATATTTTAATGCTTTTAGTTTATATTTATACTATATATTTAGTAAATAAAAGTAGTTAGTTGTATAGTTTGTGATTATTTAAATTTTATCTATCTTTTTTAAATTTCTTAACTTCTTTTGTTACATTAACGAGAATTATTTAATTTTAATTATACAATGTTAAATATTATAATATCCTTATTTAAATATTTTTTCATTTTTCTATCCTTTTTCGTCTTCTTTTTTTTATATTGTTCTATGTTTTTTGTCTCTTGTATTTTTAATATCTTTTAATTCACACGTTTTTTTATCTTTTACAGTTTTTCAATAAAATATTCCAACAGACAAATAATTGGCATATGCAGGACCTACCGAGAGCAGTTAATGATTTATCCTTCATTAGGTTTTTTTACCCTCCCTGGGCCAGATTTCCGCAATGATTGAACACTGCTCATTAAACGTTGGACCGTGGACCCCGCAGTGGGGCGCATTGCTTACCCTCACAAGCGACTCCCGCATCCCGATATTGGAATTACGCAACTCCATAAATGCGCCTTCACATGCAGCACGCCAAAAAAAGACGGGGGAGCTGAAAGAGGGACGACATTTGGCGTAAAATATACACCAAATTACATCGCCTGCCAAAGCCAGACTTTGACTCCAGCACACTTGTATTTGTGTAATTACTTCATATATTGATATTCCCACACCCCAGTCTAACCGCGGGGCTGGGTCACTTGAAAAAGGAGTATTCTTTCGAGCCTTACTCCGCTCTATATATACATGTCCAACTTCTGCCAAACCACACAAAAGGAAGCTCTAAACACTTGAGTTCAACATGGAGGTCTTCTTCGTAACTTTACTTTGTCTCTTCGTTTCCTTGGTGTTCCTCTCCCTCCACTTGCTCTTGTACAAGAACAAACCCGGCTCCGCCACCCTGCCACCTGGCAAAACAGGATGGCCCGTCATCGGCGAGAGCCTCGAGTTCCTATCCTCCGGGTGGAAAGGCCACCCGGAAAAGTTCATCTTCGATCGCATGGCCAAGTACTCGTCCAGTGTTTTCAAGACTCACCTTCTGGGCGACAAGGCTGCCGTGTTGTGCGGTGCGAGCGGCAACAAATTCTTGTTCTCCAATGACGGCAAGCTCGTCCAGGCGTGGTGGCCAGCTTCTGTCGACAAAATCTTTCCATCCTCCACGCAAACTTCTTCCAAACAAGAGGCCATCAAATTGAGGAAAATGCTTCCCAATTTCCTCAAAGCCGAAGCCCTTCAGCGGTACGTCGGCGTAATGGACCACATGGCCCAGCGACACTTTGCAGATGGATGGGAAAACAAGCAAGAAGTCGTGGTCTTCCCTCTGGCGAAGAACTACACCTTTGGGCTGGCCTGTCGGCTTTTCGTTAGTGTTGAGGATCCCAACGAGGTTGAAAAACTTTCCGGGCCCTTCGGCCGTTTGGCCTCTGGTTTGATCTCAATCCCCATAGATCTCCCAGGAACGCCATTCAACAAGGGAATCAAGGCCTCAAACTTCATCCGGAAAGAGCTTGTTTCCATCATCAAGCGTCGAAAAATCGACCTGGCGGAGGGAAAGGCGTCGCCAACGCAAGATATTCTGTCTCACATGCTTCTGACTAGCGACGAGAATGGGAAATTCATGCACGAATTGGATATTGCTGACAAGATTTTAGGCTTACTTATTGGAGGCCATGATACTGCTAGCTCTGCCTGCACCTTTATTGTCAAGTATCTTGCCGAGCTTCCTGAGATCTACGAGGGAGTCTATAGAGGTAAGAATGTCATATTTCCATTATTTTACCCATTTTGGGATATTACTGTACTTAGGGAAAATAGCTGGAAAGACTAATTTGATAAACTTTCTTCCAAAACACAGAACAAATGGAAATTGCCAAATCAAAAGCTCCGGGCGAGTTGCTGGACTGGGGCGACATACAAAACATGAAATATTCTTGGAACGTTGCCTGTGAGGTACTGAGACTTGCGCCGCCCCTCCAGGGAGCTTTCAGAGAAGCCATAGCCGATTTCACGTACAATGGTTTCCATATTCCAAAGGGCTGGAAGGTAAGAAAGAACTCCACCTGAAAACATATGTATAAAATAAAATGTCCCATATCATTCGGTGTTGGTGTTTATAATCAGTATCATGACTGGATCTCAATCGTGCAGTTATACTGGAGCGCCAATTCGACACACAGAAACCCGAAAGTCTTCACAGAGCCCCTGAAATTCGACCCGTCCAGATTCGAAGGATCGGGACCAGCTCCATACACGTTTGTGCCTTTTGGTGGAGGGCCAAGAATGTGCCCGGGAAAGGAGTATGCCCGCCTGGAGATACTAGTGTTCATGCACCATCTCGTGAAGAGGTTCAAGTGGGAGAAGATAATTCCTGACGAGAAAATTATTGTGGATCCAATGTCCATTCCTGCCGAGGGTCTTCCTGTTCGCCTACTCCCACACAAAGCTTAATCAATGGTTCACGCGTGCACCTTTATTTGCATGCCTATAGGCTATAGGCAGAGAACGACTGCTAAAGAGCCAAATATCCTACAGAGACTACTCTGATAAGCACATATCTTCCTTCGTTTGTTTTTGGGCCAGGGTGAGGGTGGCGGAAAGATTGTGGGTGGTGGCGCGTGCGGTGAAATATCTTTAATAGTGAATATGCTGTAATGCTTTGCTGCTGGTTTTGTTTGTATAATGAATAAATATACGCTGATCTGACGTTCCGTCAAACTTTAGTGGCCCCACACTGCAGCTTCGGTGTAAAATAGGCTTTGCTTGGAAATCATTGCGTTGTTTGTTTCGGTTACTTTGCCCATGTTTCTAATTACATGATTACATATGTTTTTCAGTCTGAATCCATTGTTCCCGTTTCCCATCAGTTTCATACCCTTTCTAATCGTATTTGCAGAGCTACTGCCTAAAAAGAACTTCCAATTCATTCAATTATATAATAGGTTAAGTTACAATTCATCCCCGGCGGCTATGTTGTTATCCATTTCTTTCCACCTTCTCCATTCCATTATGGCCAACTAAACATATTAAATTATAATTTATTCTTTTATATTTACATTCAAAATTTTTCCTTTTAATAAATTATTTTTTAATCATTATTTTTATTCATAATTAAATCAAAATTTATAAACAAACATGTCAAATCAAAATTTATACATATACATACTTACTCTTACATTTATAGATTATTATACTCTAAAAAATAGTCATAATTTAAATATATTATTACATCATTTAATTATTACTATATTTTTATACATATTTAATTTAAAAATACAAATTCAAATAAATTTCACTACAATCTTTTTTTTTTTTTAACATATTATTCATTTCTATATAATTCACCAAACATAACCCTCCAAAACCCCCAAACATAGCCAAAATTTACTAATTTAGGCACATTGCCCCCCCACAAAATTACATACTTCACCCCTTCAGCCCCAAAAAATTACTTAATGTACTTCACCCCTTCAGCCCCAAAAAATTACTTAATGTACTTCACCCCTTGAGACTATTGAGACAATTGGAGCACTTAGCCACCCGGAAGGATTTCCAAGCCAATTTTTTTTCTGGAAAACTAGATTTGTTGGTGAAAATTAAGATGAACAGGGGATCAGGTGGTTGAGATTCATGAGAAGATTTTTTCATCTTTTTAGTATTATCCCATTGGAAATGAATAGCGTCCACATAAGAAATATAATTTGACTTCTCAATTGTTTGTTTTTCCATAATCAAAGCTACGGTTCAACTAGCTCTCATTATCTGAAGGAGTGAAAAACTAGACGGGCACAAGATCCAATATCAACTCCAAATTAAGTGTAATACTTTAGGACATGAGCTTTGCCCAAATTACGTATATACCAAAACGAAAAATATCTAAATAAAACTCATTTTCATATATTTAAATGATCATTAAATTCCGCCCTCCAATCCGAATGCATTAACCTCACAGAGGTTTAGTGAGGTGGACCGACGAAAGTGAAAAGACAAACACTACTCACTCTTCAGAGGTTGGATACAACACCCGAAAACATTATTGGATTGAGAAAATCAATTAATAAAAAGTTATGTGTGATTGAAGGGTAGGAAATACAATTCCTTAAGGTTGATTTTTCTTAAACCCAAGAGCACAAGAGAAGTAAACTATTAGCCACGTAATTTGCATAAATTACATAAATAGCCATTAATTTAGCATGTATGAAGATATATTACTGTGAAAGCTTTCTATTTAACTAAAGTAAACAATAAAATGTCTATTATTGGCTTCAGCAGCACGTGGCGGACACAGCACCGTACCGTAATAAAATAGATAGAAGAATCCAGAGGGATTTGATTAGTGACTGTCATAATTGTTTTTGAGACAACCAGTTGTTAGCGGGTCATCGATCCGATTATTTTAACTGAAGTAATAGATTCATTTGAATTGTACTAACATGGAAAATAAACATATATAATGACATTAAAATTAACTTTACAAAATAAATTCAATTCAATTCAATTTATTAACATGCCAAATAATGAGTTTGATTTGCAAATTTTGAAAATTTAATAACTCAACAAGAAAGGAAAAATCATTATACAAATCTAAAATAATCTGCAGAAAGAAAAATATAATTATTGTCAAATTAATTTTATGAAAAAAAAAAACAACCCAACTTGTATAAAAATCATAAATTGAAGATGGAATATTTAAATCTTTATGAGTTCAATTAAACTAATATATGAATAAACAAGGAAACGTAATTAAATAAAAGTCAAATAAAAAATAAGTAGTGAAGTTACATGCACAACTCAATATTTCAAAATAAAAGAATATAAAAAACATCAAAAAAATAAATAAAATAAAATAAACAAGCTATATTTTTCATGTTTGTCAAAATCTAGCTAAAACTTGACTAGTCGGTTATGATGAAATTTGGCTGGTTCAATAAGATTTTTTTGAAAAATATGTGATTTTATATTACAATCAAACTGGCACCTGGCCAATTCTTCATTGAGCCTTGTTTCCGAAATCATTTCGAATATCTGTTCAGTTCGTTTAATTTTACTGCTAATCGAATATCACAAGGCAGTGTACAAATTATACCTTTGGTATAGTATTCTAAAATGAACTAACTTGTGATCTTTAAGTCGAGTGGCCTTCGATCCACCAACTTTAATTTTCTCCCTCTTGCCTGGAGGGGAAGGATGAAAATTTTTCTAAAGTTTGTAGTTATATATGATTTAGAAATCATTTAAATTTATTTATCTTTAAAACACAACATTCTACATTTAGTAGTATTTTTATTTGTATATAAAGCACATAGGGCACATATACCATGGGTTTTATAGGCTTCTTCTATATACTTTTAATTATTCTTAGCCTATTGATTATTTAATTATTAATTTTATTAATAATTACAACCTACATAACCTTTAATAATTAACTCTTATTAATAATCAAGGCCCGCTTGTGTCTTATTTTTTAATTTAATTAATTTCATTTAACTAAATTAAAAGCGCATTGTGTTTTCAATTAACAATTTCATTATTAATAATTTCAATGGAAATTCTATTTTGATTTAATTTAATTACAATCAAATTAAGTTTCGTCCACGAGACTTCTCAAATCACATTCACATCCCAACTAATTTACTATTTGTCTCACATTTAAACATTTTGTGTATGAAAGTCATCCTTAATTGGCAATGAATATTGCTTAAAGAATATGAGTAGTGTTTAACTTATGGTCCACGTCGTAGCTCAATTAAGATAAAATGAGTGGATCACATGAATCCTCTCAACGGTAAATATCGTGTGATATAGGCCTTTTGTCATTCTTTGTTTTGATCGAATGAAAGCCATAGATTTAGTCAAACTCACCAACTTGACGATATGACTAATCAATGTTATCTAATGATATTAATGCTTCTACTGAAAACTCTTTTCCAATCACACATTACTTTAACTAAGGATTTTTGTCTCAAAAAATATCAATTGCGTAAAACAAATGTCTTGCTCACTTGTAAGGTAACAAATCCTTTATGGAGCACACACATGCTTCCATACTCACCCAAGCAACGGTACATTAGCTCACGCCCTTATCTCGTATCAAGATAGGTAATGACTTTTAATACTCTAATAATATGCTGACCATCGTACGCACAAAATAACTATATTGTCTCAAATTTAAGACCCGTGCATATTTAATACGATAAATAAACAAGATATTGACAGTAAGAAGTAAACTTCATATATTTGCTTTGTTCCTTAAGTTGGTGTTCAAATACTCATTCTACATAAAAAATGATATTTAGTGATAACAAATTTGGTCACTATATATAAAAATATTGTCACTACAACATGCTAGTGATGATATTTGAAATTGTCACTATTTTGTTTTTATAAGTCCTGTCACTAAAGTTTAGTACTAACTATTTTCTCTGGCCACCAAAGTCGCCACTATTATAAATCTTTTAGTGATGTAAAATTTTTGTATTTTAGTGACACCAATTTTTGTCATTAGAACATAATACTTGAGTAACACAAATTTTTTGTCACTGGAGTATGATGTTTTAATCACAATAAAAAAATATTGCAACTGAAACACAATGTTTTAGTGACATGTATTTCCAATGTTATTATGTCATCAATGATGTATTCAAAAATATGTGTTCTTGGTATCTCACACTTAACGGTAAAAGACTTACTATACAAATATAAAATGTGCAAGTCATATTGATTCTCCAATGCTCTTTAGGGAGTTTGTGACTTCATGAATTGGTTTTAGTAATTGTGTATAAAAATAGTCTTATGTCCATATTCATAACTCTTTAGAAATAAAACTATTTAATACAATCACATAGACATATGCAACACTTTATATCATTTAAAATTTACATGTATGAAACATTGCCATAATATTAATATCAAAGGAAACTAATATTTTATTAATATATAAAGAGTTTATATATACAATCAATATGTCTCCACTCTCATTATCAATTAGTGTTATAGAGCATATTATTAACAATAAGACAAGAAGTAATTTTAGTCCAAGTAAAAAACATAAGCCAAATCAGTTGATTTCCATCAAAACTGTAGAAGAGGTGGCTTCTACTTGATTGAGTATTGAACTTGATTCATGAATGTTTGAAAAAGAATTTAAATCATGGGTGAATGCATGAATTATATAATTGCAAGAATGACACTAAGTATGGTTCATGAATTTGTTTATTGTTCATGCACTAGAAGAGGGAAATTACTAAATTAAATATTGATTGATTCATGCACTACGGTAAATGCATGTTTGAAGATTCTTAAGGATTGTTATTGCAACAATCGAGTTCATTTGAAATGAAAAGCTTTTTATATAAAACGACTTTCACTTGTACTCTCTAATACCCTCTACTTCATTTGCATTTGTATATTATGATATACCTGTTTTTCTAACACTGTACAGTTAGATAACAGACAAATTTTGCCCAAGTTGAAAACGTGATTTCTACCTTCAAGAATGAGTATACAACACAATATTCAGTCAAGCAATTCTATCCTTGGAAATACAACATGGCCTCATACCTTTTGGAAAAAGAATCTTTTGCTCCAATCAATCAATTTTCCCTCTAAATGGATTGTAGGTGGCCCGCGTTACTGGGAAAATTGATTTCAATATAGATGAAGCAATTCTTAATGAATAAAATAGAGAATTTCCATTTTCAAAATGTTTAAATGTATGGTTTTGATAAGTAATTAGTTACTCTGCCGTCTTCAAGGTTAGGAATTTAATTATTACTGACTGTAATAAATCTTCTTATCCAAGCAATAGGATAAAAGGTGTCCTACACATTCAAACAAGCAAATTTTATTTTTGCAAACTAGCTAGCTCACCCTCTTCAAGGTTGAGATATATTACTGATATATCCATATAAGTAATCTCAGCACCTAAATCAATAGTTCAAATGGCTAGGCATCAATTAGGTAAGTTCACCCTCGAAAACCTTCAAGGGCTTTTCTTAATTATCGTAAAACAATTAAGAAAATTGTAAGTATTGGATCAGGAGCTTATCCCCTGATAGAAGTTTACAGGCGAGTTATGCCTTAAGATAACATAATTGATTTTCATAATTGTTGGGAAATTAACTTCTCTCCCTACCTTTTGCCTTTAGAAAAGGTTGAGTGGGAAAGTGATTGTTGAGGATTATTTACAAGACTAAAGTCGGGGAAAAACAACATGACATTCAAAGGTGGCATCACTTAGTGATAGTAATATTTAACATTCTGATGGAAAAACTTGATTTTCACTACAAGAAAATTAGTCATTTACAACACCATTTTCTTTGTTTTCAAAAAAATTGTAAGGCCATGATTGCTATGTATGAATGGAATAAGATATGAATGGAATGAATTTAAAAATAGAATAAAATTAGAATACGAACGAGATGATTTACTATATCCCTCACTTGATATGCTCAAAAATGGCATTAGAAATAAGAATGGAATGAATTCGTCATTTCATTATTTTATTTTATATTTAAGAATAATAATAAAAATAAATATAATGAATTAAAGATAAATAATTTTTAACAAAAGGACATTATTTTAAAATATTTAATTAGTTATTATATTTTTTTGTTATGTGACTATATATATATATTTTGAAATATAATAAATATGTAATATTTATACAAGTATACAATATTTATACTGCATACAAAGAATTATATATTTATATACATAACAAGTACTTGAATTGATCTTGAATTTGTTTATTATAAAATAAATAAATATATATATATATATATAGTTTTATTTTAAACTTTATATAGACATTCGTTATATGAAAAAAATAAATATTTAATTTATATTACTATATTAATTACCTTTATAAGTAATATATTAAACATTTATAATAGACTAGCCATTGAGGCATAGTCAGTACCTGTACAAAAAGATTGAGCATGTACACTTGTAGATATACATATAATTTATAATATTGACATATAAAATAAAACATGCACGTGATGAAAGTAATGACAAAAAAAATGAAGATTATGCATCCTAATAAATACACATAACGATTACAATGACATAAAAATGAGAAGAAAAAGGCATGGATTTGTTGTCGAGAACCTAAAATTTATGACAACCAAAATTTAAAATGCAGCTGCAATATAATCATATATAAGTTATAATTACTACAATGTTAATGATATAATATGTAAACAAAAGAATAAAATCATTTTGTGTCTAGTTTGCAATTGTGACTGTTTTCTATGACATCTTCACGCTACATTTCATAGTAATATTTGAACTATTAAAATGAAAAAATGATTGAAATGTTATGTCAGTAATAAATATAGTTTGATATAAAATGTGAAAGGAAAAAAGTTTACTGCATTCATATGAGCATCCTCATCGTACATGTGAAACTGTTCCTATTAATATTTTATCTCAAATTCAATATATTTATACTGTTTTTATAAAGGCTGTGACATAGAGATTACAATTTAGTTGGCACAAAATAAAATTATTTTATTGTCTTTATTATCACATGACACGTAGTCTATGTAAAGGTTAAATGAGTAAATTTCAGTGTCATCACTTGGGTATCTTTATTTATCGTACATATCTATACACATATATTACAGTGTACGATCAATTGTGCATAAGGTCCAATGGTCAATTTACTTGTGGATGCCTTTTCCGTTTGGCCATACAAAAAGAGAATGCAGGAAAAGCATAAAGCTGCAGGAAAAGCATAAAGCATAAAGCTGCAGGAAAAGCATAAAGCTTAAACCAAGACTTGGAACAAGATGGCTTGTGAAGCACGTGCATGTAAATGTCTCTCTTTTCCCTTGATATCAATTTGTTGCTATTCTGTGCGGAGCAGAAGAAAAAACTGCAGGAGAAACGTGTGTTTCAGTTGAAGAGAGGTGATTGACACTAAAATTTACTCATTTAACCTTCATATAGACTGTCATGTGACAGAAAGGACAATAAAGGAATTTTACTTTCTGCCACCCAAATTGTAATCTCTATGGTGCAGCCTTCATAAAAAGAGTATAGATAACACACATTTCCATAAATTATGTTTATTTATTAACTATACCAACATATGTTATGTTTAAAAATATTTTTATTGTTGCTAAAAATTAATTACTTAGAACTTTTATTTGAAGCATAAATATGAATAAATATTTTACATTTTAACATATACCTTAATTATATTATAAATAAGAATGCGATAATATATATATATATATGTATGTATATACACAGATATTATTAATAAATGTGTATATATTTAATTTTTGGTATACTTGTGTAATATATATATATATATATTAACATTTTCACATATGAAATTTTTATATTTTATTTATTTATTAATAATGCATAATATTTATTGATATAAATCTTGTAAATTTTAAAAATACTAAGATTATTTTAATAATGTAAAATATAAATCATTTCCAATAATTTAGAAATAAGTAAACCCATGGGGGATGGGAAAGGATGAATTTTCTTTGTTTTCGAAAATACTGATAAAATAATGATTCTTCAGTACCTAATCATACCAATCGCAGGGATAAGATTAATGTGGAAATCCATTCCATTCACACTTCATTGCATCGCACCTATCATGCTGTAAATATTTTATTTTTGTGTTACACTTGGGAATGCATAGGCATTGAATTACTGAAAAGCCTCAATCAATAAGTGTAAGCAATAAGTATTATTGCTGCTTATTGCTTACGCTTTTGACATCGTAAGCAATAAATTCTTATAATTGTAGGCGTTAAATGTTATTGCTCACACTTTTGCTACTGCTGGCAATAATATCTCTTAAAACATACGATTCAAAGTCAAAATCGTATGCTGGCAATAATATCTCTTAAAACATACGATTTAAAGTCAAAAGCGTATGCAAAACGATTATTCAAAAAATACAATATTGTTTGAAAAAAATGGATAATAAAGTAATTTTTTTAAATTTATTTTTTGGATAAGTCATATAAAACCAATTGTATTGTAAAATGCTAAAAATGTTATATAAAATTAAGTGTGAGCTTAGGGAAAATTCACCAAAAATGGAAATGTATTATATAAACATTAGTTTCATAAAAATATTTCAATTTAAATAATAAGTAGATAATTTACTTGTGTTTTTAAAAATGTCATAATTAATAACATGATTTTATTTAAAATAGTAAATTTAAATTCATATATAAATAAATTTTAAAATAAAATACACGAAATGTATTTATATTAGATATAAAAATTTGAAAGTAAATTAGTTATTAATTAATTAATTTATTCAACCAAAGATTCTTGTAAATAAGCATAAAGGACAATTTTAATTTACATATTCATATACAATTTTTTTATGTGGTGAAGTAGGATTTAGCAAATAATTCAAATACAGACATAGAAAGTGGCTTGACAACCTTTTTTTTGTTCTCAGCATTCCTTTTTCTCCTTTCACTAAAATCTTTGCCCCATCACTACTCTTACATTTTCTTTCTTAGCCTAGAAAAAACTCATATAATAATAGGTCTTCATTCAACCCTGTTTTGTTCTAATTTTATTTTCTCTCTTTGTTCCATTAATTTAATATGATTTTGGTATCATCACTACTAGTCTTTTGAATTGATTTTGGAATTAATAGATTGATTCTTTATAGAGTTTGATTTGGTATTGAGCTCCAAAAAAGGGGCTTTTAATTTAATATTAATTTTTTAGTACCCAATTTTCAAAATAACCGAGATGAAAAGGTTTGTACGACATAACTTATTCAATAGTTTTAGACAACAGATTTTATTAAAAAATAAAATAAAATTTTACACTGATTATTCTATCATTTGAAACGTTGAAATGTCAGCATGCGGGAGATAATAAAGTAATTATAGGGTCTTCAAGTGTTGAAGACCATGCAGACGTAGACGCCCACTCGGCATTTGCCTTCCCCCCTCACTCCAAAAGCAGATGCACTCTCTAGTAACTTTACTTGATGGTTGTTATCCATTGATAATTGAACTCTAAGTATTCTCATCTAATGACTTTATGAGAACTCTCATCCTTATTGTCAAGTATAGATAATTCGTTCTTTCTAGTAAGTGGAGGTGATTGACTGAAGCATCTTTTAATGCTCATCTTATAGTTAACTAACTTTCATGGAGCTTACTGGTACTTATTATTTTATGGCAAATTTCACCTCCATTGTCATTTGGCTAGCATTTGAAGCTTAAATTGCTATATTGTGTTTGCATGTGCTTATATGTGTTAATTGAGATGGTTTGAAGAAGGTTAGGTGCATTGTAGTTGACAAATGATTAAAATTGGATGATATCTACACTAAGACAATTTTTTTCTTTGATTTTCAAGTTTTGTGCTCACAAGGATGAAGTCTTCAATTGAGCTCATAGCTATGAGGAAAGGAGTTGTAATCGCGAAAGAGCATTTTGTGGTTGTAGAGGAAAAAGTAATAGATGATGGCACTTTATCGCAATCGAGCTCATGATTGTGGGACTGGGGCTTGCATCCACAAGAGTGAAGTTTGTGGTTGTGACATTTAGGAAGTGACAACTACGTAAAGATTGAATATGGGATCACAGGTCAAAGACAAAACTTGTAACTATGAGCAGCTGGGTCATGGCTGTGAGATGGAGTATGAGGCATAATCACAAGCAGAATTTAGAGGGTTGTTTTATCTATTTGTTGTAACCTTTTTAACTTAGCTGCCTAAGCATGTATGGATTAGAAAAAAGTCTTGTGACTAAGAAATACTCACGGAAAAAAGAGAAGACAAAAGAAAGATAAGAGTGGAGAATTTGCATCAATTGAAGAGATTATATTACTTCTGTGTAAACCATCTATTGAGACTAAGAGCTTCTTTCTTCTTCTTTAATTGTTGAGTTTGTTGGATGATAATACATTTAGCTACGCTTTTGATTGGATATTTTATAGATTGCTAAAATATTTTGATTAATGTATTTATTATATTAAATGATTACTGAACATGCATTTGTTTGAACATTTTAAGCAAAGTCATGTCATTTGAGAGTGAAATATAGATTGATTGTTTTATACTGGGAATACATTATTTTGCATGATTTAACTTCTATGAGTTATAGTTATGGTCTATCAATAGTGACCCATATACCTTGTAATATTGATTTTAATTAATTTATAACTACTATGTATCAATTATTTAGGTTCAACAGTACAAGGCTTTCGCTTGAAATTTACACTGATTACGTATTAAGTTATCAGTTTAGCAAGTAGATGGTAAGGTAAACTTGAACTTTCTTTTCAACCTAATGAAATAGTTAAACTACCTACAGTCATATATACAAATAGAACCCAAATAGTCTACTGATCTATCTACATATGTCCCAAGGGGTACTAGACATGGGCATCTCATTACATCAACATTCTCAGTAGGTAATGATATAACTAGTATGTCAGGAGTTATCGATGCACTATCTCAGTTCGATATTCGTGATTCAACTCAGGCACCTGATTTGAATGTTGAACTTTGTTCATATGTTGAGTAATGGTGTGTACAGGCACCATTTATGGAGCAAACATATGGCAACCTGTTACATGGTGTAAACATATGGTGAGTAGGTCCTTTAGTCATGCCGCACATACCAGTTAAATCAGTTCCATTTGTTGGTGTATCCATGTACCCATCAGTACTATTCTTCACAAAGGTAAGTGAAGGAATTTATTAGGATAGTTATGGTACCCTAAGGGTTAGAGGAGGAGCATACTACGATGAGCACAAAACTGAGCTTCACACCAATATGATTTTCAACTCTAGGGAACATATGTAGGTAGTAGTGAAAGACTACTCTGTTAGGGTTGTCCACAGGCGTATTCGGTAATGAAAAGTATACCAACTATATGGAGGTGTATGTGTAACCAGACCATTGATGAACAACCTTTTTAGTGGAATTTGAATGCGTCATATAGACAATAGTTGGGCTGTGGAAAATTACTAGGTATGGGTCCACACACACTTGTGTTTTGAAGGAGATATTGATGAACCATGCAAATATAGATGAGGATATGATCGTGTTGTTGATGATTGGGATAGTCTACCATAATCTCCCCTATTTGATTAAATGTGTAATTGAGATAAAAGGGGACAAGTTTGGTTTTGAGATCAAGCATGTTAAAGCATGGCACAGGTTGAAACGTGCTGTGGAGAAGTTATATGGCATATAGGAGAATTTCATAAAGAAGTTGTTAGCTTATATGTTTGCGTTGCAAAGGTGGAATCCTGGAACAGTGGTGGAGTAGCAATATAGAGACACCAACAAACCCACAACTAAGATACTGCACTGTGTATTCTAGATATTCAAATCATGCATCATTGCCGATTGATCATCAATGTTGATGGGACTCATTTGTATGACAATATAACCATAAGTTGCTGATTGTCGCAACTATTGATGTTAACTAACAGGTGTTGCCTCTTGCATTTACATTAGTGGTCGAAGAGAGGTTCAAGTTATGGCATTGGTTTTTGCGTATGATTGTTACATATGAGATTTAAGATAGATCAAGTAACTGTCTTATATCTAACCACCATCTAGGGTTGTTGTTAGTTCTTGATGTGTTTGGTGATTTCAAAACCCTCCGAGGTGTCCACCGATTCTATCTAAAACATGTGTACATGAATTTGTAGGAAAAATTTAAGAATTGCCTCTATAGATACCTATGTTGGTATGTTGGGAGGTAGAATAAGTGTGTAAGTTTGATCAAATGATGGAGCAGATAAAGACCTTAGAGCCACGTGTTCTTGATTGGCTGTCATGATTTCGTCCACGAAGTTGAATTTTTTGTACAATGATGCCTTGCGTTGTGGGATATTAACAATGAATATTTCAAAATTCACAAAAGGGGTTATCAAAGGAATCGAACGATTGCCTATCTGTTGCAAGTACAACTGACATTTAATTGTAATGGGACATATTTTAATGAGTAGTACACAAAAGCACAAGGAATTATTGCTGTAGAGAATGATTGGTCGACGTGGCCTAACAACATATATGTAGATGCAGGGCCTAAATCGATCGGGCACAATGTTTAGCTGCTTGATAAGTCCCAGGGATTAGCTAGTGTTGTCACTGTGAGCACTCAAGGAGTGGCTGTGATTTAAACGGGTTCACAACCCATATCAGCAATTCATTAGGCCCATTGTTGACTTGAGAGTATGCCATCCTCTCGGTAGCCACGATGATGATACTATTTTAGCCACCAGTCTTTGCTACATTTTACTTGTCTGAGATTGTTGACATTTATAACTTCCATGTTTCATAATGAAATGTCATGTGCTCTTATATTACATTTGATTTTATGTGTATGTAGTTAGATAGTTATATTTATGCTATTATTACTGCATGAATATATAAATTCTAATATTCTCTCTCAACAAAACCCTAATAATACTATAAATTCTAAAATTACCCTAACAAAACCCTAATAATACTATAAATTCTAAAATTACCCTAACAAAACCCTAATTCCTAATGTTCAAAAACACTAATCATAATACAAACTCTAAATTATCCCAAAAAAAATCCTAATTTCTAATACTCAAAAACCCTAATCATGCTATAAATCCTAAATTATCCTTATAAAATCCTAATTCTCAATAATCAAAAACCCTAATCATGTTACAAATCCTAGATAATTATCCCAACAATACCTTAATTTTTAATACTCAAAAACTCTAAAATTATCCTCTTTATTATACCCATAAGTCATCATGGTTCATGTTGCAATATAGATCTTGAGCCAATTGATCGTACTTTGCTACACTAGCAGCACAACCATAGATTTAGTCAAGTGTGGGAGGAGAGTTGGACATGATTCTTCGCCCTCAACATTCTGACAGGGTTATGTGTAAACTATGTTTGTTAGATGATAAAGCAGTTGCCATTTTACATGATATCAGTTTCTATGAAGTCTATAAGTATGATTACCTTTAGATTAATTAGTTGACGCGATAGGGGAGGCCACAATCACTAGATAGGCCACGATAGCTAGGTAGGATGTGGTAGTGATATGACAGATGCCTATTGATGGTTGGCCAATGACAAGGATTGATGTCCACTAGACTAGGGATGAGTGGTGCGAGTTTGTCCAATATTACTTGGGTTTCACCCTAATGATAAGACCATTTAAAGGTGCCACCCTCCCTGTTAGTGATCTATGCGACCATTTAGAGGGGATTTGGTTACATGTAGGGAGCACTCCTAAGTGGGTCAAATAGTATACATGGAGATGTGCATTGATGTTGAAGGCATGTATGATGATACCCGAATAAGTTTAAATTACTGTTCTGCCAACCCTTTGAGAACTTGGATCATGTACATAAGTACAACTAGGGTAATGTTGTGATAGCACGGCTATACAGATAGCTTTACTTCTCATCAGTGCAAGGATGCCAGACTATAGCTAAACGAGTCAAGCTACCAAAGATAAACTTAAGTCCAAATACGTTTGAAGTCCCCATCACATTATGCATCTTTTTATTGTTGATATCCAATCTATGTTTGTAAAGATATGGGTGTGATCCAAAATGTGGGCCTCTACCCGTGCTTAGGCCGTGAGTGGAGAGACACACAACTATTACAGCTAGCTAACAGCAGATTGCTTTCCGTAGCCCCATTCAGTGCATAGTATATGCCTACGTATAAAACTATTCTTTTATACATTGGGCTATAATTTTATTACGCAATTTATACATTGTAATGATTTTGTTATTATAGGTACACTGCTTACAGCAAGGAGTTGTTTGGGACAGCTGCCCACTCCATGCATATCATCCATGATATTTTGGATGTCGAAGGTAGACCTAAGCTTGTATTACTACATTAACATCTACTCTATTTGATGATTTATGTAATATACTTATAGTAATACGGTATTTGTTATATGTAGTTCATATGGTAGCTTAAGGATCATCAGGACCTTGCGTCTTTGCCTGAGGAGGCAAGAAATGATAGGTGGATAAACTCAGGTCCTTGCATTTTCTATGAGATTGTTGAGGATCACTACCCCTTGAGAGTAGTTAGATAGTTCACGATAGTGCTATCTATACCAAAGGACCCTAACGTGTAACTACAAGCACTACATCACAGCCATCAACGTTCAAGTACAAATAAGGATTGGGCCCATGACCATCCTAAATACATGAAACAGTGGAATGATCCATCTTTAATGCGCCATTTTGTTACATGTCTCTATAAAAGCCCTACATCGAGAAAGGTTACATAGAGTGGTACTAGTAGGTCACATAGTATATCATTAGTTCCACGCACCACTAAGCTCATAAGTGAAACTAATCGAGAGACATTAAAGTTTTCACACACTTGGTATGCACTCTTCAATCTCCTTACATTTTATGTATATCTACCTTTTTAAATCACATAATGCAGTATAATGATCTATGATTGTCTTCAACCCTAACTGATATTTTGTTCTTATCAAGTGGAATTTACATGGAACCCAACAGAAAAAACACCAATTGAGAAGATTTTTTTTTTTTTATAAAAGAAATAGCTAAACTATTGAGGAAGCACTTGCACAAAGCCATGGTTTCCAACACGAAGGCCAAATGGATCGCCTAAAGAAAGTGGGAAGCAATGTTAGCTCAATGTGCTTAAGACACATACTTAGCAGTATGTGAGAAAAATATGGCAAATAGACTTATCGACATTGACACTGCCTCTAATATTTATCAATGCAGTTCCATTTTCATGACTGTCCACAATGAACAAATGTTGAGTTCTCTTCATGCAATGTATTACCTTTTTCCCCTAATGTGGATACTAGACATCCATCATTACTAAATTAAATACCCCTTTATTTTTTGTCATTTTGTGATTTGACAAGAGGTATTAATGGGAAGGCCACCAACCCATTGGAGCTCTACTCCAAAGTGTGAAAGACTGCCTCCAAGGAATGGACTGGCCCTCGTACACAAACACGAGGGATCTAACCATTCATACACTTCATTGCATTAGTTTGTTGATTTTTGGAGAATATACCAAACATTGTGTGAGAAATTATATGTGCAAGAAACACTGCAAAGATGCAAGAAGATTTATATTCCCAGGGCCAATAGCTTCCAGTTTCAGTAATAGCAACATGGTGGTGTTTGCCCATGGCGAGTTCAAGAAAGGAAGACTACCTGGCATAGGTTCAGAAACAAGTTGCTATTAGCCGTTTTTTGAAGGATCTTTACATGTACTCCTCATCCCCTAACCTAGAACTTTAGGCCATGGAGCAAAAATTGTGCCTAATAGAGGAAAAATTAAAGATAGCTAAAGAAAATTAGATGTGTACAGAAGTAAAACTTGATGCAATAATGAACTAGGTACATAGGATGCATAAGCCATCGTCTTTAGATCCTACTGGCCCATTAGGCACCCCTGTAGATGGCACAGATGATGCCAATGTCGAGAAACAAAATAGGCTGGATCTCAATGATTAGTTATCCTTGCACTTGAAATTCTCCTCCTTCAAAATACTTCATCTATTTTGTTATATTTTATTGAAATGTTTACAATATTTCAATTATGTTTTGTGATTTTTATTTTAATGTGAATTGTGTCGTTAGTTCCTTATTTTGGATTGATTCAACTTCTTGCATTGGCATTAGTATTTGGTACTTAATTGGAATTAGTATTTGATTGGGTATATATATATATATATATATATATATATATAAACTGTCCCAAAACCATTCTAAAAACATAAAAAAAAAAATTCATCCCAAAGTCATTTCAAACCCATTCCAAAATAACACCAAATGACATTTCCCGTTCCAAAATTGTCCTAAATGCTGTCGTGCCATAATTGTGACAAAAATCAATCCCAAAGCTATTCCAAAAATACAATCCCAATTTTGTCCATAAAATCATGTCCCAATTTCGTGCCAATTCCATCCCAAAGGTTACCATTGCAAGACGGTGCCAAAAAAAGTGTCAAATTCATCGTAAAGTGTGTCGTCCCAATTCCACCCAAAGAGTACCATTTTTAAACCGTGCCAAAATAAGCATACCAATTCCATCCCAAATTATGTTATCCCAAAACCGTCCCAATTTGTGCAGCTCTATTCCCTCTTAAATAGTACTATCTTTAAACTGTGCTAAAATATGCCTATCAATTCCATCCCGAATTATGTTGTGTCAAAATTGTTCCAATTATATTGTACCAAATTAGTTCTAAATAAACTCTTGTAAAAGTCATTTCAAAAAAACCATCCCAATCTATTTCAATTCTACATCGAAAAAGCCATCTCAAAAGTCTGTACTAAAGCTACGAACAAAATTATCCCAAAAACTATTCACCATCTTCAAATTTGGGATGGTCTAAGCAAATCCTTCCAAATTTAAAATGACTTTCAAAAATTCATTCCAAATTTTGGCGTAGATTAAAAAACCGTTACAATCTTTTGGAATGACAGCCTGAATGCCGTTCTAATTAACTACCGAAAATGGAACCAATCTATTACAACTGTCAAAAACTAACTAAAGTACAATCAATTTAATCCATTTCATTGATTTCCAGCTCATCATTGGTCAGTCAATGTTGGGACGGATTGCTGACATGGAAAATGTTTTCTCTGATCCTTGTTGTCCATCCCGAGGGTGTCTGTACTTGTTCGTCATCCTCTGGCAGTTCAACATCATTTTATTTTGCTTCAAATTATTCTTAAAAGATCAATAGTAAAAAGCAAGAAAGGTTACAGCTGAGCAGTGGTCACTAAATATTTAAATTTGTGGGTAGAAGAAGATCCACTCTTGAAATTTTATTTCAACAAAAATTGATATTCTAGTAAAGAGGAGCATCATTTTAAACCTAAATTCAGTGGATATTAACGATCTTTTTAAATGAATATGAACTGGTTTTTCAGTAACATATTTTGGTTATTATATATATGTCGTCAATCCATATTTCTTTAATTTCCGCTCAGAAACAGGTATTTATGCCATTCACCAAATATATTGCAGTAGCAAACAAGTCCTAAAACAGGAAATTTTGTGCATGTTCCCGAAACTGGCTACAATTCTCGCACACCTATATTATATATAATATTGTGATATGAGCATGTTCCTATTTATATGATTGCTTTGATTGCTCAGTCTATCTATGCTTTATGGTAATTTCAATCACTTTTAATTATATTAATTGTGATTAATATGTTACTGGCCCTTTGGTTTCCTAAAACACTTCATTTAAAAAGTAAAATATTTTGAATTCTGAGTAACATCTATAACTTTCACCATTATTTTCTACTTTTTTTTAGATTTTTATAGTAAATTTTTGACGCACAGTGTTGGCCATTCATATTGAAATCTATTGTAATAAATAATGCAATTTACGTAATCTTTTTAAATTTTAAAGAAATTATAAATAAACTAAACAGTTGCTTGCTTATGGTCCATAATGGAAGGCGTCACATTTTCTAAATAGCCTCAATCATAAAGTTGTATTTAAGAATTTTATTGCATGTATTTCAAAAGTATTAATTAATTAAGATTTATTTTCACGCCCGTGTACACATAGCTCCACCACCACATCTTGGTGAAACTATTAAGAACTGTGGGTGTCCTTGATGGGAACGTGCTGCATGAATCATGACAAGTAACGATCGGGTCGAGTTCAGAGGTTGACAAGTCGGTTGTAACAAAAGTATTATACGTAACTCTTTGATTCAAATCTAATTCATTTATTTTTGTGGATAAATGCGAGTCACCTGAATCGAACCCACCAATTTCTACCAACTAAAAAAAATATTTTTATTTTATAATAATTAAGTATTACCAATCTGACTGTTAATTTCAAAAGTTATCTAAACTTAACTTGCCAACCTACCAATCAAAAAAAAAAATATTTTTATTTTATAATAATTAAGTATTAGCAAAAAAAATTTTGTACGCCAAAAGTTTGATTAATCAAAAGTTTTAAATTTTCATCATACTAGATTAAGACAACATTATTAATTATTTTAAATTTATTTATTTTGAAATGATGCTTAATTATTAATAGCAAATCTATTATTTTCTCATCAAAGTTTATGACAAAATGGTATGAGTGTAGAAAATTGAATCTTTTTAATGTCCAAAAATTAAACTGTGAGAATAGTGTTAATTTGAAAAGGGTATATAAAGAAGCAATCCAAACAAAACCTTTCAACATGGTTGAAATCTATACGTCTGATTGTGACATGTGTCGTGCATATAAATTATTTTAAAAGCAAACCTTGTCAAGTGAAATAGAAAAATGTTAAAAAATTAAAAATAGACAAATAAATTAATAAATAATATAAAAAAATTGAAATATTTAAGACAAATAAATTTAAACATTTTTATAATATGTTTTTAATTTGTAATTTTATAAGTTTCATTTTTATTTATACTGAACATTTCAAAAGTTTAGATATTATTTATTAATTTATTCTTTTTAAAATTACATAAGAAAATACTGTTTCTTATATAAAAATAATATATGAATAAAGCAAATGAATATGCTCAAAAAATTAAAACCAATTTTTATTAAGTTTAAAATCAAAACATACTATGAAAATATTTAAATTTATTTATCTTTAACAATGCAAAAAATTTTATGTTATTTACTTATTTATTTGCTCTTTAGTTTTTAATTATTTTTATTTCATCTGAATTTTTTAAAATATTATTTAAATTGTAACGAGTGTCGCCCACGTCTGGTGAAATTAATCAGGTGTGCGAACCAATGAACTAGGTTCTAGGGTCTGCCCACGGACGAAGGTGTCGTTCAACTTTAATTAATTAGGGGATGGCCAGTCCTCACATCTGCTTCCTTCACTCTGACTCGCTCCACCCCCACCAACCCAAGGGGAAAATAAAAAATAAAGGTTGATTTCCTAATTTTTTCATAATTGTTCATCGTATATATCTTTCACGCTGTTGATGTGTGCCTATAAATATGGCTAACTAATTCAACTCCAGACTTGTGTGCACAACTCATACAAAAGAGCACTCGGTTTTTCACTGAACATAGAAATGGTGTTGGGTGCGTACAGTGGCTAGTCAATGAACATGGAGTTATTCTACGTCTTCCTCCTCTCCTTCGTTCTCTTGGCCTCCCACTTCCTCTTCTATAGAAGCAAACCCGCCCCCCTCCCTCGGAGAAAGACCGGCTGGCCGGTCGCCGGGGAGAGCCTTGAGTTTCTCTCCAGCGGCAGGAAAGGCCACCCTGAGAAGTTTGTATTCGATCGCGCATAGCCAAGTACTCGTCCCATGTCTTCACTACCCATCTTTTCGGGGAGCAGGCCTCAGTTTTCTGCGGTGCCGGTGGCACAAATTCTTGTTCTCCTGTGAGAACAAGCTCGTCCGGGCATGGTGGCCAGCTTCTGTCGACAAAATTTTCCCATCCTCCCCTCGGATTTCTTCCCGGGAACAGGCCACCAAGGTGAGGAAAATGATTCCAAATTTCCTCAAAGCCGAAGCCCTCCAACGATACGTCGGTATAATGGACGGCATAGCTCGGAGACACTTTGCAGACGAGTGGGAGAACAAGGAGGAAGTCGTGGTTTCCCCTGTAGCTAAGAAGTACACCTTCTGGCTGGCCTGTCGGCTTTTCATCAGCGTTGAGGATCCTCGCCATGTGAATACCTTTGCCGAGCCTTTCAATTGTTAGGCCTCTGGTGTGATCTCAATCCCCATAGACTTGCCAGGGACCCCATTTCACGGGGCCATCAAGGACTCAAATTCCATCAGGAAAGAGCTTGTTTCCATCATCAAACCGCGAAAGATTAACCTGGCAGAGGGGAAGGCATCGCCAACCCAAGATGTTTTGTCGCACATGTTTCTGACTAGCGACGAGAATGGGAAATTCATGCACGAATTGGATATTGCTGACAAGATTTTGGGCTTACTTATTGGAGGCCATGATACTGCTTGCTCTGCCTGCACCTTTATTGTCAACTGACATAAAAGTATATCATTCATTCTAATTTTATTTATATAACATAGCTATTTTTTGAATTTGAGTTCATAGATTAACTTTATTATGGTTATCATATGACAAATAATACTATTGTATTAGTTTTAAAAAAGTTTAATAATTTAAATAAAAAATAATAAAAATTTAAATTTTACATTTTGCCATCACGAGTTTCAATGGTAAATTAATTTTCAATAGTATCTTTCAATTAAATAAAAATAATAATGAAGGAAAATGTCATTTAAAATTTGATTTTTCTAATAAAGTTTTGGTTATAAGAAAATTATTTGATCATATGTGTCATCTTAAATTTATTAAGTGAAGTAAAAAAATAAATAAAGAACAAGTTATACAAATTTTGATTTGTATATTTGAAAAATACATGTAGATTTATTATAATAATATTTATTAATAATCTAGAGATTTGAAATGATTTTAGAATTTGATGTCTCTTGTATTTGTACATTTGTGTTTACAAAAATTACTTTTTAAATGTAAGAATCAAATAGATGATTTTGGTCAAAATAAATTCTCATCCATTAAATTATTTTTTAATTTAAACTTTAATATTGCACTGTATTATAGGCAAACTCCATTATTTTTTTTAAAAAAGAAATATTCTTTGTAATCACTGCAGAATTTATAGCTTCATACAGCATTATAGTGAAATGGATTGAATTAAAAGTATTTTATCATATGATTTAACATATTGACCTTTGAATTAAAAGTATTTTATCATAAAAATTTTAATATAAAGATCAAAATTGTTCTTTTAACTCTTGATTGAAAATGATCTTTGGATTACCTTATTATAACATAAATGTTCTCTTCTTGTCGATTTCATTTATTAATATATTTTATTTTTAAATTGATACTCTATAAACTAAATTTATTGATTGCTTAAATAGATTTATTGAAATAAAAAACAATCTTAATATCAACCTAA
This sequence comes from Avicennia marina, assembly GCA_019155195.1. Lineage (NCBI taxonomy): Eukaryota > Viridiplantae > Streptophyta > Magnoliopsida > Lamiales > Acanthaceae > Avicennia > Avicennia marina. Next base: position 9,492,354 of record CM032758.1, on the reverse strand, counting down.
TTTATATCATACTTTGAAGTTCTATAATTAAATTATTAAAAATAATTCTCTATTGTTTTACCTTGATTTTAAACAAAGTTCCTTATATCAATGTTAATTAGATAGAATTTCAAATTATCATTTCGCCACTGTTTTACATATAAACGTTTAAAATTCTTAATATAAATTTTGTCTATGCATCATGAGATTTGATTTCACTTTTTCATCTTTGTTTTCTTAATCCAAAATATCACTTCAATATGATATTTAAATGATATTTTTAAAAATAATTTTGATCATTATAATTTAAATTTTCATAATGTATATGTTAAGAATATTGATATTTTAATAATTTATTTATTTATTTAAGATTTTAGCACATTATTGTACCATATTTTAATACAGTTTGTAAAAATATAATTAACTATATAATAAATATAAAAATATTCAAAGAAATATCACGTATTTAATAAAAATGATGGTCAAATATCGACTCATTGATCTAGATATTTTATAATATATTATTATAAAAATGGTGATCTTTATATAGGAAATTTATTTTACTTTTTAAAATTTTATCTTGTAATGTAATTAATAATACTAATAGTTAAATATTCACTCATTTAAAACATTTTATAACATATATGAAATTTATTTATTTACTTAGAGTTTTAAGCTATTATTATAACACTATTTATGTTGCTATTTGTCTTTCATTCATATTTTCATTTAATTGACATTTATAAATACAATTTTTAACAATTATTTTCTTTTATATTTATTAAATGATATAATCATGACATCATTATCTTCCTGTGAATTGATTGTTATGTTTTCAAAAATGTAATCATGCAATAAGAATATATTTAATAAATTTGATAGTCATAAATTTATTCATTTTAAATTTTTTCTAACATATTATTTTTATTAAGAATATTGATCTTATATAAGTGTAATTTATTTATGCAAATTTTTAGCACGTTGTTGTAATTGTATTTTTATTGCTATTTGTTCTGTATAATATTTATAAAATATAGTTATCTATGAAATGAAATAAAAATATAAAATGAATCACCAAACGTTTAATACATCAATTATCAATGTTTCACTCATTTTAAATATTTTATAATATATTGTTAGAATAATAGTGATGTCATTATATATGAAAGTTGTTATTTTTAAAATTTTAGCTCATTATTATAACTATTTGTTTCACCATTCATAGTTTAATTAACCAATTTGATAGACCTATAAATTTTCTTCATATTTATTTATTTTCTATTTATTAAGCTATATAGTTATGGAATCAATGAATACAACTATGAAACTATAATTTAGTTTATTATAAATTTAAAATTATAAATATTTTTAAAAATTTTGGATTTTATTAATTTTTAATTATACATAATTTATAAATAATTTAAAATTACTACTTATATATCTCTATTTTACATAAATAATTTGGATTTTAGTAATTTTTAATTATACTTAATTCATAAATAATTTAAATTCTATTAATTTCCTGCTACTTACATATTTGTATTTTACATAACTTAGAAGTAATTATATAAGTTGTTTAAATATTTTGTGACTATATTAATTTTCTACTACCATAATACTTATTGATTAAATATTTTATTAGTTTCCAACAACTAAAAGATTTCTACTTTACATGATTTGAAGATAACTATAAAAGTAATTTAGATATATCAAGACTCAATTAATCTTCTACTACTAAAATATAAAAAATTTTAAATAAAATTTTTATTTTTACCTATATAATGTTATTTACTATAATAAATATAGATATTTAATTAAGGATATATATGTCCCATCACAATTGGTAAAAGTATTTACACTTTTTTATATAGTATAGAGTGTGTGTGTGTGTACACATTGCAAATTTCTTACGCACTTAAAAAATATTATTTGTATATATCGAGTATATATAAAGCATAGTATATAAGATCATTTATAATAAAGAATCTAGATGCATAGTTGAGTTTGAAGTTGAACATCATTATCTATATTATATTATTATTTTAATGAGAATTCATGGTAGCACAAAGTAGATTTAGGCAATTCACATAATTATATCATTTTTTTATTTTAAATATTTTTACACAATACAAAATCACACATATTTCTTATTTTAATTTTTATTTTTTCTCTTAACTTTTTTAATTGATGTTTTCTCTCAAATTTTCTTGATATTTATTTATTTTATTATTTTAAATATTCTTTATACTTTTAATATCCAAATATTTTATTTTTATTAATTAAATTATAAAAATTTTATAATTTATTAATAAATCCATACAAGTATAGAGCGTGCAAATTTTATTATCTATTATTATCTATTATTATTATTATTATCATCATCATCATCATTTTGTGTCCTTAAGCGCAATTTTTGATGAATACGAGAGATGAAAGAGAAAACAACGCTTTAAGAAAGAGAAAAACAATCACGTGATTTTGAGGATTACAATGAGTAAAAATGCCATGAAATGTTACAGTTTTATGGCATAATAAAAAGTTTAAATTGAGTAAAATCTTCTTTTAAAAAACATTAGAGAGAGAGAGAGAGAGCACTAAATCGCAGGAAATTTTAAGGCTGACCTACAAAATCTTTTTGATCTAGGTGTCACCCATCTTTTCAACTATGCATGTGTTATTAGACTCTTGAGGCAGTATAATCAGTGATCTGTAGTCTTCTCGATGCATCAAAGGTGGGGCAACACTGACCTGTGTGTACAATTGAAAATAAGCATACAAAGTCAACCACCTTTTTCAGGTCAAAATAAACTTGTGAAGTTCCTACTTAATCCTTGTTGGTTAATTCCTTTGATTTAGTCTTTACGCGTGTATTAATTTCAAAGTGTCTTTCTATTAAAATTTGGGTAAAATTAATAGAAAAAAAAATGAATAAATCTGAAAAGTATAAAAATTCCTTTTACCGTGATGAAAAGTAAACGAAACAGCTTTTTAAATCTATTTAGTACATTCCGACGCTGATTCGAACATGTTCCCTTCCCCAAATTACATCCACTTGTTCCTTTCTCGGAATTTTTTTGTCTATTTCAGTTTGATTAACGAACGTTGGTCCCCTTGTCCGAAAAATTTTTGATTGCTTGCAGAACAAATGGAAATTGCCAACTCAAAAAGACCTGGTGAACTACTGAACTGGGAGGACCTTCAGAAGATGACATATTCATGAGATGTGGCTTGTGAAGTGCTGAGGCTCGCACCACCTCTCAGGGCAGTTTTAGAGAAGCCCTCACAGATTTCATGTACAATGGCTTCTCAATCCCAAAGGGCTTGAAAGTAATATTATATCATAAAAGTACCTATATTCTGTGCGATTTATGTATAAATTCAATTGTTGCATCTTTTCATGATGTTACAGATATATTGGACCGTGAGTTCGACACACAAAAACCCAGAATGTTTCCCTGACCCTACGAAGTTTGATCCAGCCAGATTTGAGGGCTGTCGACCAGCCCCTTACACAGTTGTACCATTTGGTGGTGGCCCAAGAATGTTCCCTGGAAGAGAGTACGCCAGATTGGAAATCCTCGTCTTCATGCGCCATCTCGTCCAAAGATTCAGGTGGGAGAAAATTTTCCCTCATTAGAAGATTGTCATCAATCGAATTCCAATTCCTGCCCATGGATTGCCTGTTCGCCTTTATCCCTACAAAGTTTGATCTTCAACTAACGACGTACGTGGGGTGTTGATTTCTACGAGTCCTTCATCGTTTTAGTTGTTCCTGCAAGTGTCGGGTCATGCATACAAAAGCAGACCTACTGCTGCCTCTTTGAACTTTTGCTGGTAGTCATATTTTACCTTTGTCCATTCCTATCATGAACTCCAAGTGTAATGTTGTCTAAGTGTTCAAATATCAGTTAGCTTCGTCTATTTCTATAATGAGCTGTAATGTCTTAAGTGAATGAAAATAAATAGGTTAAATTAGCAGCAACTTTATAGGCGCATGCACATGATATTTTCAGTCTTAATTATAAGAAATTAACAAATAAGAGAACAGCAAATTTTCACCTCTCACTGTTGGCCGGATTTGAACGCTCAATCTCTTTCACACATAAGACAAGTTACAAAATCAAGCCGAACGCCTTGTTGTCACATTAGTATATATATATATGTGTGTATATATAAATGTATATATTTATTCGAGTTGGGTAGTCCGGCAAACTTTGAGCCTACCAAAACAGTGCTCGAGCTCAACTTGTGAAGACGAGTTGAGCTGCACGAGCTTGACTGAGCTACTCAACCAAACTTAATAAAGTAAAAATTAATTAAAACTTTATGTCTTATTAATTTAGTAAATTAATTAAAAAATAAAAGCTTTTTAGAAATTTAATTTCCTATATCTGATTTTATAACTAGAATTTAAAAATTTTAAATTAAAATTGAAGTTTCAAACTTAAATTTAAATAAGAAAAGTAAAAGAATATAATAAAATGTTACCCTAGAGTTGTGTTTGATAAAACGATGTTTGGTAATTGAAATAGCTACCATCAAATAATATCAATAAAGATTACCAAAAGCAAGACGGAATTTTGGATGTAGTTAAGATGCACCTAATTAGACCATAAACTTTTGGGCAATTTGAGTTTTATTCAATAGATTGGATTGGATATAGTAAGATAAGAGTATTACAATTACAATTACAATTACAATTACAATTACAATTACCGATGAATATGGGCTTTGGTTGCATTCTACGGCAGGCCCAAATAATTTTTTGAGACACGGGAAGTTTCGTTTTGTCAGTATTTGGCGGAGAGAATTAAAGTCTACGTTTGTTTTCAATTTTTTTTTTTTTTATAATCATCATATTTTTAAATTTTATTTTTATCTTATAATTATTACATATTTTGATTTTTTTTCTCTCTAACACGCATTACACATTTTAAATTCTATATTTATCTTTCTTAATTTTATACGATTCTTAAGAAAAACACTTAAAAATAAAAACAGATATAGAATTTCTTGCTTTCCTTAGACGTTTGTTCAGCCCAAGATACGTTTTCCCCCTCTTTGTTGACGCAATAGTGTAGAGTTGTTTCACATGCAAGACATGAGCGGTCAAATTACTCCATTATGCGGAACAAAGTCAAAGAATCTGTGGTTTAGAAAACTAGACCAGATCCATCGGTCTGACTATTTTAGCCAGGAACTAGTCAATTGTTCAGATTAAGACATGAAACTCAAAAAGTTTCCAAAACTAATGAGAACTAGTCAAAAATCTAGCAACCTAGTGTGAAACAATCAAAACTTATGAAAAATTGCTAAAAACACAAAAATAAAGATAAAAATGAATTTTAGTAATTTGTTAAAAGAAATAAAAAATAACTTTTCACTTTTTAATTTCTAAAATTTATAACTCATAAATACTAACTAGAATATATAAATTTTACTTTTTTATTTTGATTTTTTTAGTAATGTTTATCCATTTATTTTTCTAATTAGGTTTTTAAAATTTTAAATATTGTATATTAAAATTAAAATTGTTCATCTTAATTGATGTACTTTATTTTGCCAAACTAATTTTTAAAATTTATACTTTGATTGTTTTGGATATAATAGTTTTTTAAATTTATGTAATAAGTTTTTATTCTAGTTGAATTATAAAATTTTTAACATTACTTCTAAAACCAATATTTTAGCATATTATTAAATATCATTACATTTATTTTATAAAATTAGTTTAATAGTAATATAGATCTGTACATAATTACATATTTTAGAATAATCGATTTTTAAGAAATGATTCAATCAGTCGAACTAATAAGTCAATGACCTAATTAATTTGCTAATTCTATCACTAGTCTGATTTTCAAAAATAGGAGAGGCCTTGTCAAGAACAATCACGGATGGTTAATTAAATTGGGATTGGATGAGATATTTGTTGCAGAGATTTGTTTTCCAAAGAAAAATGGAAAAAAAAATTGGGGTGAATAGTATATATTTAAGTGTGATTGAATAAAGAGTTGCAAGAATAACATAATAATGATGTTTTTGATATGAAAACAATGACTTTTCGTTTTTTGTTATGTAAGAGATTATTGTGTGCATTTTAATGTTGCTGTGAAATTTTGATATTATAAAATATTGATAATAAGTGTATATATATTTATGAGTTGAGTATATTATTGGTTTTATTATTATTGTTATTGTTGATGTCATCTATATTATATTATTAAGTATTTGAGTCCATTGTACTTGCAAAACATAAAATTACACACTTATTTTATATTAATTGCATGATGTCAAAATTAACATTTTCATTAATTTAATATTTTTTGTTTACGTTTTGTCCTTTAGGTCTCCATTTTCCTTTAATTGTTATATATTTGTGTTAAGTTTCAAATTTTTTTATTTTCAATTTCTTTACATCTTTCTTTAATTTTGATTTTAAATATTTTATTTACATTTTTAGTATTAAATAATATTATTTTCCATTATTTAAACTATAATAACATTATAATAAATAATTACACACACATAGTGTATGCTCGTATTACTAGCTATTAGTATTATTGTTATTGTTGTTATTGTAGTATTATTACAACATAGATATTATTACTACTAATATTTTTAATAATAATAATTTTGTTATAATAATAATTTATTATTGTATTGTTATTATTGTTATTGTTATTGTTGTTGATATTATTTAATATGATAAGGATTATCTTAAAATGAAAACTAATGAACCTTCTTAACATTAAAAAACATAAATCATGTGTAGTCAAATATCCACTAGAAAGTACAAACTTGTCAAAATTTAAATAACGAAAATTTCAAAATTTAATAACTAGTAAAAACAAAATAAAGAACATAACCACCAATAAGGGTAGCAATTGGTCAGGTTGGCTAGTCAGATTAGATATTACCTATGACTTGTTGGCTCGAATCCAACCCAATTTTTTTCATGAATTAGAAAATTTAATTCAAATCTAACTCGTTAATTTCTTAAGTTACTCACGTCTAACCCTCCAACCCACCAAAAAAATTATATTTTAACTAAAATTAGTGTTTAATGTTTTAAATATTTATAATTTTACTATCTAATTTTATTTAATTATTTTTTTTATATTGATATGAATAGTTATTAAATTATTTCAAATATATTCGTGGGTTCGAGGGTCTACGGGTCATCTCAAAATTGACTCGTTCATCTTTTTGAAATCGCAAGTCTGACTTTATTTTAATTTGAACTCACAAAAATTTGATCCAAAACTTGTTAATTTCAAGAACTTTATTTTGAACCCATAAAAACTTGACCAAAAACTCGCTAACTTCAAGTCAGATTTAGATGAGTCAGAAATTACCATTCCTAACCACCAAACCATAAATCAATATTAAGAACTCAAAATAACTCTTAGATAGCTCCTAATAATGAATCTCCAACTCTTATCTCACCTCCACCGCAATGCTATTGTTGCTCACCACCCCTGTGTAAGCCTCTAATTGGAAGGATGTCATCCGGGTGTAGACCCAAAATTACAATTAAAACCCAGCTGACTCAATCCCAAGCCCAATATAAAATATTTAGATCCAAATTCAGACCTAGACCCAGAAAAGACATTAGGTCTAATTTGGGTCCATGTCCAGTGAGACCCACGGAGTTTAGGTACCCAAAAGCCTATTATTCAAATAATTATCATCCAATACCCAAAGACTTATTTTTAATTATCTAATGTGCAATTCCTAATATGCTCTTAATTGTTTATATAATATTTTGTTTTACTCCTTCAAGTTATGTTTTTGGAACTCAACTTTCAACTATAAAATAACATCTCAAACTTTACCCTATCAAACATATCGTTCAACAATATTTTTATCTAATTTCAAATTCAAAATTTTCCTCTTTTATATATATAACTAACTAATTATTTTTCAATCATTACTCTTATTTATAGTCAAATCAATATCTATCTATATTACATATATACTCATATTTATTTTTATTTGTATCCTATAACATAATTATTATCTTTACAAACTATTACATTATTAAAACATTTTTTTTAAACATACTATTCATATTATCACAATTCCTACCAAACAAATTCATAGCTTCAACTTTTATTTATTTTAATCAAATTACTCAATTTTGAGTAATTTATTTTTTAATGTCTTTATTTCTTTATCATTTTATGAAATTTATTAATGATCTAAAATTCTTATAAAAAATGTTATTACATTATTTACATTCAAACAACATTGAGTATCCCTCAATTTTAATTTACTATATTTTTTCTCTTCATTAAATTTACAGGTGTCAAGTCCGCAATGTACAATTTTTTTGAAAATTCTAACATAAATATATTTATTATATTTTACTTTTTATTTTTTCACAAGTTGAAACAATTGTGATTGTTAAATCTTATTAAAGCACAAAATTCATCACAAAATATCAATAATTTATTGGCAATACAATTTAATTATAATTGCATTAATTAGAAATTTAAATTTTTGCAATTTAATTATAATTTCATTAATTAGAAAAATTAAATTTTAAGCATTAATTCTCTTACACTCCATAATATTTTAAAAATTACTTTTGTTGAAATTTATAAATTTATTGATTAAAATTTTAAAATAGACAAATTTATGATGAATTAATATTTATAATAATTTTTTTATTTGTTTATCAATAAATATAATTATGTTTATTGTTAATTTTTTCTGAAATTTTCAACTAAATATTTTATATAAATTAAATAAATTAATATTTATACAATTTTTTATAATAATTTATTTTAATAATTACTTGTTAGTGGACCTAACTCCTATATATTTTTACTTGAATTTGGTCATATACTCAATTAATTTTCAACTAAAATATGATCATAATAAAATAATTTTTTTTGTAATTAATCATAAATTGATTAAATTATTATGGATTATAAAAAATAATGGAAATTTTGATAACTTAAAAAAATGAAAAAACTGATCGGGTCGGGGGGCCTATTAATTAGACCAAAAAACACGTACTCAATGGATTTAGGTCCAGGTCTAGTCTGGGTTTGAACAATCAATTGTTCAAGATCTGTTTTGGACCTGGGTTTGAGTCTAGATTTAGGTAATATCTTTCCCTTTACAAGCCTACCTGCAAATGCCTAATCCCTAACATGTCTTCACTCCTTATCCAACAAATGTGTGTTCGAGCACATCCTTCGTCTTTAGAACCTACAATTTCAGGGACTTCCCTTATCTTCAACATAAGTAATTCAAATTAATCTATTTAGATGATAAGATAATTTGAATTCTATACCACCACCTGGCCACTGCATCAGCCAAAATCGCCATGTGCAGTTGTCAACTTAAACTCTATCCCTTCAATGGTCCATGCCCTCAGATTTGCCACGAAGGCGTTGTGAGAAGTGAATGAATTCAGTTGATTAAAATAGGATAGTTAATTAAAACCCTAAATTTGTACAACTAGAAAGGGTAAAAATGCATCTCAATTTGAAGCTTGAGATGTGTGGAATAATTTGATGTCCTTGTAACTTCAAGAAGATTGAAATTTTAAGTGGATGGAATGGAAAAGGAAAATGGTGGCTACATCTAGCTTTATTATAGAGATTAGGGATGGCACTGGGATGGAGATGTCGCATGCCTCCCCCATCCCCCGCCTGGCTTTCAAATTTCTCCCCCCATCCCCACCCCACCCTCGTCCCTCCCGCTCTCCCGCTCTAAATCCTCGTGGGGTTGTTTTTTTACTGTTTAACTTAAAAAATATTCTATTTTTTAAAATGTCCCGATTATAGATTTTTACACAAAATTAAGCCAATTTCATAATTTGGAATCACGAAATTATCAATAAACAAAAAACAAAAATGCAAAAAAAACATGTCTTTCGTTATATGAGTTTACGGAATCTAACACTTGACACCCATGAATGCTGTTTGCAGCAAGCAATTCTTCTCTCCTTCACTGGTTAATATTTCTCTCCTCTTTCAACGATTAGTAATCTACGGTAAGTATTTTCTTTTTTAACCTTAATTAAATTAATATTTTACATATACAAATTTGATTTAAGTTTAATTTTTATAATCAAGATCTATAGTTTTATTTATAGTTTTTGATTGTATGTGTAGTTGTTTGAATATTATTTGATTATATTTTTTAGACACTATTTTTAGATTAAACATTTGATTAGCCTTTGGTTTAATATCATGTTTGGTTAGAACAAATTACTATCTAATTGATTGAATTTTTTATTTAAGGTTATATTTGGTTTGATTTCAATTCAAATTTATCCAGAGGAAATGTTTGATCAGAAATTAAATTTACATGTTCAAATTTTATTTAAGGCCGCGTTTGGTATATTCAAATTTTCAAATTTACATTTCAAGGTAGCTACACAATTTTTGTTATATAATATAATCTCATATTGTTTAATTATATGTTTATAATTTTAGTATTTGTAGAAATATTATCATATTTGTACATATTGAATATGTGAGTATATTGCTTTAGTGAATAAATATGTTTAAATTAATTTAACAATTTAATAGTTGTGCTTTATTATTTCTCTCTTGTATGTGAATTAATCAAAAATTTGTTTTATATTTTACAATTTAATATGTGTGTGTTACAATGCTTCACAAAAATTATAAATGCTTTGTAATTTATTTTAACAATTTTTAAATATATTTAATTTAATGTATTAAAAATAATTAGAATTTATTTTAAATATTTATTTACGTATTATATATTATATATTAGAGTGTAATAAATCTATTTAGTTTGAACTTGGGCAAGCAACGCTTGGTTGGTTTTGAGATTTGAGGCGGCATTTGGGGTCTAGAGTTAGGCAGTATTTGGTTGGTTTGATTCAAGACAATGTTTGATTAGAAATTTCTAAGGTATGTACACAACTTTAATTGTATAATGCACACATAAATTTGTTGATAATGTGTGTATACTTTTTGGTATATATAGAAATATTGCTATATTTATACATGTTGAATATTTGAATATATTGCTTCAATGAAAAAATATTTTTGAATTAATTTAATAATTTCATTGGTTGTTACAATTGATTTTTTTTTTTTTTTGTATTTTTTGTTGTATCATATGTATGTTTGAATTAATCAAACTTTTAGTAGGCTACTTTACTACTTGATATAATTGAATTAATCAAAAATTTATTTTTTATTTTACTATTTCATATGTAAGTGTGAGTTTTTCTCACAAAAATATATATGCCTTGTACTTTATTTTAAAAATTTTAAAATATTTTAAATCTAATATATAAAAAATATGTAGATGTTATTTTAAATATCTATTTATGTATTGCACATTATTTTATAACAATCGAATCATCATGAAAATCTTATTAATAAATTTATTTCAGTAAGCACGATGCATATAATGAATATATAGAGTTTATTTTAAAAATATATATAAGTTTTATATACCATTTTATAATAATTAGATTATCTATTGAATACTTTAAGTTAATTAAAAGTATAATTAATAATTTAGTAGGCTACTTTATTCTTTGATATGTATGTATAAATTAATCAAAAATTTGTTTTTATTATATAATTTTCATATGTATGTGTGTATTTTTTTCAAAAATTATATATGCCTTGTACTTTATTTTAACAATTTAAAAATAATTTTTAATCTAATATACAAAAAATATGTAGAGGTTATTTTAAGTATCTATTTTCATAATATGTATTATTTTATAACAATCAAATCATCTTGAAAATCTTATTTACCTTTAGAAAATATTATTAATAAATTTATTTGAGTAAGCACAATATTTATAATAAATAGATGGTGTTTATTTTAAAGATATATATAAGTTTTATATATCATTTTATCATAATTAAATTATCCACTAAAGAGTTTGACTTAATTAGTAGTATAATTAATAATTGAGTAGTCTAAATACATAATTGGATAATCTATGGAATTGGTAATATTGTGACTTGTTTTAGTAAAGATATATTGATTGGTGGAGATTATGTGCAAATCGTACTTTATGGGGGTGTTACTATTTTATGAGAAGTGTTAGATACGATCACGAACCATACGCATTAGTTATTATCTCCTACGACACAAACTTAATGTAGCTTTTTGCAAGACTGCATCGATTGAGTGATGTTGATAGTAATAGATTTGAATTAAGAGTTTACATGCCATTTGTGCTAAGACATGGACACGAGCATCATAAAGCCACTATAATTAACCTGATCAATAATGACAATTTATAATTCTTCTTAAATACTATTATTGGATTCCATTTTCTAGAGTTATATTTGAAGTTTGATGAGACCCTATATCTTTCAACAGATCATAATTGTCATTTGTGCCCACAAATGAACAGTTGAGTGAGCTATCTCAAATCATAGAAGATTTGGCACAGACGAGGGTTCACAAAAGTCCTAAAGAGCATAATTTTGATGAGGGACCTTCACATGTAGTGTCATAGTTAGATGATACATTAGATGAGGAGGATGTTCTAGAGATAGAACTGCATAATGATGTGTCAAGGGGCATATGACGATAGTTTTGGATAAAATTAGGGTGCCACAGATGCATCGCCAGATGATGACACAAAGGATGAGGATGACGAGAGGCTTGCACATGTGAGTACAATGGAACCGACATAGGAACAAATTAGCCAAGGGTTTGTTGGGACATTAATTCAACCTTATATGCGATCATATTTAAGTTCGAGACAACCTACATACCCATCCATTAAGTTTTTACAAACCTTTCCTGGTTACTACGATCAAGATTCTCAATATATTCCTCCTACAATGTGGGGCCGATTTTATGAGGAGGATAGTAGAGAATTGCTCGTGGATATGAAGTTTAGTAAGAAGAATCATGTAATTTTTGCCATTAAAGAATACTCATTTAGCATTGCATAGAGTAAATACAAAATGGTAAAGAGCACTTCAGTTCTGTAAAAGGTGAAATCAAGCAAGATGAAAAAGGCTATAAGTGGGGTTTAAGAGTTATTCTAATGACGAAGTTGGGTTCTGAAAAATTACAAAATATGAAGGTCGACACATTTGCTTTTTTTGAGTGTGATGTTAATAAACAATAGAAACTTAGACAAGAACACTATAGCTTGATTGCTTTTGGGCATGATTCATCAAAACCTATCGTATGAGATCAAATTTGTCATTCGGACAATAAAGGACAAATATAGATTTGAAGTTAGCTATGCTAAGGCACATGAGAAATTTCAGTTCAGAAACTACCAACGTATGTGGCCGCTTTACAAAAATACAACTTTGGAACGATTGTGGAATGGCGCTACATTAAAAGTGATGCTTGAAGTCAATACACATTCGGATATGCTTTCTAGGCCTTCAAACCATGTCTAGATTGGTGCCAATACTGCCACAACATAATTAATGTGGATGGGGCACACTTATATTCGAGATACAAGCATAAAATGTTGATCGTTGTTGCACTGGATGTGAACTACAAAGTATTTCCATTAGTTTTTGCTATTGTGGATGAATAGAGTACAAAGTCATGCACTAGTTTCTAGATTTGATCAACCGTTATATTATGTGTGATAAGAAGCACACTTTTCTGATCTCTTATTGTCATGCAGGCTTGCTTGCAGCTGTGGAAAGGGCTCCTTCCTTTCAAAAACCATGTGGAACACATGTTTATTATTTGAGGCATATTTGCTCGAATTTCAACAAAGTATTTAGGAGCCAAACTCTAAAAGACTTATGTTGGAAGGTAGGGTCCAGGCATGAGCTACCAAAGTTCAATAAGTGTATGGAAGAAATACACTGAATCAATCCTAATGTAAGGAATTGGTTGATAGCAATTAACTTAGACATTACTATATGATGGAGGATGACAAAGAGGGATTCTGACAACCAATATTTCAAAATCCCTTAATGAAGTTTTGAAAGGTGTAAGACAGCCTCCAATGACTTCAATTGTTCATCTTACATTTGATCGTGTTGTTGGGTTCTTTTTCGATAGACTCACAAAGGTGACAAACATGAAGGTAAAAGGCTGTGATTAGCCAATGTGGGTCACAAACAAATACAAAGATGTAGAGAGGGAGTCTGTTAGGCACACATCTTGATTGACAAGCATGTGCTTTCTATTAAAGTACGAATAGTGTATCACAATAGGCATTATGGAACTAATTATGTTTTTTATCTCACGCAGCACGAGTGTAATTGTGGCAAATGGATTTCGAGTGAAATTCCATACTCTTATACTATCCATGCGTGTCATCGATATCGTGTTAACATGAAGAAGCTTTTTAGCGCCCATTACCCAATTAATGCATTGATGGAGACCTACTATTGCGGATTTCAAGCAATGTGATCCGAAGACTATTGGGATCTTATACCGTTTCAATTAGTGTACAATGCAGAATGTCGATGGGTTTGACGCAAAGGGCGGGACTGACCAACTCGCATTACAAATGAGATAGATCGTGAGTGAGTATGTGTTAAGCAAGCTGTTAGACGTGTAGAGATAGAAATTTTGCGTAGGAGAGTCTAGATAGTCTGATCAGTGCCTTGTATTTTAATATGTTATCTACTATAATGAAAAAATTTAGTTGAAGAATATATGAGGTGTGTAATTTTATTCTATAATGCAAATGATTAAATACCTATTTAACACCTATTTAATATAAATGACTCAATATATCTATATTTTTTTCTCATACATCAGCGCTAGATTTAATTACTTTTTCACTGATGGGTGATCGTGATAGAAAATTTTATTAAAATAGGCTAGACAATAATTTCAGGTATTTTGATTTCTAGAAATAAATATTAAAATATGGTAGATAAAAATTTTATTAAAACAGGCTCAACTATTTTTCTAATTTTAATATCTAGTAATAAATGTATTTGATTGACATATATTTTTTTTGTCAATTTTGTTTTAGTTAATTTACTTCAAATATTCAAAAATATAGTTTTAAGCTAACACTTATTTTTTTACTAAAATTACAAGATATCAGCAGATACCTCCGCTCGCTTTAGTTCGATCGATGGCTCAGTATTGCGTCTATAGGATAATCACTGCTCAGAGAATGTTTGGGCTAGCACTCTCGATAGATGCTTTACTCCACAAGTCCTTAATAGTTATTGGCTACACTTTGCAAACGTGGATTCTAAAGTCCTTCAATCCTTCACCACATCAGTTTGTACGGTGTATACAAATATAGTGTGTTGCAGCTACATCGCTACCTAATCATGGCATTATAGGATGTTGTGCTCGGGAAGGTCACTATTGCGCTAGAGGATGTGGCACTAATATAGCATGCATTGGTAGAGGGCGACCTTGTTACTAGAACAGAGGCTTGACCAACACTTGTGCAATAGCAGCAGATTTGCATAGGGGCATTAGGTTAGGCACCGAGAGATCAGGATTTTAAAAGTTATATTCTTCCCCTTGTATAGATCGCACTCCATATGGGTGCATGCAGATAGTACACAGTTAGATGTAAGGTAGTAAGCTCGTGGTTTTACAACAATTAGGTGGCAATTTGTTTCCTAACTATTCTAAAAACCAAGTTAGACTGCTTTACCTTGACTTGATTATTGACCTAGATAATGCCATTAGATATAGTTGGGTAAATATAGTTTTGGCATACTTATACCGAAATCTCTGTGTTGCTTGCCAAAGAGGGCAATCATCCATTTCTAATCCGTTGCCCTTTTACAAGTATATTTGGCACACCTTGTATTCGTATAATAGGATTTCTATTTCAAGTATGAACTAGATTGTGATGGTAATCCTATTGTCAATCATGCAAATATAGGCATGGTTCTAGATATTAGGACTTACACCACAGATTGCGGGCCACTATTTTGACTTAGGTCCTTTAACTCTACCTGATGGTGAAGAGCTTTCAATAGCGCTGTATGATGCCATGTATGATCTTAACATGCTTTTATTAAGTTTTTAATCACTCGCTCTACAATGCGCAATTGTTAGTTTTGCCTTTGCTTTTCTTAATAAATGTACAAATGGCCCTGCCCATGAGAATAGAAAACTGAAACCGGTAGCCAAAGCATATGGATTTTTTGGGAGATTTTGGATTTTGAGCTGGACACACAGGTTCGTTATTAGAGTATATATATATTGCCAGTACGATGTTTGATTAAAATAATCATCGTAAGGTATTTGTTGTAAACAATGTGTAGTTTAAATGGCGGCCATATACTCTTAAGTAGTATACCACATTGCCAGTGAGATTTGGGCATTATATGTGGATGTACTTGAGTCGACTTATCTTATATGAAATTGTGAAGATGCACTGGTCGGAACGAGTTCTATAGCAGTTTATGATGGTGTAGGACATTCTACCTACCCCTAACTCGATGAGGACACCTACACACCATTAACTATCGCGAAGGGAGTTCAGCGAGAGATTAGGTGATACATCATCAAGTAAACGTGGATCATTGATCGAGTTTAGTAATGGTTGTGCATAGACAAAGACACTACAGTCATGTGCCCCAAGTAGTAAGTAGGTATATTGATTGTTGTTATCGGATCACTTGTTAGACAATTATTCTACTGACTGCCTTCATAGAGTTTAGATTTTAGCCCAGAGATGGTACCTGGATTGATTATGTAGTATGTAACTTCAAATATTATTTATTATCTACTTATGTTTATGTTTATCTGATAAAAAAAAGTGTATACTAAAACACTTATCTATTTCAAATCCATGATATGGAGCAATTTCTTATAGACGATGATGCTAGTCATTGTGCGTGAGTTCTATGATAAGGAGGATATCACTCCTACGACATACGGCACGTTTGTAGAGATGTGCCCGCCTATAAGCAGGCATACAGTGGAGCAGTGCAGTGGACGTCGCTTTGTATCTCGTACTGCAACATCTCTAGATTTTAATAGACCATTTACTTCAACATACAGTGTAGTATAGGTTTCTTACACACCTACTGCACCACAGCAGCATGATGATGTTTACATACCTATTCTACAGGATTCATCTATACAAAGTCCATACTCACCACAAGGGATGTAGGTTCTTTACTATTCATGAGACAGTGTATAGACACCCATGCAATACTTTAAAACACTGGAGGATTACGGATGTAATTTTCATATATGAGCTGTTTTATGGAGTAACTACCAGACTCATGAGGAAGTGCATAGAATTATACATTAGAGCAATCCACTGCATAGTTGCATGATGGTACTGGGGACATAGGACATTTATATAAGATTATATTATACTATATATTAATATGTTTATCAGAAGTTACTTAGATAAATATGTTTGTTGGAATTATTTTCAAATTATCATGTTTTATTATTCATTATTCACACATATTTGTAAGATTTAATATTATTCCAATCTATTCAGGTATGGTTAATTACAAATCAACAACATATATATGATTGTAATTAAAACTTACATTGATTGTTTAAAAATATATAACAATGGTAAACCATAATTATAATTGACGTAAAAGTAATTCTCTTAATTTACTTGTCCAACAAAAATTTATTATTAAAATAATATTATTGTATACTATCTTAGTAAAGACATTTTTCTATACAATTCAACATTTTGTCAATAAAATTTTACATTATACTATTTACTTTTGAATTATGTGCTTGTAGTGATTAATTCTATTTGTCGCATTAATTTTAATTTCTAAATCAAACATATATATATTTATAAAAAATTAATTATGTTTTAGTCCTTAGTACAATTTAATTTATTTGATCATGACAAACCTGTAGACCCCTTCTTCATAATTCTGTAATAGATAGGAACAATTAAACATTACCCTCCCCTTCACTTATTATAATAAAGTTGGCATTCATCATTGCCGATAATGATAATTAAACAATGAAAAGGTTTCCAGGCTTTTTTTTTTTTTTTTGTGATACTATATCATGGAAATGGGTCTCAAAAATATGTTTTTTTTTTCAATTCTGTGATTCTAAATTATATAATTGGGTTAATTTTGTAAACAATTCCATAATTGAGATATTTTAAAAAACCAAAATTTTTAGGTTAAACAATAAAAGAAAACCCGTTCCCCGTGGGTGCCGTTTTAGGAGAAAGAAAAAAAATTATTATATTTTAAAATATAAAAATTTGATTATGTATACTTCTACAAAATTTAATAAAAATGTGATGTACTAATTAATTTTGTTGATAAACATAATATATTTGTCATATTAACATATTTAAAATAATTATAATCAACAATATATTTGTTATATTAGCATGATTTTTTTTTTACAAAATATTAATCACAAAAAGATAACTTTTATAATGAATTTCACATTAAAACGAATGAATCAGCAAAACATGACAAATTTCTAAACTAGTAAATTAGCTCAATAGCAATTATATACAGATATTATGTATAAGTAGACTGAGAGCATGCATACAATTAATATTAAACGGAAAAAAAACTCAATATTCAATTGAGATATTCAATTCAAATTAGACAAATAGGGAAGCAAATGGATTATATTGACTTTATTTGTCAATAAAAATAAAGTAATAAAATGACAAATTATAAATTATTTGAGGGTTATATAAATTGCGAATAGTGATTAAAATTTTTTCTCAAACTAGTATGCAAAAAATCAAGAAAAATAAATAGTAAAAAAGTATAATTGATGAGCGTAAATATTAATGAATTGAATAGTCATATTCTACAATTTTTATTGTGAATAAACACCTCAATTTTGTGAAAAGATGTATAACTTATCACAAATTAAATACACATTCCATCTCAATTAATTCTTTTAAAATTCTTTATTTTATTTCAACTTTTTTATGGTATTCTAACAAACATAATACCCTATGCTCTGAAGGGATTATTTAAGCAGCAAATTATAACATCGTCCACCGAAAGCAAACCGCATAGGGCAACCCCGTGGGTCGCAGCGTGCTGAGGTATGGGAAATGTTAAACGTACATTTTCATGTTTAAACACGTGACACGTGTCTCATTTGTCCACAAAAGAATATTAAAAAATGTATGTTTCGCTCGTAGAAGCACTGGGTACATGCTGGAGCCTAAAAGAACGGCCCTAGCCTCCAGCTGAGCTAGAGAAACATGTAACACAGCCAAATGCATAAATACACATTGACCTCCTTCTATATAACCACTGATGATTCAGTGTCTTAAATCCATAAACTTCAAAAGAGAAAACCAGTTATTATCATCAACTTTCTCCTCCTTTACAAGCCTGATACTACACAAAATGAGTCATCTCTTACCTCTATATTTTTTTTTTTTTCACATTTCTAATTCCTTCGTATGCCTCAGTCTCTAGTCATTGGTTGGCTCATGCAGCACCTGAAACGAGCCTTTCTGACAGTTGTCATAATCTCAGTCTCTGCAGCCACGAGCATTCTGACAACCTCGTTGAAGGATGGCCTGACATCGGGATTAGTATCCCAGCAAAGTGTCATGATCTGACTGAGAGCAGGAAGGCAGTCATGGGGGATGGTTGGCCGGAAGCCTTTGTTCACAACAGCAAACGCCGCCTGAACAGCAGTCATATTTTGGAAAGGAAGCATCCCTGTGATGAGTTCCCACAGCACGATCCCAAAGCTATATACATCAACTTTCTGGGTGTAAGGCCTATGCTGGATCATTTCCCTGAAATTTCACAACACAAAGCACTAAGTATGCCATGACGCTTCAGTCTGGAACACAACTACTATTTGCAAGTAGAAAAACAGAAAGATGATAGTGGGAATTTTGACTTTAAAGTCCCAGCCATTCAATTCCAATAGCAAAAACACAGTCAATGCACGAAAGGGCCACTCTCCATAGTTAAAACATCATTGTCAGCATTTTGAACCCAAGCAGCACATCGAAAGATCACCACCAAGTACTTTGATATTTATTTAATAATTTTCCAATGTGGTCTAAAGATCCAGAGCAGAATTCTAAGTGACATTACTGGCCTGATTCTTCATAAAAAGAATAGAACCCTCAGAAGTCTATATAAATCAATCGTAGCTGCAACACAAAAAACCACCAGCAAATTGAGGACAACAATATATTATCCATTTACCTTCACTTTTAATTGATTGCAATTTAATTCTATAGGAGACATGTCATATGCACAGTTGTCCCAAAAATTCAACCATCTCCACCTATTTGGCAATTGAATGCCCAGCTATTCAAACGCCAAAGCTTACAGTGCAACACCATTGTATCTATCACTACAGCACTTCCTAATGCCAAAATCTTACTAATTTCTCCAAAAATAATATAAATCTAAAATTATATTTCTCACATACAAGCATAATAATCTAAACAGAACCACTCAAGCTAGTGGCCTGTGCATCACCAGCAAATGATTGTTCTCCAGCAATTTTGTCCAAAAAGGTGGGTAATGTTCCGAAAAGGTGGCCAGATCACTCCTTGTGATTATAGTGCCATATTTAAAACATGCTCTGGTTTATTTTCTTCACAAGTAGAGCTGAAATAATACCCTGCTTTATACTAGTTAACAAAATAAACGTGATACATCATATCAGAACTGCTATAGCCACCCAAACCAAAGTCAAGAATGAAGTAATCTGTCCTGCATGACAATCAGGTTCAGCTAGGTGGCTAGTTAAGCATTAAAATGCTTCCAATTTATAGAATATAGTGTGTGTGTGTGTGTGCGTGTGTTTTGGGGGGGGGGGGGGAGAAGAATTACAAACAAAGCCACAATAACTTCTCCAAGGACCCAAATGTAATTCAGGTAATGTTGTAACTTTTAAGTTTATTCTTAGGTCAATTGGCTTACGACTCCAGTCAGCTGTTCCTAGCTTCCACAATAGCAAATAAAAATTCTGGTTATACAAGTTATTGTTAAATCTGAACATCTCCCTTCACAGGTAGTACTCTTAATCACATGAATCACTCGAGCCCTGGAAAGCTGGAACAAGTACCAGGCTGGAAAGTTCCTCTTAAGCTGGATTGTCGACCTTACTTCAAAATTTTTAGCGTGTTCAAAAGTATGGTTCATTACTTTTTTTTGGCTGCAGCAATTTTTTTTATATTCAAGCATGTATAAAAGTAACCATATATCCCAAACAAAGAAACTACCACTGTGCCTGACAATCCAGTACACCATGGTTTTCACCTATCTTAAATCAAGAAACATCTAACAATAACGAGTTTGATGGTGATTATTATAGACAGCTATTTATATCAGCCAGACAATGAAACATTTAATAGAAGCTAGGCATGAAGTTGAAAACCCACAAAATGAGCAAATCATGGCAAGCAGAAAAGGACTCACAACAGAACCAAAACATAGAATCTTGAACAGATTAAAGAGATCAAAAAGAGAAACAGCTTGCTTTTACAAGCCTAAACTGCCTTCAAACAATCAACCCTCTTTGGACCGATATGTAGATGGTAACTCAGTTAACATAACTAAAATCACAGTTGCCAGTCAGTCGTTATCACCAGTCAACTAGGGTAATAGAAATGCAAATTTTTCACACTGGCCATTGAAAAGCAATAATAACCTGATTTCTATATCAAGCACTAGTTTATGACAAAGCCCAACATTTGAGCGAGAAACAATCAGTGAGTCTATCAGTTAATATCTCGATCAGATCATTGCCTCTGATTCATGGCCATAAAATTTCAGGCTCCATGTTTATATCATTAACTGTCAATACTTATGCTATTCACCCCAAATCTTACAAGGATTACTTGCCACTATTTTTGGGCAGAGTCTCACATTAACTACTTAGCAGATCAAGTTTTGGGCACAATCTTGCAAGAACTAATTGTAAGGATCTGAGAACACTTCATATCCAAATTTCCAGCATGATCTATAAAGTTCATCATCTACTTAATACCTAGTTTACAGTGTCTTTTGCACAAGCCATCTGTCATATCTCCCCCACTTAATCAAGCAGGACAACAAAACATACAATAAAAAGATGGTGCATCACAATGAAGAAATAAGTGCTGCCACCAGTGCAAACAAGGTATTGCATTATTTCTTCAAGGTATGATATTCCAAAAATTTATTTGGTAAAATTAACAGTAGGTAACTAACTTCAAACTGGTGATTATTAACATCCCATTCTAGGTCCTGAATTTCAGGATGCAATTTATATCATATTCTTTTCGTGAACTAGCAACATTTTCTTCTTAAATTTGAAATTTTTTTCCAATGATGGCATTCTATTCCTGGTTTAGGGTTCAAAATATTAGCTCGAATCGACTCTAAATTAAGGCCGATCTTAGAAATGCCCATACATATCAATTGTGGATTATTGGAGAAAAAAAATTTTCCTAATCCACCCTTAATGTTTAGGTCAATTGCATGTCATGACTTAAGTCTCTAGCCACAGATTATACCACAATGTGTTATCATATTTTTAAATCCTTGTGAGCGTTCCTCAACTCTAAAAATTATTAATTACTAAACGAGATGATAAAAGTGTTTAGCAGCTTTTCACTAGAAAGTTCTCAAAAATACAGAACAGTCCAACTGGAGACTTGAGAATGAATATACAATAATTAAAATATACAATAATGAAACTTACGGGGCCATCCAACGGTATGTGCCCGTCTCTGGTGTCATTCCTTTTGTCTGCACCTCAATACGAGCTACCCCAAAATCCGCAATCTTGATGGACTTGTCAGCAGCAATTAGAAGATTATCAGATTTCAAGTCTCGGTGAATCAAGTTTAAACCATGCACATATTTCATCCCTCTTGCCACATCTAAGGCCTGCTTTACGGCCAATTTCAGGGGCACAGAACGATTTTGACGCTTTGTCAAGAATTGGCGCATTGAACCCCCCTTGGCATATTCCGTCACAATACACCAGACCATGGGTTTGCGGCATGCACCAGTAAAGCGAACAATATTTGGGTGTTTCAACCTTGCCAACATCATTACCTCTTGTTGAAATTGCTGATCCATCAAATGTGCCCTCTCTGAATCATTCTCTGGCCTCTCCAAAAGCTTAATTGCAACATCCTCACCATTGTATGTCCCTCTATAGAGCTTTCCAAAAGCCCCCTGAGCAAAAGCAAGCCCCATGTTGAGTTTCCTCAAGTCAATCATCCACTCATCATAATTACCTAGTCCCTCTGTAGGATATCGAGAATCCATCAAAGCTTGAGCCAAGGCATCGTCTCTCAGACCATGAGAAACTCTCCCATGATTAACACTGGCAGCAACCGAATAATTTTTGACATGCTTGAGGCCCTGGTGGGCCAACATATGAGTGTGGGAATCAGTAGATCCAACACTGCTGTTGTCCACTGACATGGCAACAGAGCCCCCACCATTGCTCATCCCATAACTATCCGTTGACATATTCGACCCTTCACTGAGCTTGCAATAGAAATTTTGTGAGAAATCATAGTTGTCATGTTTATTTTTTAGGCCCATGATTCCAGCAAATTTTGGACCCTCCAACATTAATGCAGTTGTTACGGCACAGAAACTTGAAACCTTTTTATATCTTCTGCATTACTGTTCTCTCGACCTCACCAGCCAAAAACCTATCAAAATGTAATAAATAATGTCAGTGGAATATGTCTCCATCTATACTTATTATTCGAAACTATGCCACTGACAACAAAGAAGTAATACTCAAATTAAAAATGCCCAAAAAGAGGTCCAGGACCATTATCTAATTAGACCTTCAAATCTACAACCAGTGAAGTTTCGTATCAAAAGCTAAAGATAAAATTTTCACTAAAGGCTTACCAACATATCCACCAAAACATCACTTATGTAAAACTCGACGATGACCATCGAACGTAAAGTAAAATTTGAATAAATCAAAACAAAATGAAATGATCAAACATAGTTACCCATTTACCACTCATTTCTTTTCCTTCTCTTGTGCTGACTATAATTCAAGTTAAAATAATGCTGTCTCATCAATTTTCACTTCCCAGTTGAAACAGAAGCTAAAAAACACGTTGTCTATCAAACCTACCCCAAGCACCCCCGAACAAAACAAAAAGAAAAATGAAAAATAAAGAAGAAGAAGAAGAAGAAGAAGAGAGAAAGAAAAGGAAAGCCAACTGAAATTTCATCCCAAAAATTAAATCGCGTGAGCGGACTACAATGATGAAGAACTTCACAAACCCCCAGAACTGGTAGCAAAAGTAAATGATCCGAGGTCAAAGTCGAGAAATGAACAGAAAAGCAAACCTCGATCGAGAGGGTTCGACTGTATTTTTTCTGCGGCTTCGGCTAAACCCAAGAACACTCCACCGGAGCCCGGGGAATTTACAGCTCCGCTCCTCCTGCTCGGCGCACGATCCTGCACCCGTACACAAGAAACACGCGCAGGTGGAGCAAAACGACGACGCTCGAAAGAGACAGTTCTAGAGAGAAAATAGCTGTTGAGAACGACGGACGAGAATGAACGGAAATGTATGCAGAACTCAATGGGCTCCGACATTTCTTTTTTCCTTTTTTTTTTCCTTTTTTTCCCTTATATTTCTTTCTGTTTTTATTTAAATTTATTATTTTCCTGCCTTTTTTCAATTAAAAAAAAAAAAAAGAATGACCTCTGTACTCCAGTGTGCCCGCCGGCACGCCCACATGGTTTGATGCAACCGTGAGCTCACGAATGAAGACGAGATTTTGACCATTATTTTCACATTCGTCTTTAACTAAGGTTTAATCACTTCTATTTTTCAACGGAGGTAGAGAAGGGGGTATAACTCCAAGGTGGAGCGTCACTTTGACGTGGTGGAAGCATCAGTTCGAGCTTGATCACCTCTAAAATAGTGAAAATTTAATTAAATAAAAAAATTGCAAATTTTAAATTTTATAAAAAATTAAATAAATAATAAAATTGTGACAGCGCGGGACCCACATGTCGGGAGGCCGCATTGGAAGTTTGGAACCGCTGATCGAAATGCGTACGGCACCATTGGATGTGGGGTCCATAGTGGAACTTCGTACTAATTATTAACACGAGCCCGTCAATGCTCTACCGCGTAGGCTTGTCATTTTGGCTGCCGAAGGTTTCAAAGGGTATAAGAACAAGCGAGGGTTATAATTTTTTTAGTAATTGATTATTTTAAAGCTAATATTTTGGGGGAGTGTCGTGGGCATTAAAGGCCTCGGCTGCCCATTTTCGATACATTTTATTCTATTAAAAAATGAATTCACCTCTAAAACATACAATTTTCATCTTCAATAAAATTAACTACCAAACAAAGTGCATACAACCATTTTTTTTTTCTTTTTTTTGTTTGGGTAACTTATAGAAGCAATCTTAAATATTCACCCCTCAAACATGCAGTTTTCATCTTCAATAAAATTAACTTCCAAACATGTGTATAAAACCCTTTTTTTAAAAAACTTATAGAAGCAATAGATCATATCAAGAAAGATGTATATTATTTTAAAGTAACAATAATTAGATAATTAAAATTCAAATTTTAATTAACTTTTTGGCCCTTGCAACGATATATGGCCTCACATGGACCCATGGGTGCGACATTGTACTTAGTTGAGCCAATTATCTCAATAAGGTTCAAACGGCAATTATCAATTTAGCAATTGGGACTCCTTGTGCCAATTATCCTGTATACCTTTTTATTAATATTGATTATTGTTTAATATTTATATAATTTGAAACGGCTACTTTTCATCATGAGGAAAGAAAATTTCGAAAACTTCTAATAGATAAATAATATAAAGATCTGTAGACAACTTGAGGTAAGTTAAAATCTCAACCTCAAGTTATAAGAAAATAGAGACAACAATTTCTCATCACTCTTTACATGCCCTTTCAACTATTTCAAAATTCTCTGTGCAATATATTATCGTAATGTGCTACATTAAAACACTTTAAATGTAAAAAATTTTCATGTTCTATTTGTTACGGCTAGTAACTAAAGAATAATTCATGCTTGACCAATTCACTAAAAAGTAGTTTGTGTCTCAAGATGCAAAAGAAGGCTTGTGAAAGTTGATACTCCACAGCTCTCTCTTAAATTTCCATTTTCTTGCTTCGTCCATATCATCATGCATCCATGAGAAAGAAAAAAAAATTGAAATGTTGATTTATGGACTTTCATTCATTGTGGCATGTTCCTAATTTACCATCAAGTGGTTTCACCAATTAATTAATAGTTTGTGAATTTTTACGTAGTTAACCTATTTTATAGACGGCTTGATATCTAATCCCTTTTGCAGGCAAAGTTATACCTTGTTTATAAGTACAAGTTTCCAAGAAAAGAAAATGCAAAACTTTTACAGAAGCTATCACAACCCCATGCTATTTATTGATGAACTAATGCTCTTCATGAAAGCCTATCAATACAAGCTCCAGCTGGCTATTTGGACAAGGTTTTATTAACAATTATTCGACTCTTACACACTTCAATTAGTCAATCAAGCCAAAGGTGTCCCCGCGGGGCCTATACAAGAAGACAAATAGCATAAATATTGAAAAGAGAGAGAAATTAGCAGAAATAGATATTTTTAAACTTGTACTTTTATCTTCTTTTTTCGGAAATAAGAAAAAAAAAAAAACTTTTTTGGACCATGTAATTTTTGCCTAAAGTAAATCTACAATGTGTCCAACACAAATCTCTATTTTTAATTTTTTTTGGTTATTCTAATTAATTCATTTTAATAATAACAATACACCATTTACTTGCCCAAAATAAGTAAATGCTTCAATGAAAATAATTATAAATTTTTTCAGTAGAATTGGAGCCTGTGGTAATTCTTGATTCACCCCAAAATAGCACAAATTTATTTGTCTATATTCATGATATTATTATTCTTCTTGATACTCCAAGAAGGCACAAAATTTGTCATGACCCATCAACAATGATTTCTAGGACTTTTCCCCTGTTGTTACTATAAAAACTAACTTTGGAAGGGAACCTTTGGGAAATTGAAGTATATATTTGAACGGGTTTAATTGCTAGGTTTTGTAGAACAGAGGAGAAGAGAAAAAAATATATGAAAATGCTAGGGATAATGAATGTTTTCTTCTTCTACCTTGTTTTGAAGCAAAATTAGCTATTTTTCTTAGTGTTTTGGGTGCATTTTGTTCTAATTTCTTTAATTTTCTATTTGCACGCCTATATGTATTTAGGGGGTGCAAACGAGTTGATTTAAAAATTTTTTACTTAAACTCGACTCATATTAAATGAATTTGAGTTCAAATTTGAGTTTCAAAAATTTAAATTCAATCAAATTCAAATTCAAAATTTTTAGAGTTCAAATCAAGTTGAGCTCGAGTTCAAGCTCATGTTCATTATTTTTTTATTTTAAAAATGTAATATATACTTAAAAAATTTACTATCTTCAATTTCATGAAAAATGGAACATAGTACTAAATAATCATATATAAATTATATGAATACTTATTAATTAACATAATAATGTAATTTAATTACATATGTATTAACTTATAAAATGAATAAATATAAAATTTTAATTAATTTTATTATGTTATTTTATTATTTAAGTGATCAATATATATATATATATATATAAATTAGAATGAAAATGATACAATAAGTTAATAATAATTTTACATGTCCATATATATTTTTCTAATTATATCTAGAGCTCATATTAGTTCACATAATATATTTAAAAATATCTCATTATTACAATTACATACTTAAGTGTTTACTACATGTAATTTTAATATGTTACGCATTTTTTGTTATATATTAATTTTATAGTTATATTGTATATTTAAATGTATGAAATGTTTGATGATTAAAAATATAAAAATATTTTTAGAAAAAACTCACGAGCCGACTCACGAGCTTTTCAATAAAGAAAATTGAGCTACGCTCGACTCAATAAGGATTTGAGTCGAGCTCGAGCTTAAGTTAAAATTCAAGACAATTCGAGTTCAAGTCGAGTTGTTGTTGAGTTAACTTATTGAGTTCATAAACTAGCTTGATTGATCTTGCACCCCTATGTGCATGTTACTTAACATTTCTTTTATTTTTTTAAATTGCTTAGAATAAGCATTCCTTGTTGTACTTTAATGATGCACTTTAGCAAGGCTAATTCAAAGATTTAAGGATCAAAATTACTTGAGAAGGTGATGCACCCAACTATTCCACGATAAAATTAGTGTTGGATGAAGGGAATAGCAAACATTATGAAAGGGCAAAGCCGCCCTAATCCCACTACAACTATGGTACATAGAATGTGACCGCACCCAAGCAAAGGTAGAATTTGTGATCACAGTTTAACTAGAAAACACATGGGACTCAAAAAAGAAGGAGAAGAACAAAAAGAAGAAAGAAAACATGGAGTCAAAGGAATAGTTTCTATGGTTATGTTCATAACCGTCATATCAAAGCTACAACTCATTTGCAACCATACTATTGGAACTGCTACTTGACCAAAATGGTGCTTTGAAGATTTATTGCTCCACCATAAAGATTTGTGCCCCCAGACCCTAAAAATTAGTTTCCTTCAACTAACTCCATTATATAGCTTGACCACTTCATTCTCTTATAAAAAAATCTCCATCATCCATCACTACAAGGTGATTTTTTTGGGCAACACTCTTGATTTTCATAGAAGATGAGTTTCTTAGCACAAGAAAGGATTCTTTTGGCACCTAAACAAGTTCACCCTAGTCTATCTACACATCTTGAACTAATTGTGTTAATAGTGCTAACGTCAAACTTAGATTTAGTAATGGCAAGACCCACCTACAACTTTAATCTATGCTAGATTCTTCGTTGTTGGTTTTGTGTTCTTATTGCATATAATTGTCAAGTTTATTTTGTTGGGTATGGTGTGAATTACTTATCTAGGGTTTGCGAGCACATACCAAGAAAGTAATCATTTTTCTTCATTATGTGATCATCTCTAATTTTGGTCACCCTGTAGTATTAATATATAATTCTCTTCCAATTTAAAGTACCATAAAGAATGACTTCCACTTGATAATCCATGTTGCTCAGGAAATAAGTCAATCAACTTACTAAATGAAATCTAGAGTAGGAGTCAGTCAAATTTTGCTAAGATACTTTATTGGATGAATTTTTTGTAGTGCAAAGTCTTACAAATGGATTAATATTGGAAAACTTTGAATTTGAATGAGACAATACAACTCTAGTAATATTTAGTACATCAATGAATAATATTGTAGCATCAATGAACTTCAATATTATATATACTTAATGACTATAGATAGCCATTCATTATGATTGCTATGAGACGAATAACATAACATTTTACTGGGAAGAGCTCCTCCATCAAAAACTATGCTCTACAAATACATCTCAAGATAATTAATAAAAGATATGGGATATATATTTAGATCTTTGATAGCAAAGTGAAGGTGAAGAATAGTATACAAGTCAATTGATAAATTTTTTGAAGCTGCAAGCTAGATTTTGTTGGATGGATGAGCAACTGTATCATACTACTAAATCAGCAAAGAGAAAAGAAATAAAAGAATTTTTTTGTAAATAACATGCTTACATGATAAGAGAAATTGACAGAGAGGATACCTAAGGACTACAAAAATGCAATTTTTCTCCCCTATATATAGCCGTTTGCCAAAAATGTCCTTTAATTTTTTTTTTTCAGTGGCAAAAATATCATAACTTTTGAAAAAATTGGCAATTTTAGTACAATTTTCCTTAATTTCACCAAAATATCGCACGCACAAAGCACTTGACATTCGAATTTGTGACTTTTTGGCAATGTGTCACACAATATCAAACACAAGTCCACCTAAAAGGCTGATGTGTAAACAAATAGCCACTTGGAGGGATAGCCATGCCACTTGGCATTTCTTTTTGGAGGGACATCCATGTTTAACAAACATTGTCTTCCCCCTTCCCTCTCCAATTGGAAGATCTAACTAGTTGTAGCTTCGTCTCCCTACTAATTCAACCAACGATGCTAGCTTGAGCCCCTGTACCCATAAATTATTTGATTTGCAACAATGGAGGCATTTGTAAGGAGAAGAGTGGAAGCAGTTCGTTGCTCCCAAATCACGTAGAGCCATAGTAGAGATTGGGAGAACCTCTGATCAAAAAAATGTCATACGTTACGAGCAATGTTGATTGTTATAGCTGAAGGAGAGCTGTTCTGCGCACATCTTGGATAGATAACAACCTAGGGTGGTGCTTCCATGCATGGGTGCAATATAATGTAAAAAAAGATGTGAACTTTACAAGGAGGATTAATTAGGCACACAAATTCAAGATTTTTTTGTAATTGGGCAAAGAGGCGGTTGTAGGTTCTTCTGGTGGGAGGACCCTCCAATTTGTTGTAGGGAAAAGGCCATTATCCATAGGCAATTGAGGAGGATGAATGAGCTAGAACAAGAGAATGCAAAGTTGAAGGAAAGAACCAAGAAGTTCTTGAACGTTAAGTTGCATGTAACATTAATGACTATGTAAAAGCTAGTTCACTACCAATAAAACAACATAGGATAAAAGCAACCTTAAAATCTCCCTAACTATTATATCTTCAAATTGGGTAATCATATCATTTCTTCATATCCATTGCCTTGCCTTTGGACTTAGTTAGTTAGGATGCATCTGATGTCAAGGCTGAAAAGTTAATAATTTTTTTCTCCTATAGGATGATGCCACCTGGTTTGGTTTAACTTGTCACAACCTGAGGTGGAGGTGATTGCAATTGAACCTTGGTTTTGTGAACTACCTCGCTGTGGGGCGTGGCAACATAGGACTTGCTGTCATAAGTAGATTTAGCTTGGACATCTGCAGTTGCTGATACATTGAAGAACTAAGTGTCATAGGCAATACTTCCTGAGATTATGTCAAGATTGGTGTTGAGGCATGTACATTTGTCACCTCCTCATCTTATGCAACTTGCCTAGGAGGGGCTAGCGATGTAGGTGCACCCAATTTTTATCATTAGGATGTGAAACAATATTGTCTAATTCATTACTTAAAATAAAAAATGAATTATGATACTTACACTTATGTCTGTGCCTAAGCTAAGGGCTTTCTTGCTTGCTTTCTCTTTTTCCCTTAACTGAAAAAAATAACCATGTTTTTAATAATATCTACTATTTAATAATTAGAAGTTGAAAGGAAGCCTAAAGACCTTACACTATTATCTATTGTGATGGGTGTTGAGGTAGTACCAAATCCATTACTAGGACCTTTTCTCTTTGGCCATTTCTTCATGAACTTTGACTACAATGAATGAGGAAGATCAATGTCAAAACATAAGATATATAAAACTCACCAATTGACAACTATACTCATATTCCTTATTGTGAAAGATTTCACTATTCTAGAGCCTGATCTTGGTGTCTTTCCCTACTTGCTCAATTGTAAAGGGAATAAGACACACTTTAATGATGCTCATAGAAGGGGACACATACTTTAATGATACATGAGTTAAACTTAGATTGTTTGGAGATTTTTCTAGGCCATGAATTGGATATGAAAGTTCTTGGATGGCCTCATCTCCCAACTATAAAACTCACAATAAGAAGGCATGCCTTATGAAAATGCAATTTACAAAGGCTAAAGGCATATTTTTCAACTTACATTCATAGGAAGGGGCTTCATTTGTACATTTAGTAGGCACTTGGAGTTTTGCATGAGATGGAGATGTGTGGGTTGCATCATTTAGATATCCAATGGGATCACATTCTAGAACTTGATCTTCGCTTTTGTTTCTCAATTGAAACCATTAGCATAAATGCTAGTTAGTTGATCAGGGCTATTAATAAATATAAGATTCATACTTACACAATTGGTGATTCCCTTATGCCATGTGTTTCTGAGGTTGAAGGGTGTTTCTTAGTAGCTTTCCTCTTTACCTATTATAAGTGCAAAACAATTTAATTAATTTATAGCTATTCCATGCATATGGTGGCATGAATTCAAAAACATTTATATTAACTGAGAGTTTGTTTATGGATTTGTTTGGACTAGCTTCCACATCTCTAGAAAATGAGGAATCTAGTTGAATTAACTTCAAGTCCTGTAGCTCACTGCCTAGCTACATTGTGTGCAGGTTCACCCCAAATGTTGCATGATGTAGCCTTTGATTGCCTTTTCAACCTCATTGTGGTGCCTTTTTTTTCTTAGGTTTATTAGGTTTTCTCTTTCTTGCCCTTAAAGGCCTCTCTACACTTCTTCCAAAATTTAGAGATAAGGGAGGAAGGAAATGAGTGTTAAGTCATAACATATTACTGCTCACTTTCGTAATGACAGGAGCATATATTGTTATATGCCCTAACTGTGTAGCATTGATATATAAAATCCTTTGGGCTTGGCTTTCAATTTTGCAAAAGCACCATGCTTGTAAGGAATGCCTATTAACTACTATGTCTTGCATGCGCAACTCCTCAACTCTAGATCAACACAAAACTAGCTCCCATCAAAGCATAACATTTGGCAATGCCTATCATTACACTTGATAGGTATACAACCTGCCACCCTAGACACACATTTTTGGAGTCCTTTCATTATCTTAGGGCAATATCTACCATTCCACTGAGCTAATGCCTTATCCCCGTTTTCCTAAAGCCTCTTTACCAAGTACTTTCTTATCCATTCCAACATGGTAAGGATAGACTTTTCCCTTGCCTCTGATATATTAGCTTTAAAGGTCACACATAGTGTTGAGAAGCATGTCACACTTAGGATACTCACTAAAATTGTGATTTACGCAATTGCGTGCGTGGTTTTGTTAGTAATATACCTTCTAACACCAATGGAAAATGAGAGATAGTAGAAAGGCATTTGGTTATATATGTACTTTCATTCAGTAATTAATAAAATATTGATTTTCATATCAATCTTATGGCAAGTTTTCATGCATGTAAATCTTAATTGGCATAAAATATTACATATGCTCATATATTTAAGTTATGAAACCTTATTCACAAGGAGTTATGAATATGGATACAACACTCTCTTGGTACTCAATCACTAAAATCTAATTGCGAGTCGCAAATACTCTAAAGAGTATTAGAAAGTTCGTATGATTTGCATACCTTATGTTTATATGGTGAGTGTCATGCTATTCGGTATGAGATATTGAGAATACATGTGTATGAATACACTATTAAGGAATAGAGCATTCGAAGAATGACTCTCAAAATGGAATAGATATATGGAGTTTACTTTTAGCTATCAACATCATACTTTGTGATCATGTTAAGTGTTTGTGGACCTTATATCTAAGATGACATTGTTGTCTTGTGCACATGACGGTCAACGTGTTAGGGAATTAAGGGCCTATATTTATCCTACTTTCAGATAGGGTCATAAGCCCAACATACCATTGCCTACATGCGTATAGAGATATGTGTGTGTTCAATAAGGGATTTGTCTCCTTGAAAGTAAAAAGTCATGTGTCTCATGCAGTTGGTATTCTATGACTTAGAAACTAGATAAGGTAATGTATAATCAAAAAGGAGTTTCTGATAGGAATATTTGTTTCATGAAGAAACACTGATTGATCATATGACCAAACTTGTAAGTTTGATTAAATCCATGACTCTCATTCGGTTAGGACAAAGTAAGATAAAATGTCTTATGACATGATAGTCACAATCAGAAATGTTCATTGTGATGTCACTCACTTTATTTTAATGGGGCTACAATATGGGTCATAGGCTAGACATTACCCATATCGTTTGAGCTATGTTCATTGCTAATTAAAGATGAACCTAAAGTGTCACACAGGGAAGGTTGGGATGTAGTTTGAGTGTTAAACTAATGAGTTGTAATTTGTTTAATTGTATTTGAATTGAACTTAATAAAATACCAGGTGCGTCTTAATTATGAGATCATGAATTAGAAGTACAATGGAAAATTAATTTAATTAATGAAATTAATTAACTAGACACATTTCGACTTTAATTATTAATGTAGATTAATAATGAAAGGGTTTATGGGCTAGTTTATTAATAAGATTAATAAATAAAAGTTTATGGGCTATTAATTAAAAGAGTCCATGTAGGAGAGCTTATGGAGCCCATACATCAAACCTTTGTATCACAAGTATTTCAAGGAGTTTCAAAGAGTTTAAGACACACTTTGAAACCTAGAATTTTCATGCAGCGATTAAGCAAGAGAAAGCAAAAACCCTAGCCACCCTCTCCAAAGTTTTCTCTTGCCAAAAATCTTTTTTGCTCAAAGTTGTTTGCATTAGAGCTTCACAAAAGCGTTTTGTAGAGTGAAGGAGTTTGTAATCATACTACCTATGCGGACAAACTACAGGTTGAAGTTTGAGGGCCACGACTTAAGGATCACATTTGAATTGCTTGGAAACATTCCAAAGGCATAGTTTTTGCATTTGTTTTTGTTTGTGTAATATCTTGCATGTTTTGCAACAAAAATGTGTGGAATTTGTTTCTATTGCTTCTTCTTTGTGTGCATGATGTTTTTATGTTCAAAATTTTTAATTTTTATAGGCAAATTCTATGAAAATCCAACAAGGGTATCAGAGTAACTATTTTTCTTGTAAAACTATAAAGTTTAATGATTCTTCCATGTTTCTACATTAGTTTTTGTAAAATTCCTTTAAACATGTATGTGACGCATGAAAGACATTTCAAAAGTGTTTTAGAAGTTATTGGAATAAAAAATTTTGGAAAGAATGGAAACTGGATTGAAAAACTGCAACCGCAGAAAGTCTACAGTGTTGCACAACTATCACTCATTGTTGCAAAAAGAGTTCTTGTGCTTGCGACAATGAGGTGTGCAGTTATGCAATAAACATACGCTTACATGAAACCCTCAATCCTAATTCGTAATAGTGGGACTTCTCCCATGGTTGTAATGGCCCTTCTCACGACTACGAGAGGCTGCTACAGAACCATAGTGTTTTTGTCACAGATGGGTGGCTCATTGCCAGGGTAGTAGCTCTCGTGACCGCAATTGATCACTGTGTAGAAATTCTCTCACAATTTTATTTTTGAAAAGTTGTTTTTGAAGATACAAAAACTAATATATAAGATGCATAAGCTATGGAAGTAGTTATTAAATTGAACTATTTAATTATACATATGAAGTATAATATTTTGGATGGATGTTGTGGTTGGATTATAAACTTAGAAAATTTCTAGATGAATGTATTTATTTTATTTTGTTTTTTTATAGGTTGTATAATTAATTTTTTTCATAAGTTGTAAGGGCATAAGCTTAGTTTTTATTTTAATTGCGTGGAATAGGATTTTTATAGTATGCCATATGTACTTATAAAATATGAAAGACATCAATAGTTGGTATTTATGTATAGACTAAGGTTGGTGCCATTCAGTTTTAGTGGACCCCATGAATCCATGGAGACTAAGATAGAGGCATTAAAAGAATCTAGATGTAATAGTATAGGATTTCCCGGACTTGTACATGATCCAACCTTGGCTCGAGTTCTGTTTAGAATTTCATAATCCTCCACTTTTATTTTTACATATTATTTATGATAAATGTATAAGATACATGAAAATGGATAATGTATAAAGTGAAATCTAATATACATGAATCTTAAAAACTTCCTCAAACAAATATTTTGTTGTAATGGTAAAATTTTTGTCGTAGCCCTCCACCGAGCTCGAAGCCCTAATTTTAACCTAAGTGTGTGATATCATCACATTAGTAGTCATATTGTGTTGGCATATTTATGACTTTAGATGCATTAAATGTGACATTCAAAAAACACAAAGCCTATTGAGTGGTTAACCACAGGTAGAGTTCAAATCCAACGAGTTGTTAGTCAGTAGGTGTGACTTAAATGGACCCAACATGCTAAAACCTAAATATGTGGGCATTGTTGGGTCATGGGCCAAAGAAAAGATTGGACCATGCATGAAATACATTAGTAAGAGTTGTTATTCATTGAGCCTAGCATATGAAGACTAGATTATGTGAGGAATGTTTAGTCTAATGAAGACCCCAATTACCAATTAAGAAAATTTTACCAATAAAATTTTTCTCTTCTACCTAAGGGAGTGTAGGGTTCGAAAAAATCTAGTAGAAGGCTATTTTGATTTAAAGTTCATAATTACAATAGTAACATATATAACAACAAAACTAGCAAATCCTATTTAGTTTCTACAGTATTATTTTATTTGAATAACACCTACGCCTTTTTTTAAACTACTTGAGACTAATATTCTGACTGGACCCAACTATGTTAATGGGCTCTGGAATCTGAGAACTGTTCTCAATTTAGAGTGCCTTGACTATATTTTGGATCCTGATATCCCATGAGCCCCCACTGCCACGGCTAGTAAGGAGGAAAAAACCACTCGTAAGAAATGGGTAGAGGATGATCTGCGGGTCAAAAGCTATATGTTAGCTACTATAACCAATAATCTTCAAAAGACCTTTGAGGGTATAGAAACTTCTAGGCAGATCTTATACCAGTTGTAAGAGTTGTATAGTGAGCAGAGTCATACTACTACATATTAGATATCCAACCAGTTATTAGGATACACATGGCAAAAGGTGATAACGTTAGTGAGCATATCCTTAAGATGATCTCACTCAATGAGAGGCTTGAGTCACTAAATTTCATCATGGATGCTAATCTATTGATGGATTTGATTCTTTAATCTCTTTCGAATTCCTTCTCACAGTTCATTATTAATTATCACATGAACGATATTGAGTGCACACTAGTTAAGCTTCTCAATAAGCTAGTGATTACATAATAAGTCATGAAAAGGAAAAGGAAAAGGAATGAGGTGGTTCTTGCTGCTTTTAGCTCTTTTGGTATGACCAAGATGGGGAAGACCAAGAAGAAGAAGTTTGCCATTCCCAAAACTAGTAGAAGTATCAAGAAGGCCAAAGCTCTCACAAAAAAAGGAAAGTATTTTCATTGTGACAAGACTAGGCACTAAACGAGGAATTGCATTGAGTACCTCAACCTTAAGAAGGTAGCTAGAGGTAAAGAACTTTATGTTCATGAATTCCATTAGTGTATTCTCTACTTAGATTTTAGAATTTGGTACTACTTCTCACATTTGCACTTCAGGATTTAGTAAGAAGTAGGATGCTTCGGAAATGTGAAGTGGTGATCAAGATAGGAAATGGAGCAAGTGTTACAGCCACGGTGATTGGAACTACTTTAATAAACTATCATAAGCCAGAGTTTAGTTTTAAGAGATTGTCTTTTGTAATCAATAGGCTTAAGAAAATTATTTTAATTTCATCATTAATAGAAGAGAATTATGAATTTTCTTTTAGAAGTAATGTGTGCGATATTTATTATTGTCATTAATTGGTGGGCATGTTTAAATATAGATGATAGTAATGTGATCAACACCATCTCAAAAACATGTTCAAGGAATAGTTTAAATCTTAAGTACTTGTGGCACCTTAAACTCAGACATGGTAGGGACACATGGATTAGCAAGTTGGAGAAAGATGGACTCATTAGCCCATTGTGAGAGAAACCGTATCCAACTTGTGAACCTTATATCCTAAGCAACATGGCTAGAAGTTCATTTAGTAGATGTGTTGAAAGGGCTATTGAGGTGTTAGAGCTAGTCCACATTGATGTTTGTAGGCCATTTAATGAAATGGAAAGGCGAGGACTTCTCTACTTCATAACCTTTACCAATGACTACAAACGATATGATTATGTGTGTTTGATAAAGTACAAACACAAATTCTTTGAAAGGTTCAAAGAATTAAAGGTATATGTAGAGAAGTAAACTAGCAAACACATCAAAGCACTACGATCGGCTCATGAAAGCAAGTATATGAGTGTTGAGTTTGCAAATTTCCTCAAGGAAAATGACATTGCATCACAAACACTTAGTTAAAATGGTGTAGCTAAATATAAGAATCAAACTCTATTGAACATAGTTTGATGAGCTTCACCAATTTGCACATATCCCTATGGGAGCATGCCCTACTTAACACAATATATGTTTTGAATATGACACCTTTTAAGTCCATTGTCTCCATCCCGCATGAGACGTGGTATGGAAGAAAGTTAGACCTTAAGCACTTAAGGATTGGGGATGTTCAACTCATCTTAAAAACACTAGGATGGATAAGGTAGAGGAAAGGGCTATTATAAGCTGCTTTATAGGATATCCTTAAAATTCAATGGGATATAAGTTCTACATACTCAAGGACAATAAGATTGTCATAAGGTATCACACACATTTCTTGAAGAAGAGTTCATTCAAAAATGTAGTGCTAGTAAAACTATAGTGCTCAAGGAACTTAAGCACAAGAAACGAAGCAATCAGCCCATAACACACATTGTGAGAGAAACCCTATCCAACTTGTGAACCTTATATCCTAAGCAAGATGGCTATAAGTTCATTTAATAGATGTGTTGAAAGGGCTATTGAGGTGTTGGAGCTAGTCCACATTGATGTTTGTGGGCCATTTAATGAAATGGAAAGGCGAGGACTTCTCTACTTCATAACCTTTACCAATGACTACTCACGATATGATTATGTGTATTTGATAAAGTACAAACACGAATCCTTTGAAAGGTTCAATGAATTAAAGGTATATGTAGAGAAGTAAACTAGCAAACATATTGAAGCACTACGATCGGCTCGTGAAAGCAAGTATATGAGTGTTGAGTTTGCAAATTTCCTCAAGAAAAATGACATTGCATCACAAACACCACTAGCAACTCCTTAGTTAAAATGGTGTAGCTAAATATAAGAATCAAACTCTGTTGAACATAGTTTGATGGGCTTCACCAATTTGCACATATCCCTATGGGAGCATGCCCTACTTAGCACAATATATGTTTTGAATATGACACCTTTTAAGTCCATTCTCTCCACCCCGCATGAGACGTGGTATGGAAGAAAGTTAGACCTTAAGCACTTAAGGATTGGGGATGTTCAGCTCATCATAAAAACACTAGGATGGATAAGGTAGAGGAAAGGGCTATTATAGGCTGCTTTATAGGATATCCTTAGAACTCAATGGAATATAAGTTCTACATACCTAAGGACAATAAGATTGTCATAAGGTATCACACACATTTCTTGAAGAAGAGTTCATTCAAAAATGTAGTGCTAGTAAAACTATAGTGCTCAAGGAACTTAAGCACAAGAAACGAAGTAATCAGCCCATAACACACATTCTTCTTCAAAAAGAACCTTCTAAGATACAACCGTTACAACGATTGGGTAGTATCTCTTAAGCATTAGAGAAATATGGTTATGCTTTAGAGAATGGAGAAGAGTTGTTCGTAATGAAAGATAATAATCATAGAGATGATCCTTCCACCACTGATCAAGTAATGGTAAACAAGGACTCTACTAAGAGGCTAGAGGCTATAAAGTTCGAAATGGATTCCATGCACGCAAACTGGGCATGGATTGTTGTGAATCCACCTGAGGGAATTGTTCCTATTAGATGTAAGTGGGTTTATAAGAGGAAAATTGGTTTGACTGGCGAGATAACGACCTATAAGGCCAAGTTGGTGGTGAAGAGTTATAGTCAAAAGAGGGGAATTAACTATGAGAAAACGTTCTCATTGGTAACCATGCTGAAATCTATTCAGATTCTACTTGCAATATCCACCTACTTGGACTATGAGATTTGGCAAATGGATGTCAAAACTACTTCCACAATAGAATGCTTAAAGAGGACATTTATATAGTGCAGTCATTTGCATTGAAGTCCAAGACAAGTCTCATAAAGTATGCAAACTTAAGAGGTCCATATATGGCCTTAAGCAAGCATCAAGGAGGTTGAATCTTCATTTTGATGGTGTAGTCAAATCATTTGGCTTCATTAAGAACAAAGATACGCCCTATGCCTACAAGAAAGTTAGTGGGAGTGCAAGAAGATTCATTGTGTTGTATGTGGATGACTTACTACTTATAGTGAATGATGTTGAGATGTTAAGCTCAGTCAAGATATGGTTATCCGGTACCTTCACCATAAAAAACTTGAGAGAAACAAACTACATATTGGGCATTCACATCTATAAAATAAAGTGAAAAAATTGTTAGGGATCTCCCAAATCTTATACATAGATAAAGTATTGAAGAAGTTCAGTATGGAGGTCTCTAAAAGGGGATTGCTACCATTCAGATGTGACATTCATCTTGCAAAATCCATGCACCCAAAGACGGATGACAAGATAAGAAGCATGGAAGGCATTTCATATGCTTCAGCTATTGGGAGCCTGATGTACACAATACTATATACAAAGCCAGACATTGCCTATGTTGTAAGTGTTATGAGCAAGCTTTAGGCAAATTCTGTTAGAGAGCATTAGAATGCTATCAAGTATATCTTTAAGTACTTGAGAAGGACTAAGGATATCATACTTATGTATATAGATTGTGATCTAAGAGTAGACAATATACTAATTCTAACTTCCAGTTAGATATGGATGATAAAAAGTCTATCTCTTGATTCGTATTTACTCTTAATGAATGAGTAGTTAGTTGGAAGAGTTCCAAGCAGAGTATGACTGCAAACTCCACCACTAAAATTGAGTATATAGTAGCATGCAATGTAGTATAGAAGGCTATTTAAATAAGAAAGTTCATAAAAGAATTTCAAGTGGTTATAGATGTGGAATTATAACAACAATAATGCAATTGCATAGGTAAAGGAACCAAGTTCTCTTCAGAAATCCAAATACTTAGAGAGATGCTACCACATTATTCAAGAAATTATTAGAAAGGTTGATATAGCCATGCAACAGATAGTTTCAACTGATAGTCTGGCTGACCCGCTCACCAAGCCGATGACTCAAGTATAGCTAGACTGCCATCTTGAGAGGGTGGGTATTAAATACCATAGCAACTAATATTAGTAGTATTGACATTAGAATGAAAATGGAAGATTGTTAGTAATCTGCTCTCTAACGTCAACAAAAAATAAAGGATATTAGAAGGACATTTGATTGTATATGTACTTTCACTCAATAATTAATAAAATATTGATTTTCATATCAATCTTATAGTAAGTTTTTAAGCATGTAAATTTTAATTGGCGTAAAGTATTACATGTGCCCATATATTTAAGTTAAGAAGCTTTATTCATAAGAAAATATGAATATGAACACAAGACTCTCTTGGTATTCAATTACTAAAATCTATCTACAAGTCACAAATACTTTAAAGGGTATTAGAGAGTCGGTACAACTTGTACATCTTGTATTTGTATGGGGAGTGTTATGAGATATTGAAAATACATATATGTGGATGCATTATTAGGGAATGGAGCATTTGGATAGTGACTCACAAAACGGAGTGGACATATGGAGTTTACTCTTAGCTATCTACATCTTGATTTATGATCATATTAAATGTTCATAGAGCTTAAACCTAAAAAGATATGGTAGTCTTGTGTGCATGACAATCAACGTATCATTAGAGTATTAAGGGTCAATATTTATCCTACTATGGGATAGGATCATGACCCTAGCATGCCATTGATTGGATGTGTATGGAGGCATGTGTGTATTCAATAAGAGACTTGTCACCTTGTAAGTGAGTAATACATTTGTCCTATGCAATTAGTGTTTTATGAGATAGAAGTCCTTGGTCAAGACAATATATGATCAAAAAGGAATTTTTTATAGGAACACTTGTCACATAAGGAAATGTCGATTAGTCATATAATTGAATTTGTGAGTTTGACTAAATCCATGACTCTGGAAAAAATAAGATAAAGGTTTATACAATATGGTAGTCATGATCAGAAAAGTTTATTGTGATCCCACTCACTTCATTTTAATTGAGCTACGATATAAGCCGTAAGCTAGATATTATCTTTATACTTTGAGTTATACTCATTACTAATTAAGAATGAATCAAGAGAGTCACACACATGATGTTAGGGTATATTGCAAGTGTTAAATTGATGGATTGTATAATTTATTTAGTTATAATTAGATTGGACTAAATAAATTGTCACAGTGCTTATTAATGATGAAATCATTAATTAGAAGTACAATGATAAATTAATTTAATCAATGAGATTAATTAAATTAAACTAATTGGATGCATTTAGACTTTAAGTATTAATGAAGATTAATAATTAAAGGGTTCATGCATTGATTTATTAATGAGATTAATAAATAAAAGTTTATGGGTTATTTTAATTAAAAGGGTCCATGTAGGAGGGCTCATAGAGTCCATACCTCAAACTCTTGTCACGAGTATTTAAAAGAGTCTTGAAGAGTTTAAGACACACGTTGCAATCTAGAATTTTTATGCAGCCATCAAACAAGAGAAAACAAAACCCCTAGCCACCTCTCTAAAGTTTTCTCTACTAAAAAATCCTTCTTGGCAAAAGTTGTTTGCGCTAGAGTTCAAAAAAGAGTTATGTGAAGTAAAAAAGGAGCTCATGATTATCCTAACTATGTGGACAAATTAGAGGTTAAGATTTGAGGGCCACGACTCAAGGAACACGTCTAAATTGCTTGGAAACGTTCCAAAGGTACAGCTCTTGCATTTGTT
Organism: Avicennia marina; assembly: GCA_019155195.1. Taxonomy (NCBI): domain Eukaryota; kingdom Viridiplantae; phylum Streptophyta; class Magnoliopsida; order Lamiales; family Acanthaceae; genus Avicennia; species Avicennia marina. The sequence goes on along the minus strand of CM032758.1, from coordinate 9,449,946 downwards.
CTTGTTTGTTTAATATCATGTTTGTTTTACAACAAAAACGGAGGGATTTGTTCTTATTGCTTCTACTATGCATGCATGATGTTTTTATGTTCAAAAGTTTTACTTTTTACAAGAAAATCCCTCAAAAATCCAATAGGTTTGCCCTTGAACAATTCATAAGATTGATCATTTTTCTTTTATTTCCTCCATCCTCATTTTAAATTCACCAATTGTAGTAGCCTTTATTGCTCTCCACAATGCATTCTTGAGTGCCAATCCTTTGAACCTAACATTTTTGAAGTTATTCTATAAATGTCTTACACAAAATCGATGATCACATCCAGGGAATACCTCTTCCCAGACTCAAATCTACCTTTTTTCTTTTTCAAACATGATAGTCATCTAATTTTGTGTTGTAATGTTTAAATATTGCTTCAAAACTATCAAAAACCACTCCTAAGTGCCCCTATTTCTCTATAGACACTGTATAGGCAAATAGGAACAAAATATTGTTAGGATCAATTCTTCTAGCTATCAACAAAATCCCATCATATGGACCCTTGAATTGACATCCATCAACACTAATAATCTTGCCCTAAACCCTCCTTTCAATGCACCAAAACAAACATGGAATCTGTTGAACCTGTGTTGGCCATTTTCACCTTCATCAGCCCTAAGATGACTATTAAGCTATGATTTGTTATCCTAAGCTATTTAGTATAATCTCACAGCTTGCTATATTGCTATGCAAGGTCTTCCTCAAGCGTCATTAAGGTTTTCTTTTTTGCTCTATAGGCTTGATTATTGGATATATTACATCTCAGTTCATTGATAATCTCGTGTCCAAAACATTTGACACTTCTTTTAGGATCAATCTTGAACTTCTGCAACTTCTCACTTAACTACTTTGTTTTTACATTTTTCACACGGAATGTCTATGTGCAAGTGAGATGAGGATTGTGAAGGTTGATTTGGAATATGCACTTATCTTTCACTTAAATGGTATGAATCTTCCACCCACATGCCTCATTTGCACATTAAATACACTTTAATTTTGTCAATTTGTTTTAAATTTCACACTTCTCTTCATTCGGATGGCTTTAGATTGAACAACACTCTTAAATTCCACCCTAGTACTAAATATCATTTCAATCTCAAAAACAAGATCAAATAGTTGTGTTGAGTTAAATGTAGGCTAACTAACACCCTTCTTTTTTTCTCCATCAAACAAGGTGCACTCATTTAACTCCACATCACTATCTACAACTCCATCTTCTCTAGAATCATTGCCAGAACGTTGGTTGGACTAGTGGTCATGTTGCCCCTATTCTTGATCATCTTCTAGCACGACTACCTAATCTACATGCTCATTATATAACAAATCATGCTCCTTACTACTCTCATTAACATCACTTTCTAGAAAGCCCTCATCACTGCTATCAAGTTCAATATCTTGAACATTATAACCACCTATTTCTACTCTCATAGTTTCCACATTAACATTATCAACTCGCATAATTCCCACACCAACATCATCAACTCCCATAGTTCTAACGTGTTAGCATTAATGTTACCCATTTCTACTTCCATATTTCCCACACTCAACTTGATTTCATTAATAATTTTATCCTCCACCTAATCATCATTGAATTCAAGATCAAAGTCTACATACTCATCAAACAATTCATCATTCTTGCCACTCCTCTCAATTAGGTCACTCTTCACAAAATTTTCGTCACTACTTTCAAGTTTAGCCTCTTCATTATCATCATCCTCCTCGCACTCAACCTTTAAAAATATATCCATTTCTATGCAACTAAGGTGTTTTTAAGTCCTGTGTCCTAAAATTTTGGTCATCTGTCATCAATTTAAAGCCATTATTTACAAGTAGAATCTTCTCTTGCTACCTATATCTATTTGATCTAGAAGCCCACCCATGTATGTAATGCACAACCTACATGCATCCATGTAATCAATTTCCTCACTGACCCCCCCAACGTATATAGCCTTAGGGACATGAAAATCTATAACCCCAAAACAAAATTACATAATGATGGAAGTTAAGTAAGGATCTACATGCCATAAACATACATAGTAAAAACAAAAAGAAAAAGGAAGGATTTAAAAACATAAATAAACTGCCCACTGTGGATGAAAAAAAAAACAGCACATGGGGACAAGCGCAAGGAACCAAGGACCATTGCAACACTTCTTCCAAACAACTCATGTAGATATCTACAAAATGCTACTTTAAAACCATACAAATAGACTATTGAAAGAAAAAAATTAGGGTAAAGAAGAGGTGGCAAGTTCAAATGCCTTTCATGATGCCAAAACGCCATTGTTGTCTTGTATTCTTCTTTATAACATTTGATTTTGTCCATAAAATCAAGAAAATTAGGCCTTTACAGGTATGAAATCAAGGGTTTTGCCAATGGATTTATTTAAGCTATAATTGATGGAATTTGGTTTAACAAATTAAGTATTAGGCATGGGTTTCCCTTCAAAAAGCAATGACAGGTGGCGTGGCTTTCCCTCTAGGTGGCTATTTTTTGTACATGTCAGCCTTTTAGGTAGACTTGTGTTTGATAACATTTAACATGTTATCGAAAAGCCTCAAATTCGAATTTCGCGTGGGTTGTACATGCGATTTCTAGTGAAATTTGGACAAATTGTCTTGAAATTGCGAAGTTTTTCAGAAGTCGGACATTTTTGCTAGCAACAAGAATTAAAAGATATTTTTACCAAATGATTATATATATAGGATGAAAATTGCATTTTTTCGCCTCAAGGACTAGAAAGGAAGGAATTGATATGTTGTGATAATGAAATTGACAAGATTTTTCGTTGTAGAAAAAGAAGTAGAGTAGAAGGCAATAAATTAGGAAGATGAGTTTTGAAGTTTGCATGATAATGGGATTCCTTTCTCCTAATGTTACAAATTGTTTAAATTTAAGAAGTAACTCTTGTAATATCAAATCTATAAAATGACTCTATTATATATGCTTTATAGATGCAAGCATCGATAATAACCATATTCTAATATTCACATTGTTACTTATGGGTATGGAGTTTTAGGATAACATAGAACCATTAATTCTTTATGTTAGCTAAACTAAGTTGGTGGTTTGATCTTGTTTGCATGAGCCTAAGTGAATGAAATTGTCCCTTAGTCAATCTTAAGAACTCTAAACAAAGCTCTTTGGTTGAAGCGATTGATATTTTTATTGCTTCCTTTCAATTTTTATTTCAGTTTCATTTAATATTTTTCATTTAATATCCATTTTTCAATTTCCAAAAACCCAAATATTTTCTTTTACAAGGCATCTCTATACATAAATGATAAGAATGCATGCACTATAAAGTAAACAATCACAAAAAAAGTGGAAATTTGCAATTTAGCAAAAAGTCATGATTTTGTCATGGCCATGCCAAATGAGCACAACAATGATTACCTTTTTTAAAAATAAGTGGAGAAAAAGAATAGCAGCAAACATAGTCTAAGTGCATCCATATCAAAACAAAATAAAAATTGCAATTTTAAGTGTGGCCGTAAATATTCTTAAAATAAAAATAAAGCAACTTAGCATACATTTAACCACACTATTGAGGCTACAAAACAACCCTTCTCCCCTAATTCGTTTCCAAGCTTCATAAATCAATTCCAATGAATTTTAAATCAATTATAATCTACTTCTCAAGGAGATTAAACACCAAAAAGCATGCTTTTCCTATTTTTCTTAAAATTTAAAACAAAATTTAAGGCCAATTGCGCATTATTCAATTATTTTTAATTTTGAGTCAATTTCTAAGAAATGTTGTGCATAGATTTGAACTTTGAGGCATAGATAGTGTCAATTAAACATTATTTTGAGTATTAATTAGTTGAATTAGTGGATTAGAAAACTATTAATTAGTTGAATTAGTGGATTAGAAAAAGAAACCACTTGAATAAGAACTTAAACATAATTTCTAAATTTGAATATTCATTGTCTGGTTTAATGCATTTTAGTTGTTTCCTATGTCAATTCTCTAAAGAATATGCCTTTTTATGAGTATCATATTTTTGAGAGTCATTACAATTTGGGCATGAAATTTTGAGTTTTCCAAGGTAAAGTAACTATTGCTTGAATTTCACACTCCACTTTCTTGGATCGGTAGATAGAATTAATTCCTAGAACAATTTTTGTTCAATTTGGGATAATGTAGTTTAGAAATGAATTTTTTGAACTAGAGTACATGAATTAAGGACTGCCCAATATTGCAAGAAAAATACCTCAAGTTGTTTTAATTTTCATACTTGTTATTAAATAGTTCTTGTATGGTTGGAAACATCAATCATATAATTTCTAGAACGTCCATGAGCAATTCTTACTTCAAGTGAGAAATTCATAAAACTTGCAGGGCTAGGATTCTATTGCTATTATGTTTGATTGATTAAATAATTTCTATGCTCATGTTTGTTGTTGGATAACAATTGTTAAGTTTTCTAAAATGTTGATGTAACGATGAAGCCATATATAAGGAGAACATTTTTTGGGGCCCTAAATTTTGAACTATAAAATTTTTGTTCATAATTTGTTTCTTATGGGAATACAGATTCATTTTACTTCACCCTGTAACACTTTTCTTAAAGTTATGAAGTACTTTTATAATTTGGCATGTATAATTGAAAATCTTTGTAACTTGGGCTACGCATTTTGAGCCACGTGTCCACGTTATTTGTCTGTGAAAAATGTCAATATATTCTACTTTTCAAAGGCATTAGTGGGAAGGTATGAGAATACAAAACTATTCTTATTCATTTTGATATTCTAACTTCGTTCAACAAAACATACATCCCTAAACATAGTTACAAAATTTCCTCAGAAAATGAAATTTGCATGAACAAGTAGAACATTTTTGTTACTTATAGCAAAAAATGTATGCATGATTGTATGTTATGATTTGAAATTTTCATCATTGAAACACATGCTTTTTAGGTTAAAAAATATCACTCATACAAACTACAAAGTTAAGCATGCAAATATTTTGGATTGTATCAATATGTTCTTTTTTTGAAAAGTATGTAAAACTTAAGTTTTAATGAAAATTTTCAGTTAAGAGCATTTGAGTACAAGCATGTAAATTGTGAAAGTAGATTGTTAATAGAATGATTGATGCAGATATTGCCTATGCAATTAAACCCTCATCATTATCAAGAAGAGGGGCCTTAGGAGTTCGATGAACATAGATTCTAATTTGCACGTAGATTTGCCTCAATGGATATTCGAGGCAAATGATAGAGAAGTGACTCTAGAAGGGGATATGCATGTAGATTTAATTCACAATCCATGGAGCTACTCAAAGAGTTTTATACAAATGCATACAAGACCAAACGTAATGGTTTATGTTTAAAGAATTGTAATAGATTTCTCAAGCCATTAGCCAAATGTTTGATGTCTTTTAAGATTCAGATGCTTGAGGAATTAACCTAAGAAATCTATGAATCTATGGATATGGATTTGGTGGCCAATGAATTATGTCTTGGAGGAGTTAGTGTAATACCCCAAATTTTTAGAAAATATTCATGATGAAATAAATGGTATTAGAAAGTTCGTGTGAAAGATTGTATATGCACACATGCAAGTATAACCATACAAAACTTGGAAGTATTGCCATGCACACAGATGCAAAGAAAGTTTGCAAAACTTGGAAAAATTCTATGGAAGTATTACCATACACTCAAGGAGACCAAAAATGGAAATTTTGAGGCTGGTTTGGTGGCTGGAAATTATAGAATATTGTTTTCAAAAATTTGAGAGTAACATGCCATAAGTTAAACCATGGGAGCCCTAGGTATACATATAATTTGTCCTGGAGTTGGGAGAGAAAAAAATAAAATAAAATCCCCCACCCCTAGGAGGTTGCCGTTGTCTAGAAAGAGAGAAAGGAGAGAAAGGTGGGTTAGGTTCAAGAACAAGAAGTAACCAAAAGGATCACATTGGTGAACCCCAGGAGCAAAAAGCAAGTGCCGAGTAAGTAGTTATTTGCAATATTTTTGCTTTAAATTGTTTCCCAAAAATTCTGTCTGTTATTGAAATATTGTATATTACTAAAATATATTTTGATATGTTTTCTAAATTATTTCTTGAGGAACTATTTAAAATGCTTTATTCTAGAAATAGGTTTGGATGTGAACGAATACTTCAAAAAATGTATTCTAAACTGTTTCAAACATATAATCATGTACATTGGACAGTTGTGATTTGATGTTCTGGGGACCAATAGAGATAGTGTAAGACGCTAGTTCCACCCTCTCATCAAGTAATAAGTGAGTTATGACCCACTCAACTGGAGTTAAAGTTAAAGATATAAACCACTCAATCGGAGTTAATGATTGGGGTATATTTCACTTAACCGAAGTTAAAAGTTAAGGTATGACCTTCCTTAATTGGAGTAAAATACTAAAATTTTGATCAATAAAAATGGTATAAGAACTGCTTGAGTCCCTGAGCATATCAAGGAATAGTATAAGTAAGAAGAATATGTGATACTTTACATGTGAATTTTTAGCTATTATCTTTTCCAAAAATTTACACATAAATGTTTGAATTTTGAAATTATGTTACTATGTTCACGTCCTAACGATAAGAAGGGCAAACAACCATTTACTAGGCAATTAATTGCTCACATTTTTAGAAAATTCCTTCTTCAAAAAACCCCAATAAGAATGAGTAAACATGAAGATAGTAGAAGGCATAGGAATGATGGAATTTAGCTCTAAATTGGCTTAACAAATAAAATAGGGGATGTAATAGTATACGTTACGTTACTCTATTTTTCCGCTACTATGTAATAGTTATATTACTTGTTTCTGTTGCCTGATAGTGTTGCAGTATTTCTTTCAGGTATCGAATAATACTTAATGAATTATTATGTTTTAATATTTTGAATTTTAGTATTCACTGAAATTGTTTGTAAATATTGTCCTGTTACAACCCTGATTTGAAGTGTGACAATTAGTTTGAATCAAAATACACATGAAGGAGGAGCTGCTACATGTAGGATGAGTGGTATGGTTCACACGACGAGGATATGATGAAACCTAGTCATGGGATGTACTTTTTCAATTTCCAATCTCACCATTGTCATTAGATAACAAGCCACCATAGTTCACAAAATTCAATTAGGACTTTTTATTAATATCATAGAACTCATGTTAACTAGCGTTAGACTGATAACAAGAGTCCATAGAACATTGCGCCTTATCTTGGAGCACAATTAAAGAAATGAAATCATTGATGACAAAAAGTTGACACTATTACTCCCAACTCACTCATGAGAAAGCATTGACAACCACAAAAATAAAAACAAGAGAGAGAGTTTAAAGAAGATGAGGTTGAGGCTAAAGGTTAGCTTGAGCTAAAGATAAGATCAAATATAAGTAGAGATGGAAATTGTGGAGCCGTTCTGAGGGCACAAATAAGTGGTACAATATAAAATAATATAATTTTTTCTAATTTTACATTTTTTTTTCTATTCTTTCTTTTTGCATTGCTTTAAATTTTTATATTTTAAATAATTATATGCTTTTAATATTAACTAATGTTATTTTTATTATTTGAAAAACAGTAACTTCATAATTTGTAAATAAATTCACACATACAAAGAGTGTGCAAAATTTATTAGTTCAAATAAATTACAAGTTAAGATTTAGTCATATTTAATATTTAGTAATTAATTTTGTGTATTATTTTATATGTGATTAATTTGAAAATAAGTCAATTTAAACTATTGTTTGATCATGATAAGATCAAAAGTTATTTGCTTCTATATGTTTTTTATATCAACCCTAAATGGTACTTCTCTTGTTTATTATTTTTATAAAATTAATTGATATTTCAAACTTTTGATAGTTAACATAGAAACAAATAAGATTAAGATTTATCTTGAATAAAATTAATTTTAAATAAAAAAAAAAAATTTCTTCCTCCAAAAGACATTCGCAGGGAATTAGACTGAGGAACAGGGTAGGGGGCCGAGAAATATTTGGAGATGGGGCAAGGGATGAAGAAGCAATCCTATGCCCTACCCCCACCTCATTATCATCCCTACACATAGAAAGGCCTAGCACAGATGGGGCTACTATTGCAGGGGATGAGGGGTTAGTAGATATCAAAAGAAACTTCCAATACATGTTAGAGCTATAACTTTGCATAATGCTAGCTAGTAAGACACAGCTAGGTGAAAAGTTCAACCTGGAGGATGCATACGGATTTAGACCCATAAGCAGAAAAAAAGGATGGATATGAAGAAGATTCTATTCAACTCTGCAAGTATTGTTCAAAGTTCAGAAAAACATTTCAAATAAATTAATAAAAATATAAATTACATTGGAATGTGTATGTCTGGCAACTAATATATTACAAGTGATTTTAGTAACTATTACGATGTTAGGTACAAATATTGTAGACAATGAAATTTTTAAGGTAAAATTGAAAATTAAAAAGTCTCTGTATAGAAAAGAATACGAGCGTTCCAAGTGGAATTGATGATGTAAGAAGAAAAAATTCTTCCTAATGCCTCTTTATTTCCCGGAAAATGTTTGCCACCTTTGGGGATATTCTTGGCAGAAACTTGAACAACTAGAAAAAGGCATTAAAATTAATTAGAACAACTTTAGGGGAAAAAAATTGAAAAACTCAACCCAGATTAAAATAAATTTCATCCAGGAACGAGCTAAAAATTTAATAAAACAATAATCTTATCCATCTGTTTTGCATAGCTATCCAAGCACGCGCGTATTTCCTGTGGCTTAATTTGTTGATTTGGATAAAGATTACTCTCACATGAGTTCAGCATTTGAAAAAGGAAGAAAAAGATCCATGCCACCAAATAAAACATAGATCATGGTACAAAGAAAAGACATACCCATAGCTTCACACAAGCATCAACTACAACAGGAATTAGGCAGACAAATATTGTTATGGCAGCCTGATCCACCTCAAAACCATAATGCTCCACTATGATCTCTAACAATGTCTGCCAACCCAATTCAGAATGATATCTGCAAGTTTCAACTATAAGCCTCAAACTAAGAAAAAAAATACGAAGCAACAAGAATGCGTCATTTAAATTTGATTTATAAGGGAAAACGCCTGCTATTAGATAACCTAGAGCAAAATTAACACAAGTACCAGGGCAGTTATTCATGATCATTATTCATTTCAGGAAACAAGTAGAATTGTTGTAAGGAGAATGCCTCAACTGCTTAACATCAGAAAATTATGATTCTAATGCAGGTCCAATTCTGCATAATTGATATTGTATAAATGCCACTTAAGCAAAACTTCACATATGAATTCGTTTTAGCTTGGTTTCTAGTTTCAGCATCAACAACAACTCATATTAAGGCAATAAACAATCATGTTTGTGTGGAGACAATCACAGATTATTACCCTAAGAAAATATCAGTGATAAGTATTATAGAAAAGCCTTCCCAGTGTCTGCAACGTTATTCACTATCTTAAAACCTGAAATAATCATATGCTTGTGAGGAGAAGATCAGAGATTATTACCCTAAGAAAATATCGGTGAAAAGTATTATAAGAAAAGCCTTCCCAGTGCCTGTGATGTTATTCACTATCTTAAAACCAGTAAACTTCAGCAAAGCTACCTGCAATTGTACAAGTTGAGAAAACATAAGAGAGTCAGAAGTAAGAAAATATCACTCAAGATATACTAAAGTGAGATCTAGAAAATATCACTCAAGATATACTAGAGTGAGATCTAGATTTTATATTTGAAAACACAGAAGGAAGAAGTATAAAAACTTGTTGAACGGAAGAATAAAATTGCGAATTTTTAAATAACTCAGACTACCTCAATTTATGGCATGAGATTAAGGCAAAATATGGTAAGATTTACAGTATTTACCTAGTTAAGATTTCTAACTATAAAATAGAAAAGACGAAAATGTTGAATATCAGAAATATCCCAATAATTACATTAGTAGAATTGAGAAGGCTGCATTACAGAAAAGTTGATGAAAAAGGCAAGAAAATCTACAACCTTTTTCATATATTAATTATGCCACAGAGCATTGGCATGGTATATTAGGGGCCCATTTTCATAACATCTACAGATTCTGAGAAATACTAATAAAATGAAATGTATATGCCAAGACTGAGGACTTAGACACAAGCTCAATGTAACACAGTGCACCATGGCTCCATGTGAAGTATGTCCGGACAAAATAACTACCTGAGAATAGTTTTTGAAATGAAATCATATATGCTAGGAATATATTTGATTTGATTAGATGAAGCCATATGTGAAACTAAATCAAATATGATAGGAATTTATATGATTAGATATGATCAGATTATATGAAATTATATCATATTTGTAAGATTGAGATAGCATCTAACATGATATATTTCTATTTTGTTTTCATTGTAATGCTTTATGTCTTACCCATAAATGGGTGATTATTATAATGCATCTATAGAAGAGAATAATATATGATTTAACTCTTTAGGCGTTTATCAGTTGATGCTGGCCAAATGGCTGAATCACGCTATATTGTCACTACAAGAAAATGTATTTCTTGTAAGAAAATAATAGTAATGAATAAATATTTCATTACAGAAACCAGGTATACTGTAACAAACAATAATTGTTGTTACAAGAAAGTTGACATTTTGTGACAATTTTGTTAATTCGTTACAAAAAGTTATATATTACACGGATGAGTTATTCTTTAGTAACAAAAATAAGAAAATCGTTACACAAAATAAATAAAATTAATGGTAATGTTACACAAAATTGTTACATAAAATTCATAATTCTTTTGTGAGAATATGTGAATTGTTACAATAAATTTAATTTAATTTGTTACAAAGTTCTTGTTACAAAATGATACTTGGAGGAAGAAATGTTAGAACATCATTTTTACCCCACAAATATTATATGAACGTATCAATATTTATACACACATATGTATCTTTAATAATAAATATTTTTCTAGGCAATTTTTTCAAAACTGAAAAGCATGCATAAGTTTGGAAGGGGAGCTGGATTTTTGTGCTATTTCCAAATCATATTATTTCTAACTGGTTACTCAATTTGGTCTTTTAATTATTCATGAAAAAGTGACAACATATTTCACAATATTTGTTTTTTATTTTTAGGTAATTTACTGCCACCAAATATATCATATTATATATATATACACATATATGTATGTATATATTTGATAATAAATCAATTTAAAGAAAAATTAATAAAAATGGAAAATTATATTTACTTTTGGTGCTAGAAGAGATATATATATATATACATATATGTATGTATATATTTGATAATAAATCAATTAAAGGAAAATTAATAAAAATGGAAAATTATATTTACTTTTGGTGCTAGAAGCCCTAATTTCTTCTCTCTCACTCTTCATTCCTTCTTGGCAGTTTTTTCCTTCTCTTTCTCTATCAACTCATGAAATCCTTTGGCTGAAGGAGTGATGGTTAATCTCTCTTTCCATACCTCCGTTCATCTATTTCTATGAAATGTTACACTTTTCATTGTTTTTATTCTTGAATTGCAATTAAATGGATTTTGCCTTATTCAACATCCAAACACAAGATGTCGTTGGTGAGGGATAGGCGTTTGATTTTATGAAAGCAACATGAGACCTGTGTGTTACAAGCATTTCTTGCATTTTTCTTGACCGTTTCCTCAATTTTGGTTATTGTTCTTGAGTTTGAAGAGTAATTTTCTTGTATTTCACATTCTGGAAAGGCATGAATGCACCTCTGTTTTATTGTTCTCTTCCTAACTAGCAAGTATCAACACACTTATGTTTGAGGTTCAAATTCTACTTTTTCTTGTGTTACAGTCATAACTTATTCTCACTTTTAATCGTATATCTGTTTGTTAAAAAGAGAGAATATATATAAAACTCATGTTGATATTGTCTTGTACGAGTCGCACAAGATGGAAATATATTATTCAGTGGAATTTCATTTTATATGATATGCTGCACATGCATATTTGGGGGTTCTAGCTGGACTATCTCTAGATTTGGATTGCCATTGTCTCAAGAGAGCAATTTCATTCGTCTCACATTTTAATATATAGCTATTTTGACATTTTGAAACTTGTGGTCTGCTAACAGGGAATTTTTGAGGATCATGGTATAATTGCTTCTGCTATTAACACTCTGTTTGGTTCTTAGAATTTAGAGAGAAAAAAAAAAGAAAATGTTAGGGAAAATGATTTTGGTTGTTTGGTTAAGAAGGAAAATTCTATAGAAAAAAAAATTAAAGAGAAATTATAGTTTAGGAAAGGAAAATTCATTTTCTTTACAAAATGGTGAGGGAAATGCAAGGAAAATTATTTTAACTCTTATTCTTCCTCCAAAAATTTCACCAATTCTATTTATTTATTTCTTCACTATTTTTTGCTCAAATTATAAAAAATTTCGATTTTAAGTTTTTGTTTGATTGGATTTCTTTTTTTTTTTTCATTCATTTTTACTTTCCTTATTGAAATGCTTTCAACCAAATATTATATAAAATTTTGAATTTCTTTTATTTTCTTTTCCTTTCTCTATCATTTTCCATTCCACTCCAAATTCTTAAAACCAATTACACGCTAAAGAAACGGAGGGATGTAGACTTGTGTGTTATATTGTTGGGCAGAGTTAGTTTTGGTCTCTAAAGTCAAATTAGGCACAATCGGGGAATTATACCATAATAAAGCTGCTATCTTATAAATATAGGAGATCTTGTTGGAAAAAATCTTATTAGTCACATTGAGAATTTTTCTATCTCCTTAATTAAAGTCAAAAATATATTATAAATTGATGGAGAATTTTTATAAATTTTCCTGAAAAAATAGTATTACTAAATTTCTTCTTTTGAAAAATTAGAATTGAGTGCTCACACACTGTCATTTTCATATGCTCATAAAATGATATCATGTCCCGAATTACCAGAAATTGTATTGCATTATGCCTTTCTAACTTTGGTTTTGACTTACCATCAATATGGAAAGTGCTTGCATTTGACCACCTACATTTACTTTTTATAATTAATTGGTTACTTAAACTGAATATTTTACTAATTAATTAATAATATACAGAGGCGATAAGATGAAAAGAGATCTTAAACTTGTTATATTAATTTGTGCCTTACTTAATTTAGGTCATTACCTATTTGAAAGCTAATCTTTTTTTTTTCCTTTTGCACACACTTTTTGAAGTCTTAAATTTCATAGGAGCCAAATCTTATTTGATTCCTCAAACTGGTAATAGAAATTATAAATGTAAGACACAGGAGTAAGAATTTGCTTGCAAATGAATTCTTAGATATTTGAGTTTAAAAGCCTAAAATTTTCTTGCAATTTATTATTTCCTGCTATTCTTTGTTTCTCTTGATAAATTTATTGGCTATTAGTGTCGTTGATGTTTTTCTTGTTTCCAATTTTGTAATGCAAAAAAAGGACTTTGATATAAGTGAAAACGCCGTTGTTGGGAATATTTCAAGACGTAAAGGGCTTGTAAGTTCTGTTTCTTTTTAAGTAAATTGTATCTTTCATGAATAATACTGGTTGAACTTTTTTTAATCCATGGGTTTAATTCTCTATCTGTGAACCTTTTGTTTCTAAGGTTGCCGAAGGTGAAATATATGGAATATAGCTAAACCATAAAAACCAAGTCAATTTGCACTATTGAAGGTATCTGATCGCATTGAATTTTTTCATTGATAAATTAAATTATGAATAATAAAACTTCTATCGCCATCTAACTACACTAGATGCATGCAAGATTGCCATTTCACCTTCATTCTTCGGAAAAATATTTTAGAATTAACTTCACATCATGTCAAGGGTAAAAAATGCTTTTTATGCGCTAGAAATGATGAGCTTTTTGTTGGTTTTTGTTAACTGAAGATGATATAGTATGTCCAAAACATGAAGAAGATGCACTAAGAATATTGCAATTTTCTAAAAGTAGGTAACTGTTTGTTTTTATTTTAAACAAGTTAATTTAGTTATTTTTTTTTTGGTTAATAATTGCTTATGATTTTTATTTTTTTTTTTTTGACTTGGAATTAGACATATTTGGACTTTTTATGTTTGAAGGAAATTGCATTGGTTAATATGAAAGTACTGTTGTCATATGTTATTATAAGGGTTTGTATGATGAGTTTCATCATTCGACTTTTAGTGTTGGTTGAAAGATTGGAATCAATATTATTAATAAATGGAATGTTGGTAATTAGAATATTAGACACATAATATTCTATTTATCAGCATAAATTGTAGATCTTTTAGATTCACTGCCTAAATTTAGTTTGTTTTACTTCACATGTTTCGCAATGTATGTTTTATTAAATTTTTTTTATCATATCTGTAGGTTTGTGAAGTATATCATCCACCAAAGGAGCTTGGAACATAGAGTTTTGAGAAATCACTAGTATTTTGACCCCTTTATTACTATATTCATGTTATTCTCTCAAAAAATGTAGCATTCATTAGGTCTTTTTTGTACTATTTTGAGGCAAGTTACTTTTATTTTGTTTCTTTTGGGATTAATACATTTGAATGTTCACTGTGATTCATTTTCACAAGATTATGATACATGTCCAATCTTACCTAAGTTTTGCTTTCTTTACTTAGTATTTGATTCTTTTGTTTAAATGTTATTTCATCGGATGATATGTTTGTTATTGAAAATAATATATGGATGAAGATTAGATATTGTGATTTCAGAATCTTGAAATTAGATATACAAGGCAACAAAAACTTAAATGATGCTAATACAAATAAAAGTATTAATAAATAAAAAGTTATTAATGAACTAAATATTATTAGGGTTTAGCCAAATTTAAAATGAAAATAAAAAAATTAAAAATATAATTAATTTTAAGTATTAGTAATGAATTTGATTTATTACAATAGCTATTTGTAACAAATTTATTATTATAATTATACAATGTTAAGTTGACTACTGGTAACAAATGTCTACATTTTGTAACATCAGTAATATTATTTGTAACAACATTTTCATTATCAGAATTGATGATATAATAACGAATAACCTTTTGTTACAAATATTTTTTTAACATAATTTAATTTTCGTTACAATAACTTCAAGCATCAAGCTTTAAAGGACAAAATGTGTAACAAATGAAATTTGTTACAAATAGTTCTAGAGACGAAAATTTCACGTATTGTGACAAAAATATTTGTTACCTAAAACGAATTTTTTTGTAGTGTGTTCTCTCTTTCTCTTTTCACCACATTTTTTAATTTCAACATGGTATTGAATCAGTTTTGCTCTCAGAGTAATTTTGGTTCATTGTTTCTTTTTGTTTAAGAGAGCAATTAATTTGGAGATCTTTTGAACAGCTTGGAGGCCAAGTTTGTTGTTACCGCCACTTAGTCATTGTTTGCTACCCTTAGATTGACAATGTTATCTCCAACCAATGTTCAGGCGATTGGTGCTTTCAGTTTTCAGTTTGGTACTTTGTATGGAATTTAGTTCTACCCAGGTGAGCAAGAGTATTGACATCTTTCAGGTCTGTTTTGTTTCCTTATAGTGCAATTTTGAAGTTTTGGTTTTGCCCAAGTGAGTACAGTTTCGGCAGGTCTTAGGCTTGATTTGATTTTCATTTTGTTCACTCTTGTTGTCTCCTACTGATTGATGAAGACGACGAGAAGAATTTCATTTCATTATAATATTCGATGTTTAACATAAGAATATTGGAAAATAAATCATATATATCCATACATATTATTATTTCAATAAGGATTCATGGTAGTACAAAACAAATTTACACAAATACTCTTATGTCAAATACTTTTATTTTTTCTATCATTTTTTTTCTCTTTTCATACAACATACAATTTATATTTATATGTTCTAGCAGATTTTATTATTTTTTAAATTTCTTTTGATCTTTCATCATTTTTTTATTTTAAATATTTTTTCAAAATATAAAATCATATATTTTTAATTTTTAATTTTCTTTTAGCTTTTTATTTGTGTTTTCTCTCAAATTCTCTTCTCTTTTTCAAAATTTCTTGATATTTTTATTTTATTATTTTAAATATTCTTTATACTTTTTAATATTAAATAAATTTATTTTTATTAATTAAAATACAATGATTTTATAATTTATAAATAAATCTTCACATGCATAAAGTCAGCAAATTTTACTAATTAGGAATAAATCTGATTTGAATACATGATATCATATGTTGAAAACCAAATCAGATATAACAGAAATTTATTTAATTTAAATGATTAGATCACACAAAATCATATAATATTTGTAAGTTTGAGAGTATTTGATATGATATGTTTCTATTTATTTGATTTCATTATAATAATTTATATCTCACCTACAAACAAGTGGTTATTATAATGCATCTATAAAAAACACATAATAAGCAATGTTTTCAAAACTAGACCAGCCATCGAACCAGAAAACTAAGTCACTGGTCCGATCGGTTCAACCGTTTCCAAAAAATCGATTGTTTCAAATTATATATAATATTATTTATACACATATAATAGTATTAAAATAATATTATAAAATTAATTTATGTCTATTAATTAATGTATCAAAAGATAAGTTTTACATGTAATAAAAAAATTAACAATCAATAAATATAAAATATTACAAAAATATTACAAAAAAACTAAATTAAATTCAAAGCAAAACATAAATATTGAAAAATGAATTTTGGAAAATGAAAACAACACAATTGACTGAATTTTTAACTTCAAGATATAATGTTTAAATTTTCAATGACTTAATTAGAAAAATATATAGATAAATATTATAAAATAAGTACAAGTAAAAAAAATAGTTAGTGAAAATTTTATTTAATAATAATTTAATTTTGGAGGTCAAAATGAAATTATAACATATAAAAATATTTCTATTTTTGAAAATTTTTATCAACAAAAATAGTAAAAACCGGTTTTTTGATCGAGTTGACTAATTCAACCTAATTTTGACCAGTTTTTACCTAGGTTTGACCAATTTTTTAGGTGTGACCGACCTATCATACTTCATTGATCGAGTAGTTGGTTCAACAAATACAGGAATGGAAGTGATGGCACTACTCCTTCTTTCTTTGTGGCTCGTTCGAAGCATTCTTTGGGGCACTGCCATGGAAGTCCTCCACTGCTACCTTGACTGAGGCTGGACTTATCTGATTGTCTGATTCAGGCTAGTCTTTTTTTGCTATTTCGATATCGCTCTTCCTTCTCCTCTCCAGCAGGAGTTCAAAATCGTTGCCATGACATCGACCAGAATCATTGATGTGCATCTAACTGAAAGCGATCATGCTCAACCTCCTCGAAAGCAGTCAACTGGGAACTCATCCATCGATGAATAAGGCATACGGCGTGACAATCTGTTGACATACTATACTATTTACGACGCTATCACATACATTTCCCTTGGTATACCTCTACAAAGAGATTAGAGAAAGAGAATCATTTCACCGATAGCAACTCTTCGACCCTGAACTTCCCAATCAAACACGGACAACGGCTACCATTATCCGATCACATTTCTCCTTCTTCTTCTGAGGAAGTCGCCTCGCCTATGAGTAGTAAAGTTACGTTATGGCTTCCTGCTTCAACGCGCATCTCTTTCCTGTTAAGGAAGACAAAGCTGCTCAAAAGCTAGGGAAAGAAATAGAGAGACACGGCTCTTAGCCTTTAGGAATCCATGCCGGGCTCTAGCAGGCCTCTCTGTAGGCAAGAAGAGAGGTAGCGGGGGATGAAGACCAGTCCTTGAGCCAGAGGTCATACTGATCCTGTCCTTTCAATAGTGAAGACGCACACAAGAGAATCGCTTGTGAAAGAAGGGCTTTTGTCCGACCGAATCTGCTGTTCTAATATCTCTCCTAACTTTTTTTTGATCTTAGTATCGGCATAAATCAAAGACTAGTCGGCCTAGATCTGAGCTAGCCTTTTTCTTTTATTTCAATCAAAAATGACCGGGCCTACTTCTATGGCATGGCTATTGGGCTTATCATATTCCCATGACAAGAGCGCTTACGCCTAATTAATCCTATGTCATGGACTTGACTCTTAATAAACAAGATTTCTTAGTCGAGTTGTGGGAAAGCAATTCTATTCTTTTTGGCAAACTGGTTGTATAAGGTCAACCGCAGCTAACCCAGAGAGTCGATTCAACTATAGCAAATGGAACAAAAGCTGAGTCAAAAAGACGTGTGAACAGCGCCTTGAGCCTTTTTGCCAAGTTTAGGACAGGTTCCTAGCCGAACTAGTAAAACCGACCTGTTTTGAAAACATTGATAATAAGTGATTTAGCCCTTTAGACATTTGCTCATGGATGTATGCTTATTAGTTGACTCAAATCAAATTCTTTGTCCTATCTTTGTGTATCTTCACCCTATTTCTGAATTTCAACATGTAGGACCAAGGTATGACATTTATGCTTACAATCAACACTTGTTTTCTCCAATTTTTATGGCTTTTCAAAAATTTACCCCGTAGCCATCTCTAGTTCACATGAATTTTAAACTTTGTAAATTTTGGTAAAATTTCCAGTTAAAAATTAAGCAATTAATGTAATAACTGGAAATCTTACATCATAATGCTTTAGCCATTACTATCTGCAACCATTTAATGGGTCATCACTACGTGATTGCAAATAACAGTTCGTGGCAAAGACAACAAACATTGAGGTTGTTGAATTTGAAAAGAAAAAAGAGAGACACAAGTGGAGCTCAACCATTCAAATTTAGATCTATAAATGCATAAAAGACTAAATCATATGTTATTCTCTCTTAATTTGATAGTATAAGAATCATCTATACATACATATGTAAGACGTGATAAATAAGGAACAACATCACATCTAATCAATGTATACAACTAACATTTAATCAAGACATCCAAGGAGCATTCATGATAATTAGGTGTTGGTTATAAATACAGGTTATATGCAGATTATGCTAATTCTAGGGACTAATTATGCGAGATTTTCTTTCTTTCCTTAACCTAGATATAGGAGGCTGCATTGTGCAGTTCTATTTTTATAAAATACAGAAAACAATGGTGATGATAGTATGTGAATTTTGATGGATAAAAAATGATGTTCTGTGTGAAAATGTACGAATAATATAAATGTAAAAAGTGTTTGCATGTGTGTGTTTGATTTAATTGTTTCATATTTTTTGTATAGGGTACTCTACATGAGATTTAGCTAAATTACAACAAACCTCCTCTAGTTTAGCAAATTATCGTTGCCTCTCAAGGAAAACCTTGCAGAAGTGATTCAAAGGCTTTCCTTTCACCCTGAACTATGTCCGCATTTAAAGCCTTTGCTAGAGCAGCTATTTTAACTACTTTTTCCCGTATCAATATAAAATGACTCAAGAGAATCCTTCTAGGCTTCACTAGGTTAACTCCTATTTGTGGACGAGAAAGACAAGAAAAGAGAATTATTCCAATCTTTTAGTTCACTTACTGATCGGTGAACTAGACGAAGGTTCTATTCGATAGTTGATTTAGCACAATCTTGTCTTAAGCACCTTCTTTCAATTTCACGCTGTGATCTTTTCTCATGACTTCCATAGCCTTGTATTCGACATTCTTATGTGAAAGCTTCGGCATCCAATCTTATATTTTTGATCACATCTCGCGAAATCAGATCCAGCTAATCAGAATTGCAAAATGACCAAAAAGCCCTTATGTAATTCTGGCAAAAAACGACGGGGGAAAATAATATTTTATGAATTGATTAATTTGCCCTTGAGGGAAGATTAACAAAAAAAAACTTTCATTTTTCTCTCCCTCAAACAAACAAACCCCATAAGTGTTTCTCTCTCTACGATCAAAACAAAACCCTACTCCCTCCACTAATGCACACAAGTCACCAATTATTCAACTACAGGTGGCATTGAAAACTTGGAGTATTGTGCTACGAAGTCAAAGACTGCATTTTCTGAAGTCTCTTAAGTTCTTGCAGCATTTATTTTTGACTTCAGAAGGTATTTTATTCTCTAATGACACAAGTTTATAGGGCTTTGTATATAACATCTAAAAGGCATCCAATATGCATTTTTCATACTTTTTTAGTTTCCCCGATTATCTTAACGTTCACAGTGTTTTTTGTTTGTGTTGATGATGGAGCAAGGATTTCTTACTTTTTTTTTTAAATTTTTGGCATTTTCAGTTCAATACATAATTGATTGACCCAATTTTATATTTTCATGCAAGTATAGAGGTTTTCCTGTTGTTTTACCTGGTTATCTTAATGTTCGCAATGTTTTTTGCCCGTGTCAATGATGGAGTCAAGGGGTTCTGACATTTTTTGAAAAATTTTGGGCATTTTTGGTGCACTACATAATTGATTGACCCAATTTTATATTTTTGTGCGAGTATTAAGGTTTTTCTGTTGTTTTCCAGAAAAACCCAAAAAGTAAAGTTAGGCGAAGAATTGTGACTTTTTAAAACACGCTTTTAAACATGTTGATGGTGAGAAAAATGAAAAAACAAACCGCGGGTGCCAAACACAGCCTTGTTCGCCTCCTCGATTCCTAATTTCACAGCCTCGTTCAACGCTCGTCTCATTCGTTCAACACCCGTCTACGTCTGCGTCATTCAACGGCCATCTGCGTCTGTGTCTGCGTCTGCGTCATTCAACGGCCGTCTGCGTCTAGGTTTTCATGCAAGCTGCAAGACGACACAGGCTTTTGTGCGCCGCCTCCGAGAACTCTGGTGCAACGCTACCTTCAACTGAGCTGCCTGCAACCGAGCGACGACGAGACCGAGCTGCCTAAGACTGAGCGACAACGAGACCGAGCTGCCTGAGACCGAGCGACGAGACCGAGCAGTAGGTAGTAGGCACAAGTTTTGTTTATTTCTGTTCATTTTTGGGAATGTGTCTAGAATATTCTGTGCCGATTCATTGTGTAAGTTTATAAGGGATTTTTTGGCATATTTTAGCAGCAATTGAATTTTGAAATGTGAATAATATGCAAAGTTCAATTGTGTATGTTTTATGCTGTATAACTGTATTGTTCTTATAATAATTAATTGTTAAATTATTGAATAAGGATTGAGGTACCATATCAAGATTTCGACTTCTAATGCGTCGAATTCAAATCGAAAAGACCCACCTTAGAATTACGCAACATTAGTCGATCCAAAAAACACAAACGACGTCAAATGTGTTTTTTGTGATAAAGTTTCCAAAGGAGGGATCACATGACACAAACACCTTGTTGGGGGCTTTCGAAATACAAAGGCGTGTTCAAAATGTCCCGAGCATGTGAAGGAAGAGATTAGAAATTTAATGAAAAAAAAGAAAGACTTGAAAAATCAAATTGATGTAATTCCTCATTTTGATTTGGTGGCTAAAGAATTTGAGAAGGAGGATGAATACAACGAAAGCTCAAGTCTTGGCAAACGTCCATCTACTGGTTCATCAATTGCATCAACTAAGCAAATGAAGCAGATAGGCCCCATTGACATGTTTGTTATGCATGATACTAATGAGGTACTAAAACGTAACAGTAATAAGGGAAAAACCTTAAAGTTTGCTGAAGCTACAAAAATAAAGAGAGAGCATATGGTCCAATGGTTTGCACGGTGGGCTTATGACAACATGCTATTTTTTAAAGTTGTCAATTCTGATACTTTTGGCCAAATGTTAAAAGCTTGTTTTCAGTGCAATCCTGGTACCAAGCCACTAACTTATCACGAGTTGAGGGTAACTTGTTTAAAGAAAGAGTTGAAACACACGAGTAGCCTTTTAAAGACCCATGACAAAACAGTAGCAAAATATGGCTGTTCATTGATGGCAGATGGTTAGACCGATAAAAAGAATAGGACATTGATTAATTTTTTGGTGAATTGCCCAAAAGGGAGCAAATTTATTGAATCAGTTGATGCTTCAGAGTATTCTCACACTGATGAGAAATTGTGCGAGTTGTTATCAAAATACATTGAACAGATTGGTGAGAAAAATGTAGTGCAAGTAGTTAGTGATAGTGCAAGCACAAATATTGTTGCTAGTAAGAATATTTCAATACATTTAATTCTATTATTTATTTTACTTGCATTAGTAATTATTTATGAAATATTAATTTTTATATTTTTTTGAATCAATAGAAAGACTTTTGGAGGCTAAATATAAGCATTTGTTTTGGACTCCTTGCACCGCTCATGACATAGATCTTATTTTTGAAGACATCTTCAAAGTAGAAACTTTGAAGAAGATGCATGAGTGAGTAATGATGATCAATGGATATATATATAATAAGCCCAATCTCCTAAACATGATAAGAGAGTTCACTAAACAAAAGGAGATAGTTTGAATAGGGAAGAATAGATTTGCCACCACCTTTTTGATTTTAAAGCACTTTCAAGTAGAGAAAACAAATTTGAGAAATATGTTTACTTCAAAACAGTGGGCTAAGTGCAAATATTCAAAAGAGACACAAGGTAAGTTGGTGGCAAGTGTAATATTGATGCCTTCATTTTGAAAAACTATTGTCTATGCACTCAAAATTGGTGGGCCATTATTAAATGTGTTACGATTGGTAGATAGTGAGGCTAAATCTCCAATAAGATATATATATATGAAGCTACGGATAAGGCGAAGGAAGCAATAATGGCCTCATTTAACAACAATAAAGAAAAATATAAAAACATATTTAAGATTATTAATAGGAGATGGGAGACGTAGCTTCATCGGCCTTTACATGCAGCAGGCTATTTTTTGAATCCAGAATTCTTTTATGAAAACCCCAATGTTGAAAATGATCCAGAGATTACAAATGACCTACACAAATGCATAGAAAAATTGTTTCTAGATGATGTACAAGATAAGATTTATCAGGAACTTTCTTTGTACAGAAATGCTGAAGGCCAATTTGGATTTACACCGGTTGTTAGACAAAGAAAATTGAGGGCACCAAGTATTTATTATATAAATTTAAATATATTTATTATTTCATAGAACAATAAATAACTATTGTATGTGGATATTTGTTTTGTGAAGCTGAATGGTGGAAAGATTTTGAAAACAACACTCCAAATTTGCAAACCTTCACAATTAGAGTTCTCAGTGTTACTTGTAGTGCATCAGGTTCCGAAAGGAATTGGAGTATGTTTAAAAATGTAAGTACATAATTTATATGTATCTATAAATATTATTATTTCATTAATAAAATATTTTAATTTAAAGTTTAATTTTTGCAGCTTCACTCCAAGAAGAGGAATAGATTAGCTCAAAAGCGCATGAATGATTTGGTTTATATCAAATATGACCGGGCTTTGAGACGTTTTGAAAAACGTCATGAACTTGATCCTATCAATTTGGAGAATGTTATGAATCTAATGAATGGTTGTTTAGAAAATTGGATTCAAATGAAGACACCTTTGTACATGAAGGTGATGACTTAACTTGGGGTAATGTTACTAGAGCTTCTGGGGTTGAAGAAGAAGCATATGATTTTCGATCTAGAGCAACGACAAGGGCAGGATCAAGTTCAAGAGATGTTATATCTAAATATACATCATATCAATTAGTGGATGAAGAAGATGAAGAAGACGCTTATGAGGAGAATGAGCCTGAGTTTCAATCCGATGATGAGAATGAAAATGAAAATGATGTGGAGAGTAATTGTGATTTTTTTGATATTAATGATTAACATTTGTGATATTTACATAATTTATGATGTTTATTTGATTATATTTTGAACTTGAAATGCTGGTTGTCAAATTTTATTAAGATGATTTGTAATTGACACTTGAAAATTGAAACGAATTATATATGCCTTTATCAATGCTATTTGCTTTTTTTTAATTAAAGTTAATTTTTTTGTGGTTATTTTATATTTCAAAGATATATATTAAAGGCATAAATATTTTTAATTAATTTGATTTAATGTGCGTCATATTTCAAAATAGCGCGCGCCATGCACCATGGCTCCAATAGAAGTTGGCACCACGCCGCGCCATTCGCCTTTCAGAACTATGGTTATATTCTCCTGAAATATGATTGAAATGGTGAATTTTCCCTCTACATGGGACAACTTTAGCTGTATATTATTATTATTATTATTTCTTTTTTTGTTATCTTGACTAGTCCTTGGATTATTTTATTGTTGCATACTATAAAACTTCAATTTTTAGATGATAAGTTGTATTTGTGTTCAACCCTTGTGAAATGTCGTGTTTATTTATTTTCTAATTGTAGGTTTTAAGAATGTCAAATTTGTGAACTGTTGGTGTAGGTAATGTGTTTTATTTTTTAAAGGTTTTATATTTTTCAGTTGTAAACCTCTGAGCCAACTACTCTCTTAAACAAAAAGAAATAAATCCAAAATTGCTTCTAAAGCAAAAACTAGCCTTGACAGCATGTTAGAATTATTGAAAATATAATGCACACTTTGTTCCTAAAGAGTTGTCTTACATTATGGTATAGGACTAGTATAACAAACATAATTCTAAACTTGACATAATATTAGTCCTACAGAACAGGAAATGAAATATTTCTACACCCACACTAGGTAAAAAATATGTAAAATATCAAAAAAAAATTTCCAAATATTCTAATACTTAACCCAGAACAAGCAATTTATCTCACTCCTAATGAAACTAATAATCTTCATGTACCCTTTACTCTTGGAAAGAAACCTTGTTCATGTACCATCCATCCGACTAAAATTTTTGTGTCCCATAATATGTTGTCCACGGGAAATATTCCTAAAAGAACATTGGTTAATGGAGGAGATAAGGGCATTAGATAAACACAGAACTTGAATAATAATAAATCTAAAACATGGGAAAAAATAATTAGTTGCAAGTAGGTATTCAATGTGAATTCCTAACCAAGACGGATCGTGAAAAGAAAAGATCTGGCTTGTTCATAACTCCATAAATTAGAATTATTTAGGCCTAAGTTATATTCAAACCTTACTAGTTCCATGGCATTAGAAAAACATAGAACTTGAAAAATTATAAATCTACAAGATGTAAATGACCCTACCACAACCATAAAACATTACCCATACCTAGACCCATACCAACTTCAAAACATATTACCCATACCCATTAGAATTTATAGTATGGGTATAGGAAAGGCCCATACCCATTTATACCCATGAGTGTTTATATCTAATATTTACCCATTGCTACCCATGGATATTTCGGATAAGGTGATATTATTTTTTTCTAAGTCTAATATAAAGAAAGTCATAGCTGTTTGAACTTAATATTTATGTGACATGCTTTAGCATTTTTAAAGAATAATTTTATTTTTTAAATTTAATCTTTATTTAATTTAGTTTAATTTTTGTTATGTATTTCTAAAATTTTTTTGTTTCATTTATTTTTTATAATTTTTCCTAAAAGTAAAATCAAATATTAATTTAATTAAATATGAATTTTGTAAGAAAAAAAGTAAAATGAATTAAATATATAACATAATATTAGTAATGAATCAAATATATAGGATATTCAATTATTTTATTATATATTTGTATAAAATAATTTTAAAATAGATTTTCAAACTTTTGTATTACAATTTAGCTTTTGAAATTTGTTAACGTGATAAAATTTATAAAGAAAACATAACAAAACATGATTTCAAAGTGAACTCAATAGAATAAATTTTACCCATACGTATACCCATTCCCAATGGGTTTCATGTTAATTGAGTAGGATATGGTATGGGTATTTTGTATATGACAATGTATGAGTATGGGTATATATAGATATTATAATAATAGGTATTTATGGGTATAGATATAGGTAGGGTATACCCTATCCATTGACATGTCTACTACAACATGGAAAAAAAAATAATTAGTTGCAAGTAGGTATTCAATGTGAATTCCTAAGTAAGATTGTGAAGAGATAGGACCTGGCTTACTAATAATTCCATGTTGGAATTATTTAGGCCTAATTAGTATTCAAACCTTATTAATTCCATGAGTGGAAGGACGTATTTTTAAGCATTTTTTGTGATGCTTAAGTATAATATGCATATATAGGTTGTTCCATGCATTATGTGTAATTCTTGTGCTTACACTGAAACATGGTTTATGTATTGTGCAGGTGACACAAAATGAGAAAAGGTAGAATAGGTTGTGTTGCAGTTGAGATGAGGCCACACCTAAGGAAAGGACCAAGGACTGATTTTATGTGTTTGTAATGAAGTCCAAATGGAGCTAAGATGCAACTACATGAAGGTGCGGCTGCACTATGAAGAGCATTAGAAACTATGCTTTCATGCAGTTGGGGTGCAATTAGCTTGCAGTTGGCATGAAGCCGCAAGAGAGTCTAATGTCGCCGCATAATGACTGCACTGTACAACACGAACAATTTATTTTTGAAAGGATTCTATGTACACACAACAATTGAAAAAGGAGTGAAAGGGGGTCTTTTGTAGATGGAGAAGAAAAGAAAACTGAAACAAACTCAAAAAACAAGGAGAGAATTCCCCACAACAATGCAAAAACACTGGAGGTATACTGTCAAAATCCAAGCACAAAACCAGAATACACATTCCTTATCTTTTATTTTGTATTTTATTTCGTGTCTTGGAATGTTTAGACATTTAATTGAAATGTCTGTATATGCCTTCGATTGTTCTTGAGACTTGTACATATAATTATGAACTATTAGTTTTATGAAGAGAAAAATGGTTTTTTTCATATTACAATATAACTCTACTTTCAAATATATGGTAGGAGGTATACAACTCTCACCATATATGTCCAAATCTACCTACCAAAACAAGAACAAATAGGAATCAATCAAATCAACCTATATAAGTAAACTTACAAGAAATAAATGTAAACTAAATATTCCAACACTCTCCCTCAAGGTAAAGCATATTTGTCATCCATGCATAGCTTGCCACATAGCTCGATGCCTAGCGCCTTGGTAAACAATCTGCCACTTGCTTTAAAGATGGAGTAAATGGAGTAATAGTTTTTTGACTCATGACAGCTTCACAAATTAAGGGACAATTAACCTTAATGTGTTTGGTTCTCTCGTGAAACACTAGATTACTAGCATACTAGCAATGTGAATAGCTACTTAGTTATCACAGTACAAAGGAAGTGGCTCATCGTATGTAAAATCCAATTCTCAAACAAATTCTTTAGCCACAACCTTTCACTCACTGTATAGGCCATGGCTCTATATTCTGCTTCAGCACTACATCTAGTTACAGTAGTTTGATTCTTACTATGCCGGTTCATAAGATTCCCCTTAATAAATATGCAGTAATCAGAGGTAGATTTTTTATCATTCTTAGCCCCTGCGTAGCCAGTGTCAGTAGGCTTCTATCTTTAAATGCCTAGGTTTCTTAAATAATAATCAGAAGACTCCTTTATGTATTGTAATTTCCTTAGTGAGAAATTCCAGTGAACTGGACTGAGCTTGTCCATAAACTGACTTATTATTCCTATAACAAATGAAATATCTAGTTTCGTCACAATTAGATAAAATCAATTTTCCCACTAGATGCCGGTACTTTGCCTTATCCTCTAAACTTTTACCAGTATCATTCCAAAAATTTAGATCGATGTTAATAGGCATATTAGAAAGCTCCAAACTAAGAAGGTTGATGTCCTTAAGTAGGGCAAGTGCATATTCCTCTAGGATATCCACACTCCAAGTTTACTGTGGGCTATTTCAATGCCCAAAAAGTACTTTGGACCGACACCATGTGAAGAGAAAAGAAATGGTTTTTCTTCATAGTACGATGTCATTCTACTCAACTACGAAAACAAGAACAATTAGGATCAATCAAATCAACCTATACATGTAAATTATACAAGGAATAAAAGTAAACTAAATACTCCAACAAGTTTCAAATTGATGTTTAATTATCTTTGAATTACTATTTGTGATTAATGTGGATGTTATTTTTAAGAATCCGGCCAGCCAATTGTTAGTTAAACTGTAGCTTTGAAAAGGTAATGGGAGTGAGATTCCATTATGTTACATTTAATTACAAACATGGATTCCTTAAGAATAACATGAGTGGAATTAGAGAATTTGTGCAAGTAAATTGTTAACCATGGATTGACACACTTAATTGGAATAATTCAAATCTTTATATTATTTGTTTACTTCTAAATTTGAGTTTCAATTAAATCCAAGAGGATGTGTTAAAAAATTTAGGCTTAACAATTGTAGCAATTGCGATTAAATAGATAATTAATAGGAATTAGATGAAATAGGACATATCATAAAGCAAGGATCTAAATTCTAGTTGCTGTAGAGAAATTTATAATATTTCCTAGTTTTCTAGAAGAACCGTTATTTGGTTATTAAATTTGCTATTTTTTTTCCGGCATGTCAATAGACATCAAATAATCTCCTTGGTTTCAACACTCATATTTACCCTATATTACCTTAATCTTGATAGCCGTATACTTGCGACTCAACACTAGTCACTTGTTGCAAATAATTTCTCAAATCAATAAAACCAATTACACAATAACATTACACCAATGGAAAAGTAAAACACAATTAGGATACTGAGGCCAACAGTTGTCAACTTGGATTAGACCCTTCAACAACTTTGACATCAACAATCTCAACATAAATGGTAAAATATAAAAGTGCATGCAAACTGAAAAAGTCTTTATATGGACTCAAATAATCTCCCTAAGGTATGGTTCGGTTGATTTATAAGGATAGAAGGAAATAGGTTACAAGCAAGGAAATTAGACCATAACATATTCTTTAAACAAGAGAAGGGAAGAAGACTATCCTAATTGTGTATGTGGATGACATTATCCTTAAATAAGATGACGAATGAGATGGGAAAACTAAAAGAAGGTGTTAGCTACTGAATTCCAAGCCTACAACTTGGGCAGAAGCTATAATTTTTTGTTGTGGAGGTTGCCTAATCAAAGATGGGGTTAGTGTCTCATAAAGAAAGTATATTATTGACCTCTTAATTGAAACACTAAGTTGTAAGCAAGTAGCAAACTCATGGAAACAGGACGAATAAAAGATGTTTGGAAACCTGTTGATAGAGAAAGATACAAGAGAACACTAGGAAAGCTAATTTGTCTGTTTCACCCGAGACCCAATATAACTTGTGAGACAAGCAATGTCGATCAACACATGGAAGTTATCAAAAGAAGCTCATGCAGAAATAGTTTTTGATATCCTGACACCTAAAAGGTTCCCAAGTAAAAGTTTACCATACAAAAATTGTAGGCAAAAGAGGAAGAAATATTCACAGGCGCTGGTGTT
The DNA here is from genome assembly GCA_019155195.1 of Avicennia marina. Taxonomy (NCBI): domain Eukaryota; kingdom Viridiplantae; phylum Streptophyta; class Magnoliopsida; order Lamiales; family Acanthaceae; genus Avicennia; species Avicennia marina. The sequence continues at coordinate 9,420,695 of CM032758.1, read as the reverse complement.
GATTAGGCAGATAAGCCGATGATAGGTCCACACAAAATATTGTATATTCATATTGGAAAATTTATTTCGTAGACAAGTAAAAAAATATATATAGAATTTAAAGTGTGGCACAAAGGATATGTGAGGTACTGCCTATGAAATTAGTTAGAAGAATAATGTGTCAAAATAAAAACTGCTCGTCAAGCATCACTGCAATAATAAGGTTGTTAGTAGCACCTTAACCTAATTCAGCACAAAATACTAAACATGAGGGAGTTAACAGTCTATTCATTGAGGAGAAAGTTGAATATTTCATTACTTATGTCCCTTAATTGAGTGTTGTTATATAATTCAATGAATGAAAAAAACACATTTTTAATTTTTCAATTTTTAACATGGTATCAAATAACCAGACAAAGCTCTTATTACCTTTTTCATGGTACATTTAAGAGTAAGGTTACAAAGATAGACCAGAATTTTACTAAAGTTAATCCTAACAAAGCTGATTATCAAAACATAACAAAGCATATTCTAAATATCTCTATTTCTAACTTGGTATTAGAGAAGTAATGAATTGTCACAAAATCGTTTATCCCCATGAGATACTATTAATATGCCAAAAAACTTTTTCCTAAAACCCTAATTTATTCTTCTGAGTCAAAAGAAAGAGTGAAAATTTCCTTCTGCCCAAAGTGCAGTAATTTACCTACACTTTTGTTATTTTTATGCTATTAAGTTGTTCAGCTAGATGCTGATATTTTAACAAATAATTTGTCAATTTTTGGTGATCTATTTGTCATTGATAATGTGTAAACTCTGGTTGTCTACTGTTATGCATAATCGCAATTATTGGAACAAATGTTGTGTGATCTTTGTCGATCTGTCAACTTATCGTTGCAGGCAGTCATTTAATTAATAAGAAAAATATAATTTAATTATGTCAATTTCTAACATAACCCAGTAGTAGAACCCTACTCCAATATGCCAATCCAATCGCCATGACTTTTTTGCAGTTAATTGCTGTTACGCTTATATACCTTTCATGCATGATGCATGGCACTTCTAATAATCAAAGACTACCATGATTTCCTCACACTATAACTTTAAGTACTGTCATGATTTCTTCAAGTTTACCTGTGACTAATAATGCATGATTTATGTCGGTGGAAAACTTCAAGTCTATACGATAGGGCTTATAGTTTCCAACTTGAGGGGTCAGTGTTATCAAAGTTAGATTACAGCACTACATACTATCTAGACTGGGATTATTTAGAATAAAATTTTATGTTTTGGCAGATTTCTACATTCTGATTCTAGATTGGCTCTTTCAGATTTAGCATTATTGGAAATCTAGTCTATCTCCATTGTTGTAGCCTCACACTATAAATTGAGTGTTGAGATAATTCAATGAATGGGAAAACACAGTTTAATTCTCCCAATTTATAAAAATTGCTATTTATGATCGTACTTGAAAGAAAGTTTAGAAATCCCTATGAGTATTTATGATAATTAAGTGCTCCCAGTATATCAAAATTAGTATTTATGATCCTACTTGAAAGAAAGTGTAGAAATCCCTATGAGTATTTATGATAATTAAGTGCTGATTTTGTTCAGATGATAGGTGTACTACATGCTGATTACATTTATTTTTAGGTCGAATTCTATGAGATTTTGCTTCTTTTTCTTAGCCTACTACTGCATATTTATAGGAGGCCATACTGCACAGTCTTATTTTTTAATACATATAGAAGAAAACATTGAGGTTTTTCAAGTTTCCAGACACATAAAATCATACTTAAGTATTTAAAATTAACAAAAAAAAAAGCAAAGCGAAGATGCGACAGAAGTGAAAACAAGAGAGTGGATTATTTATTGACTACTTACTTGACTCTGAAAGAAGTATAGAAGAATGAATAATGAGATCCCAAAAACCATATCTGACCAGATATTAGCAAATGCTTTGCGGTTCTTTAATCTCCATTCATCTCGCAGCTCTAAGCTGTCAAGTAATGTCGTGTTAAGTTCAGTGCAAATGATCAAAGACCTCTTTCACAACGGAGTAGGGCATAATATGAAACTTCTCCCAAAGAAGGGGGTAAAAAACAGAGGAGAAGGATAGCATTCAAAAAGGCTAATGGTTGAGAAAATTGTGTAAGGGCCTAAATTAGTATACATAATTAAAAGCTCTGTCATCATAATTGTCAAAAATTTAACTCTTCATACAAATGACAAGCATTATTGCAGTGCAGTAATAATTTTAGAAAGCATGTCAGTTTTTTTTTCTTTTATGCTTTTCCCTATTAAATGAAAATCACTGGATAAAGCCAAAATCATTATATGGGTTTTCATTGTCTACATTCCGGTCACCTATATGCATTAGTAAACAAATAAAAACTTTAAAATGGCAACTAAATTAAAAACGCTGGAAAGTTATCCACCAACAATTGACTTTTGGCAGTCATAAAGTTTTTACTCTATGCATATCATATTTTGGGTTGCGTTTAGTGCCATGCAAATAATGAATTTTTAGGAGCAAATGTAGCCCATAACAAGAAAAAGCATGGCAATGGTGCCAAAACACTTTCCAGCTATGACACCTTGGACACTCCTGTTGGACTGGATATTGTTTCAGCAGAGAAAAGAGCCTCCAGCTCTGGAAAGGATCGGGCCTTTGCTTCATTGCTCATGATATTTAATCTTTTTAGCTTAAGAGTTCAGTTCAGTTCTTAAATTTGAAAAAAAGATGCAGTAATGGCAGAACTTACGCTTTATGTCGTAACTCCAAGTAAATGTCCTCATCAGAAAGAGGAGGAGATTTACCAATCTCTACTTCAAGACGATATCTTGCTTTCTCAAGATTTAGAGCCTTTACTATTTCAAGTTTTTGGCTTTTCCTCACATCAAACATCTCTGCAGCAAGTGGTACAGTCTTTACGTATCTGTTCAAGATAACGTAATTATACGTAACCCAGTGCGCATAAGAAATGTATAGCTATCCATTCTAAGAAACACAGCCACTGTCACTTCAACCATATGTTGCAGCCAAGAACCACTTTGAACAGAGTTCACCAACACTCATATTTAAGGTACTGATGAGGAGAAGAGATCGAAATATTGTTACAACTATAAAAGTTATAATTTTATTAATTATGGTAGATCTTTCAATATTATAAATATCTTCAGTTCGTAAATTTCCTGAGTTCTCTTTACCTGGAGGCAAACCTGACTTGACATCGAATCATAAGCAAATCCATATAACTTGGTGCAATTTTGAATGATAATAAAAAAAGAGTAAAGGCCAATTGGAAGGAATGTTTATCCAAGGCTACTCATAGTTTCTTTTGTGGTCAACAAAGGCAAAAAATTCATGCCAATTTAGAACAATTCTCTTATCAAAGTTTTTATCTGAAATTAGCTTATAATGACAAGTATTTGGAAATCACATAAGCAACACAAAAGCATATTAAGGTCAATGCGATGGACATGGACAGTATATGAGCATCCAAGTGGTCCTATAACTGGAAATGACATAGTAGTATCATGTGTATTTATCCACACCTTCAGTGACAAGGGAGAAAACTAAGAACAGTACTAACCATTTGATTGATGAAGAAAGTACTCTATATGTAGGATCTACCATTACATATAATACTTTCTTGTCCTTGAAAAATTAACAGTGTCACCTAGTACCGTGTCACCATTGAGTCCCTCAAGGTAAGAACCTTCTTGCTAATCATTGACTGAACTAAACCACCAAACTAGGTTTATTAGGTAATTTCTTTCTGTGGAGTAGAAGATATATTACTGGTAGATTGTTCCAAGTGAAAATCACCTTTCCCTTTCCTCTCATGCTAGGTGAAAATAGAGATGGATAATTGACTTTCCACAGGCAATTATAAAAGGTAGCTTACTTAATTAACCAAATATGAAGTCATTAAGCATTGCAAGATGATATCAGTATATAGTGTACCTGTCCAGAAATGGCATAAGAACATAGTTATGAACCAAGAAATCCAAAGCCCATGGAACAATGATCAGTACTGCCAAAAATTTAGCCTGAAATAAGAAAGGTTGTAATGATCTGAGCACATAGGACACCACATAAAATTCAATTAAATGGTTAACCAACAATACTTCATGAACAATAATCAAGACCACTTTAATTTAGATGCTATAATCTGAACAAAGAATCACAAGGAGATAGTGCATGTAGTACTCTATTATAATCAACTCATAAAACCACAATGAGGCAAAGGTAAGGCTGATCATTGTGTATTGCTAGAAAAGAAATATCAAAGTATTGAAAAGTGAATTTTGATTCTTAATAAGTATATTCCTAAAAGTTTCAATAGGCCAAATAGAATCAAGTATTATGCCAATAAAATGAATTTTGAACTTACACCATGTTAAGAGTTTCAGCCTAGTACAGATTTCTATGGTTTGATTAACCTCATTCCTTTGTGCGACCATCAAGAAAACTAATTACAAGAAAGATACATAATACTAATTTCGCTGAAATCCACTTTCTTGGAACAAGTTTTTCTGGTACTGCTTAATTCACATAAAAAAATAATAATGTATATGACCAGCTTGCCAGATTTTGAGATTATTAAACTCGAAGATTAAAGTATGACCTCCGGGAACCAAAGTTTTGAAAGTAAAAGGCCAATAGAAGTTAACATAATTGTGCGTGCTTTTCAAGAATTTTCATGTCACCCATTCTCAAAGTGCGAATAAAATCCAACAGATTGATGGATGCCAACAAATTGAACTCTTCAAAATTGCTCACCGAATTGAATGAGGCGTAACGGAAGACTCGATCCTCATACAAAATATCTTCGTTGTCTCCGAGAATCAAATCCCTCACAGATTTGACCAATCCTCTCCCAGAAAACAATTCGTTAAATTCCTCGCCTACATCATTTCCGGGTTCGCCAACGGGGCCATTAGAGTTCTCAGACCACGGCGTGCCATTGCCAAAATCATCACTACTTTGATCCAGAAGCCAGTCCTCCCACCTCCTATTCTCCTCATTTTTCTCGTTTTCTTGTGCTTCTCTCAATTCCACAATTGCCTCGGCACGCCGTTTCCACACCTCGAACTTCTCACTCTCAGATAGATCGTCCTCACTGGAGCTGTTTTCTGATTCCACCAAGTCGAGCACGTCCTCGTCCTTCAGACCAAGCCAATTTCCTTCTTCATCAAAAATGAATCTCTGCCACCAACTTCTTCTCTCCTTGGAATAAGGAACCAAACGCCGAAATCGTCTGCTCCTGTAACCCAACCGAATCGCAGCACAAGGTACATTGCGAGATGAAAAAGAACCCCCGCAGCTACTGTTCTTGGATGAGACTAGATTTAGACATAAGACCATTGAAGTGCTCATGAAGAACATGTAAAGGCTTCCACATTTTTCAGCGTCGAAAACCGGTAAAGATGCATTCTCAATCGAACAAACTCATCAAACACGAAACAGCAACCATGGGATCAATCAATCGTGCAAACCCACAAATGCATCATCGTCATATCCCAACGGAATCCAGAATTTCGTAATCCATAAGATGTAGCCAGTGAGTGAATGACTAGTGAAAAGAAGAGTTCAACAAGATGTAGAAAGCTGATCCTGTGAAACTCGAACTCTAAGAACGAAAGGTACAAGTAAACAAAAATCTTTTACGCAATTATCTAAAGGGACAGCAGATAACGGCTTTTGTTCGAGACTCTTGAGATAACCTCATTCTACCGTTTGCCATTTCACCCGTCTGAACGAGGCTTCGCAGGTTGGGCGTTTTTTGTGATTTTTGTCAAATCCGAGGTGTTAAAAAGAAATTCGGATATACCCGTCCAATAATCTTTTCAATTTTCAACTTTGATTTATTTTAATTCCCCAGTTTTTCTACTAAATCATTTCAATGTCTATTTTATCAGTCATCGAGCTCGTTTAGACTCAAACAACGTTTTGAGCCTAAACTCTAATCTAATTTTAAGTTAGACAAATTGAGACAAGCAATATTCAAATTTAGGTTATTAACAATTGATGTGGGTCTGAATATACAAAATTATAACATATATCTTTATTTTATCACATGCAACCATAAAATTACATTTTTACTATATGCACGTTTTGACATTCATTCCATATTTACTTTATTTAACTATATTGAATGTGTATTTTATTTATGACTTATCAATTAACAAAGAATCACATATTTTAAATATGTGATTGTAGACATAAATGTTACAATTGAATTTCTATTACTAGAAAATTTGTATAAATGTAATTTACAATTTGAATCAAATTAAAATCTGTGGGTTATATTCTTTAACTTGATTCTCTAATTTTCCTTTCAATTTAGATGACTTGAACACTTTTATAATTGTTGAAATGTTTGTAAATTTGATCTTTTTAAAGTTCGTTAAGCCTCTAAAAAACCATTAATTTTTTGATTTGACACCATTATTTTGGATTAAACACTAAAATTTAACAAACTTGAAGAACGCTTTAAATATTGCAAGAATGGCTTTGAATTTCATAAAGAGAATTTACTGAGCTTATTAGATTACTTCTTGCTTGATGTGTCTTGTTGTTCTTTATGGTGCAGAATCCACATCTATTTATTGGAGTAGGAGAAATCTTGTTACCATAAATACTTGGTAACGTGATGACATTTGATTGATTGAAAATATTTAATTTAGTATCATTTACTCTAATTGAAGGATTACGAATTAATTGCTAAATCAATAATATTCTCCTTCTAAATTTATAAAATTTAACACATGACACAATTTAATTAGTTAGCCTTGACACTTGTCACAATTTAATTGAATAGCCACCTCTGTAATAAAATATTAATTCATTTATTATTTAAATTCAAAAATCATATTTGATTAAATTTCCAAAACGTAAATAATAAAATTTCTTGTTTTAATTGATATTTAATACAATTAAAAAAAATGTCACGTGACAACATCTAATTGGGCAAAAATTTTACTTACCTACAAATATTCTTTGAAAATTATTCATGAAGAACCTTATTTCAAAGTGAATAAGTCTCGAAAGTTTCCTTGATCCCCCATTTTTTTCTTTTTGTTTTCTTTTTTTTCTTCATTTTTTTCTTTTTTGTTTCCTTTTTTCTATTTTTATTTTCTATTTTGTTTTTTTTACTTCTTTTTTTTTTCTTTTGATTTTTTTTCCTTATTAATCCAATCCATCATTGGTTACAATTAGACCCCTTTTTTTTTTCTTTGGCCCATTAGAAGGTCAACTAATTGCACTGCAAAGTCCAACAACCCACCAAATCTCAATCCTAGATTTGATTTCTTTTCACTTCCGTGCAAACATTCCACACCTACAAAACTTATTTCCAAGGCAATCACACTTTAAATCCAAGACTCAATTAGAATTGATGTAATTTGGCAACAAACTTTCTACTTTTATACCACATGACAATAGCCCAAATTCTTGATGCTAAACAATCATGGCTTGATTTACTCCCGTCATCGCAAATCCAAACTTATTACATTAAGTTAGTCGATTCTCAACGCTAGAATCGTATCCTTTTTTTTTCCTTCACTCCTCACCGGATCCCAACTGCCTTCTTTGTTCTTTGAACCCGTTTCCTCCCTTTGTGAACATCTTTGATGGAAACCAATTTTCCTCTGTAGCCTAAGCTTCTTGCTTTCTTAGCAACAATATTCCCAGAATCACGTGTGCTGCTAACTTTCAATACATTCTGATTGGAGATGCGCAAGCTAATTTTCCTCCCCTACCATTTGCACCAAAGTGATTCAAGCAAGGAATCATGCAACTTCCTCCTTTTGCAGCACAACAATATACTAAAAAGTGCAAAGCTTTGTTTCTTCCATGACAACAAGCAACGACTCTTTCTTACTTGTTTGTTATTTCATCAGATTTTTGATTGCGATTGGCGCATCACTCTAGCATGCCACTATTCATTTCTCTTTCTTAGGTGGCCCAACTTATTTCTTTTGGCCTTGGAATTTGGGGTTTTGAATTTGGGCCTTTAAATTTGTGGCCTTGAACTTGGGCCTTTGAATTTGTGGCCTCGAATTTGGGCCTTGAAATTTGGAGCCTCAAATTTGAGCCTTTGAATTTAGGGTTTTGAGTTTGAGCCTTTGCATTTGAATTTGAGCCTTGGAGTTTGGGTTTTTTAATTTGGGCCTTGGAATTTAGATTTTTTAATTCAGGCTCTGGAATTTAGACCATTGGATTTAAGGTATCGAATTTGAGCCTTTGGATTTGAGACATCAAATTTGGGCCTTGAACTTTGAGATTTAGGCATTAGATCCTTGGACTAATGGACTTGAACTTTAGATCTATAAACTTGAGCCTTAGACTCATGGACTTGGGCCATTAACCATTGGACTTGGGCCTTGGACTCATGCAGTTAAGTTTGGATTCTTTAATTTAGACTTGAACTATGGACTTGAGCTAGTTCTTTAGACTTAGGCCTAAACCATAGACATGGACTTTAACTTATGAAATTAGGCTAATTTCTTGGATTTGGGCTTGAACCATGAATGTAGACTTTAACTCATGGATTTAGACTTGAACTATGACCTTAAGCTGGTCCTTTGGACTTGGGCTTAAACTATAGACTTAGACTTTGACTGATTAATTTGGGCTAGTCTCTTGGACTTAGGCTTGAACCATAAACGTGGGCTTTGACTCTTGGACGTAAGCTTGAATTATGAACTTAAATTGATCCTTTGAACTTGGGTTTTGACTCATAGACTTGGCCTTTGACGCATGAACTTGGACTTAAAAACCATGGATATGGATTTTGATTCATAGATTTGGGTTTGAACCATGCACTTTGTCTTTAACTCATAAACTTTGGCTTAAAGCATGGACTTAGGTTTTGACTCATGGACTTGGGTTTGAACCATAGATTTGAGTTGGTCCCTTAAACTTAGGTTTAAACTATAGATTTGGATTGGTCCCTTAAATTATGAGCTTAGGTTAGTCTTTTAGACTTAAGTTTGACTCATGAACTTATGTTGGTCCTTTAGACTTTGGTTTGACCTATGGACTTAGATTGGTCCTTTGGACTTAAGTGATCCATGGACTTGGGTGATCAAAAATATGTACCTTAACTTCAGCAAGCTATGCGCAACCTCAATAAGCCTTTTGAGCTTTAACAAACAATGAACAACTTCAGCAAGTGCCAAGTGACCTCAATAAGTGTCAAGTAACTTCAACATGTACTAACCAATCTCAATGAGCAATGCCCGATTGCCAAAGAGATCTCCTTCTTAAGAGTTGTTAGAGAAGACATGCTCACGAACTGTCATCAAGGCAAAGACAATCTTGTAGAAGCCATCTTTGAGATATGGTCTATAAAGGATTCTTGAGAGTTGATAAAATCCAAAATAGTCCATGTAAGCTAACATTAAAATAGAGCATGTGAAGACTATTTTTTACATGAAGTCCCTGCAGTTAATTTGAAAGGGAGTTCACAGGAAAAGCATGATGGCCAACTTCAAGGTGGATCCCACGAGTGAAATCAACTAAATCCACGTAAGCTAATTTTTATGTAATTAGGATTTTGGGAACTTCAAAGACGCACACTTAGCAACTGCCAAAAGAGTTCTAGGGAATTCTAACCCTTTTATTTGTACTTGTTTAAAATTGCTCTTCGTCTTTTATAGCTTAAATGCTCTCTTTTAGCAATTCGTCATGAATGTAATCTATCATTATTTTGTGACTGAACTGAGGAGGTATCTAAGTTGCCTACGTACCTTGTAAAGGAATCAAGTCATAACATAGTTGAAACAATTAAAGTTGTTCAAAGATTTAGTCATTCACAGTTTATATTATTGCAGGCCAAGAGTGACATACAGTTTAAACTCATGTGTCAACGAGGCTTCAATTAATAACTTTTGATAGTTTACACTTATATTAAAGAGTATTCAAATTTGAACACTTGCAAACAGTTTCAACTCATGTCAAGGAGTTTAATAACTTCAAGTTTGATTAGATAGTTTATAGTATTATCAATGAGTGATTTTTTAAAATCCTTTTTAAACTTTTTTTTGTGTTTTTTTTGTTTTTTGTTTTTTTTTTCCTTACTTTTTTTAATCATCAATTCCTCTATGTGCCTTTTGACACATGGATGTTTTCAACCTGTGTTTATACCCCCTACTAGTAGACAAACAAGGCTTGTTGAGGACAAATGCTTTTGTTGATTTCAACTCATTGGTTAAGGAGCGATCCTCAATGATATGATTTGTAGTTGACCTTTTGATGAGCAAGACTTTGCTCAATAAATCCAAGGCCTACTCGTGGGCATTAACTTATAGGTTGTTGAAGGAGTCTTCCCAAAGGTGACCGCTCATGATGGTATAGTGAAGGGAGTGCTTTGTGAAAACAACCTCTAGCCTCCTAAACATTATACAACATTTTTGAATCTATCACATAGAATAAAGCATATGATTCCATGTTATCTATTAACAACTTTATCCTTAGGGTATCTAAAACTCTTTGTCCCTCTTAATTAAATCTCTAGATCATTAATTTACTATTTGAAAGTTCATCCATGGGAATTTCCAATTCTCTAACAGTTTGAAGGGGTAAGATATTTATCATAGAACCTCCATCAATCAAGATTTTATTGATTCTTTGCTCGTAGATGTAGCTAGAGACAAATAAAGGCCTACTGTGTGGTTGGGAACCTAGCATTAAATCTTCATCTGTGAAAGTTAAGATGTACATACAATCTTTAGCAAGTGTATGACTTTTCTTTTGGAAATAACCAGCTTCATTAAAAGATCCTTCTATTTCGTCGACTCTCTTAATTTGATCATTGAGGGTGATTAGCATTTGCATTATTGTCTTCTAGTGTGATTTTTACTTGTTGAACTAATTCCATGACTTTATCTTTGAAAATGAAGCAATCATAAATTCAATGCCCAACTAGGTGATGATATTTGCTGTATTTGGGGTTGTTGACCTTTCCTGCCTCATTAAGTCACTTCATTTCAAACAACTCAATGAGTTCGCTTTAAATAGGTGGTCAAATATCCTTGAAAAGTCAGAGTCAAGAAAGGGGTAAGTTTTGGCTTGCATTTCCTTGAAATTTGGTCTCCTTTACCTTTAAAGAGCTTCTTACCTTTCTACGACCTTATCCTTCTTTTGTGCTTTAATAGTCTTGGTTTTTATGTCCATTAACTTGTTATTTGGAGCTTGCGGAGAGGATTTGTCCCCATTTAGTTTCTCTTTGGACTTTTGAGAGTATTGCGTAGGTGCGCTATAAACTCCAATGGCTGCCATGCTCAACTCCATATCATGTGCCCGAGTAGCTAATTTTTTGAAGGTTTGGGTTAGATCCCTTGTAGAATATATTTTAACCCCTATTGCATGCCTTGGATGCACATTTCAATACCAGAAATCACTAAAAACCTATCCTTACAATTTAAACTTTTACTCCTCCATTGATCGATATATTTAATGACAGGCTCATCTTTCTATTGGCAGGTGTTGGTGAGTTCAATCATACTATCCATCTTTTTAATGCTATAAAAATGATTAAGAAAATCTTGCTCCAACTACTCTAACTGTCAATAGACCTAGGCTCCAGGTTAGTGTACTAGTCGAAGGCATTTTCTTTTAGTGACTGGACGAATTACATGACAAGGAGGTCTCTATAAGTTCCGGCATTGTTGCAAATCTCGATGAAATGAGCGATGTGTTGCTTTGGATTTCTCATTCCATCAAATTGTTGAAACTTGGAAAGTTGATAACCTATTGGTATCTTTAGGCCATCAATTCTTCTAAAGTAGGGTTTAGAACAAGTCAAAGATGATTTGGTAGTCCCTTTAAATTTGCTTTTGATGGTTCCCTCAATGAAATTTTTTAGTTAATCAATAAGGATAGAACTATCATTGGAGACTTATAAATCCTCTATAGCAAGCTTCTTACCTTTATTTGATTGTTGCCTCATTGATGTTTTAGTTTCATCATGGCTTTCATGAGGCTTTTCCTCTACCTAGCTGCCCTCAGCATTGTCTACCTTTTCTATTAACTTTGAAATCTTAGAGCTTTGCTCTTATACATGCTTAACAAGACCTTCAATAACTTTGGTTAGAGGTGCAATTTGGTCTTCAAAACTTAAAGCGTTAGTTATCATAACTGGAGCAGTATTGGAACTAGGTGAGACGACTAGGTGAGGACTAGAGAGTGCTGAAATGTTCTTGGGAACCTCATTTCCTTTTCCTATACAAAGCGGATTATCAACAACTTTAAGGATAGGATTTTGTTCAAAATAAGCTAATTGTTTTGCCACACCCCTTGTGACAATACCAACTCCTTTGGGAGCAACTGCTGAGGACTTGAGGTAACAGATTTGGATAACTTAACTTTTTCTCTAGCCATTTAAAATTTCTTTAGAGTTATTGAAAGAAGAGATGAGAAGTTAAGATTGTCCTATTGGGCATGCCAAAAATTTATAGACAAAATATTGCAATTGAATTTTAATTAATAAAAAATTTACACAAGTGCAATTATAATTTGAATCAAATTAATTTATGTGGTTTCTATTCTTTAACTTGATTCTCTTATTTTCCTTTTAACTCAGATGAATTGAATGCTCTTGCAATTCGTTAAAGTGTTTACGGATTTGATCTTATTTAAAGTTCGCTAGGCTTCTAGTAAACGTTAATTTCTTGATTTAATACTACGATTCTAAATCAAACACCAAAATTTAATAAATTTGTTATAGAACACTTCGAACATTACAAGGACTCTTTAAATACTGTTTGAAGAATGCAGTTGAAATTGGAGAAGCTTTTGAGGTTTAATCTTCTTTGATGCTGATTGGAGCTTCTAGCAATGCTAATTCACTAATTCAGTACATTAAATATGAATCAAATACCACTTCTAGCAATGCTAATTCACTAATTCAGTACATTAAATATGAATCAAATACCAGAATCTGATGAGTCTCTGTGAAGAACATTTTGAATGTTGTAAAAACGACTTTGAACTCATATAGAGAATTTGTTGAGTTGCTTAGATTGCCTCTTGCTTGATGTGTCTTATTGTCCTTTGTGATGTAGAAGATACCTCTATTTATAGGAGTGGGGAAGGTCTTGCTAACATTAATGCTTGACAAAGTGGAAATATTTAATTGGTTGAATTGAAGGGTTACAATTTAATTGACAACCCAACAATATTCTCCTTTCAAATGTATAGGATTTGACACGTGACACAATTCAATTGGCCAACTTTTACACTTGTCACAATTTAATTGGATAGCCACCTCTGTAATAAAATATCAATTTATTTATTATTTAAATTCAAGAATCATATTTGATTAAATTCTTAGAATTTAAATAATAAGATTTCCTATTTTAATTGATATTTAATACAATTAAAAAAATGTCACGTGACAACATCTAATAGGATAAAAAATTTTACTTACCTATAGTGGTAATCATAAGGAAATATAAATCATCAACTTTAAAAATAAAGATAAATTATTAAAAGCTTAAATTGCAATAAATATTAAATGAAAACAAGAGGAAAAGAGGTTAAAGAAAAAACAAATAATAAAAAATAGCGTTAAAAGTAAGATAATACGTATATATATATATATATATAAAGTACAAAGGAGAAAATATTATTACTCACTCAAGAACTCACACTCTATTGTTATTAATATTTTTGGGATAATCAATAATGTATAATGAAGAATTTAAAAAATTGCAATGGTTGAATGTGTAATTTTACGAAGACGTAGAGGAGGTTTCTAGTGCTATCTTTGGTGCTAAGAATTAAGAATAAAATCAACGGTAATGTTGGTCTTCATTTTTCACATTCAAAAAATACAAACTACAATCATTATATTTCATAAAATTTCTCTTTCTTTCTCTATTTTCACACAATTTAAAAAAATGCACTAAAAACACATACTTAAAATCTCAAGCAAACATTGTCAATGCTTTTAGAATTGATAAATTCACAGGTCATTTTTCCAAGCTAGATAATAATAATAATCATAATCATTTATTGTATAAATTTGTTATATAACATCGGTTAAATTCGGTGACCCGATCAACTAGTTAAATCGGTACTCTTAAACCTAAAACTTAGAAAAAAAAAATGTAAAGTAGGCATTAATTGGTGTTGCTAGGCATTAATTATTTTGTTCCTCTTTTTCAAGAAAAAAATATTGAAAACATAAACTTTTAAGGACGGCCACTTCTTCGTTAATAAGGATTTTAAACATTAATTTCTTTCGCCCCACGATCTCTTTTCAAAAAAAAAAAAAGTAGTAAAAATTTATAGTACAAAAAAAATATAAAAATATAAGCAATAATGCTATAATTTATGAATAACTTTTTTTATTAATTAATTACATGTTTAGTTATATTATAAAGGCTATCATATATTAATAATATTAATTATTTCAACTTGTATTTCAATAAGAAAAAAACATGGAAAGAGGAATCTTATATGGTCATTTGTCTTTTTTATTTATGGTTATGCTAAAATTAAAATCATCTTTCAATACTTTGTATTTAATAATATTTTTTATATTAATTTTTTTATAGACTTGGCCGTTATTTTTCTCATTTATCATTTAATTAATTCAAATGCATAAAATGTATACTCATATAATATATTTAATAAATCACAACAATATATGTAATTTGGGTCAATTGATTTTTGAAAATCGATTGAATCAGAGTAGAGCTGACTAGTTTGATCTTCTTTGATGGATGTGAATGTGGTTTTTTAATAGTTTTTAAGGAGATGGCGTGGGCAAAATTTTTATAATTGAATTTTTATAAATAAAATATTTATACAAGTATAATATAAAATCAAATCAATCAGACTTTTAAGGATGCAATTTCTAACTTGTTCATTTAATTCTTCTCTTAACTTGTAAAAACTTGAATATTCTTACCATTTCTTAAAGCATTTTGGATTTGATCCTCCTTAAAGTCTACCGACTTTTAAGAAAATATTAATTTTTTTATTTAATACCATGATTTTATATCAAATCTTAAACTTTGCAAAGAATGCTTTAAATTTTACTAAAACATTTTGAATGCTTTTGAATAACATAGCTACGATTGAAGTAGTTTTTGGGTTTTAATTCTTTTCGTAGCTGGTAGAAATTCTAGTTAATGTTAATTTACAGTTTTTAACAACTCAAATGCGAATCAAAACATTCTAATTTGATGAAATTCCACTAAGAATGCCGAAAAACTCCTTTGAATGCGGTGGATAGCACTTTGAAACTTTTTTCAAGACTTTTTCACTTGATGTGTGTTTTGAGGTTGTAAATGCCACTTTTATTTATAGAAGTTGAGAAGACATTCCTACCATATTCATTGGATAAGATGGCAAATTCTAATTGATTAAAAAATATTTGATTTGACATCGTTTCTTTTAATCGGAAGATTTCAATTCTTTATGCCAAAACATCTATATTTTCTCTTCTATAACTTGAGAAGATTTGATTTGACTATCAAATTGGCAAAATTTAACACCTGACGTGATTTGATGGGTTTGCTTTAACACTTGTCGCAATTTACTTGGCCAGTGTTGACATTTGTCAAAATTTAATTGGTTAGTCATATTTGTAATAAAATATCAATTTATTTTATTATTTAATCTAAAATTACATTTAAATTAATTTAATTTCTAAAATATAAATAATACAAGTTTTTAATTGATATTTAATACATATTTTATGTCGCGTGTCAACCTTCTATTAGAGACAAATTTTGACTTTCTATAAATGCTACTTAAGACTTGTTCATGAAGAATTTTACTTTGAAGTGAATAAGTTTAGAAATTTCTTATGATTGGGTTTTTTTTAACTTCATCACTATTTTTTTTCTTTTCCTTTTTTCTTTTTTTCTTTTTCCTTTTTTTTTCTTTCCTCTATTCTTTTCCTCTCAGATCTTGGTTGTTGTTGGGCTTTTAACTGTGGATCGTTTCAAACAAAAAGAGAAGGGTCAAATTAATTTCCATACCACATTTGAGCCTGTGGGCCATTTTGCTTCAAACCCTTTCAAATGAATACCTAACCTCCATTTTCTTTTAGTCCATTAAAGCTCATCCAAGCCCAGTAGCCGATGAAATCTCAACTCCAGATAGACATGGTGGAAAAGGATGACGTTCAAATTTTCCATACTAGCAAAATTGTACACAAGCAACTGCCAACAGACTTTCATGGCATCAAATCCCCAGACCCATCTTTCCAAGGATATGTGGATACGTAACGTGTTGGCAGTAGTTTTTTCTATCCTTCTGTCTTTTTGGTTTCAAAGATAAGGGAAAGGGCAAAATTCATGGACGGATTTTTTGTCTGAAAAAAAGAACTAGAATCCGCCACGGATCCTTGCTTTCCCAACTTATCAAGAATCGGTTCCTCTCCTCCTATCTCGTGGAATGGATTTTAGGAGTACGATTTTCATCTACCCCGATCTCGCGCGGCTGTTAAAGAGAATGTGATTCTCTTCCCTTTTTCTTGGCGTCATTTCCATCCGAGCTTGGGATGATGTGAATCAAAAGAAATACCGTCTTGAGCCCCGAATATTTTCATGCCGATCATCTATTCCTCGAAATCCGATTTAACGGCATATTTCCTTACTTTCCATTCCCATGACAATGGAATTGCCGTGTGATTGGGCCCGTCGACCATCATCCCCACACTCGCCCTGTCTCGTCTTCCAAAACCCCCGATCACTTCATCATGTAAGCACGGGAGGAACCATTACCTGAGTGGCTCTTCCTTGTCTCGGTCAGCACCGACGGCGGTGTAGCTTCTGCCGTCGGCTGCTCAGCGCGTTTCTGCAATGCTTTGTTTTTTTTTTTTTTTTTGGCACAAAACCAAGTCTACGGATCGAGCCGCCAGCGCCAATCTTCCTCTGTATAAAGCCTTTTTCTTTCCATGCTCTTTTTCTATATATTTTTTTTCATTTTTATTCGACACTTTTTTTTAATGTTTAATGACATTTTTTTTTATTAGCAATCAAAGTCCATGGAACATATACCTCATTTCTTTTGTACACGTACTTATCCTATAGCCCTTGGTTGTCACAATAGTAATGGAGATGCTAAATGGGCGAGTCACATTGATTTATTAGGTGAATTTCAGGACATCCTAAGCTATTAAGAGTGGATTGAAGACATTCTTAGCAGATGTGAGCTTAAGTTGAATGCTCCCAAGATTTTTGATGTTGTGTACACCTTGTTTTTCACTTATGACCACAATGTGAACATTACGAAGGCATTTTATGAGGCATGGTGTTCACTTATAAATACTCTCTTGATTTCACTTGGAGAGTTGTCTATTTTTCTTTATGACTTGTGCACAATGGCTAGACTCCTTGTTAGAGGAAGATTTTATGATGAGGTTATTCCAAGCATCTAAGAACTTATCGGTGTTAATGAGGTGTGCCAAATTTGTCTCTCACTCATGCAAATACCTATTTCATGTTTTCCATAAGCTCTGTTGTGGGATCCATGTAGGCCAATCTCCATCAGTTTTCATTGCCTAATAGGTGAAGTTTCGGTGAAAGAAAACTAAAAAATATTGTGCGCCTCCTACTTATGAGGAAAAGAGGACAATCCATCCCAAATCCACTTCTATCCTATTTGAGGGATATTAAACTTCATGAACCACAGTTTGCATTGGAGGAGGCCTTGTTTGCAAACCTTAGTATTAATGGGAGTGTTAGGGAGGATGTGTATCTAGTAGCATTTCTGCCATGCTAGCTATGTACCTTTGTTCTCCCTATTGATCAGGTTAGCTATGTTTGTCCAAATAGATTTAAGATAACTTGTATCATGGCCATTGGGCAAGCCGTGAGTCTTGTAGTTTCAGTCTTAACATCTATTTATCAAAGCTTGAACAAGATTGCTAATTCTCACCATTTATCTTTTAAGCTTGCATTTTTTGTTGCCCACTACATTTATCGGTGCATATCTCATTATTTTAGGACTTACTTCTAGGTTTTCAAGGATGATTGAGGCTTCAAGATGGTAGTGTATTCTAGCAAAGGATGTGTGGAGTACCATGATTCGAGTGAGGCTCAAAACCGCATGCATAAAGGTGAATCTGCTTCCTATACTTACAATGTGATTACTAGAGGCACTAACATTCCCTACGTGGACAATGATGATCTATGAGAAATTGAGTGAGATCATTTTGTGGTTATTCATTTGAGTTACCTATCTCTAAGGCGGAATGGTCATTTTAACATTGAGCCATACAATCCTCATTGATTCATATGCTAATTTGGTTACTTTCAAGTGGTGCTTAGGTCTCTTGTTAATGATGTCAAGTAATGCTTTTTAGAGTATGGTTTTTGATATTGGTGCTATGCATTTTGTTTAGGTCCATGGCCAAAGCATGTTTCCCTCATAGCTTAATTAGCTCGAGGAGATTTTCTCCTACAATTTACAAGAAATGGTGGTTCCATGTTCATGACAATTTCTTTGAGGAGAATATTGCTTGTCTCCTTGACTCAACACATAGCAAAGAGGCTGGCTCATCTACGAGTGATATCCATGGTTCCTTTCCTATGCTTGTTACTATAGTTGATCCACTTGGTGCACCTAAAAGAGAAAGCTATTCACATTTTGTAAGGTAGCAGTAGTAGTAATGTCACCAATAAAAAGGACTAGAAGAAATTTTGGTTCCTCGCATCCAAATGATGATGGAGTTTCGAGTCGTAGGCAGTCCACGAAGGACTATACTAAAGGTATTTTATTAATTTGATCCTCCATACTTCCTTCATTCTTCTACTTTTGTTAAATTCTTCTCTCTTACTCTTTTAGTTGGCAAAACAAGTATTTAGGAGTGATGACATTAAAGGTTCACAAGGGTCCAATTGTGAACTGAATCAGCCAATCCCAATTCCTTCTGGCAACAGAGATACCTTAGCTCCAGCTTTTGAAGTAGCCAAAGAATACCTCCTACAGTAGTCATAGTTTTTGAGGCCAAGCAATTTTTCCGTAGCTATCAAAAGGAATATATTCAAGCTATGGGTGGGCCTCCCTGAAAG
Organism: Avicennia marina; assembly: GCA_019155195.1. Taxonomy (NCBI): domain Eukaryota; kingdom Viridiplantae; phylum Streptophyta; class Magnoliopsida; order Lamiales; family Acanthaceae; genus Avicennia; species Avicennia marina. Next base: position 9,401,669 of record CM032758.1, on the reverse strand, counting down.
GACAGAGAAGACCCTAGTTGAGTCTATTTCATTCATAAGGTATAATGGTTATGTTTGTTTTGCTTCATACTCCAAAAAATACACATACTTCAATCATTACACTTTTTAAATTTTAAAATTACTCTTTTTTACTTTTACACAATTTACAATAAAAGTACACCTAAAAATACACACTTAAAAAAACACAAACATAACCAATGCTTCCTTAGTACTTCAATTTATGGAGGGTTTTGACTAATTTGACATTTCTCACTTAGAAAATTTGCTTGGAGCATTATTTGCCAAAACCACAACTTATAATGATGTGAGGTCTAAAGCATCTAAAAAGTTAATAAAGAAGGTTCTTGTTAGCAGCTTTGCAAGGCAAAGGATCGGTTGTAGGAAGCTCAGAGCAAGAAAAGCAAGAAATCTGAGTAGGTTCAGCACATAGAGGCAGAGTTAAAAAGTATTGAAGAACAACTTTTTTCCTTGAAAGAGAAGCAGAAGAACCTATCCAAATCTTTGTGGCTATGGACCCAGTCTCTTCAAGATGTTACACATCTAAAGTTAAAGAGATTGAGGAGGAAGTCACTGCCACAATCAACAATTCTCTATTAGATGGTAAGATGGCCAAGTCCTTGAAGTCCTCGAAGGCACTTGTGGAGGCTACTAAAAGAGAGTTGAGTGATTTGAAGTTGGCTTTGTTCAGACTTCCTTTTCTTTATTTCAAAAACATTGTAATTATCCATTTCAGTAATAAAATATCAATTTCCTATGCTTTCTATTATTTAATGAAGTGCCGCCTTTAGCAATTTATAGAGAACATATCGTTTCACAATTTTAAGACTAAACTTGGGAAAACTTCCGAGCTGCCTACGTACATTATAAAAGGATCAAGCCATTATGTAGTTCAAACAATTTGGAATTTCAAAGGATTTAGCCGCTTGCAATTTATACTCTTGCGAGTTAATTACAATTTAAACTTGTATGTCAAGGAGCACTTGTGTTTTTTTTTTTGTTTATATCTTTTTTTACGTTTGTTTTTTTTCATGGATAATATCTTTTCAAAAACTTGCATTGATGGGGTCAATGCATAGTCCATCTTTGGCAACCAATTTGCATGCACCATTGGTGTATAATTTCTTGGTCATGTAAGGGCTATCCCATTTTGATTCGTACTTATTTCCTGTATGATGTGTGGTAATGATGGGTCTCTTCACAAGGAATAACAAGTCACTAACTTAAAAGGAGTGAAAGCGCACTATTCTATTAAAAACCTTTGATAGGTGAGCCTAATAGCATTCCAACTCTTGTTGAACTTCTAATCATCAAGAGCTTTTAGTTTTTGGAGGCACAGTTAGGCATTATCTTCCTCTGTTAGTTCATCTTGTATAGCTATCCCTAAGGATAGTATTTATTGCTCAAGCGAGACAACCACCTTGACACCATGCACCAAGGTGTATGAAGTTGCTTGTGTAGAGGTTCTGTAAGTTATTTAACATGTCCACAAAGCACTTCCAATCCTTTTATGCTAGTCTCTTTTGTAAAGTGTTTTGTTAAAAGCTTCAATGAGGCCAATTGTTGAAACATAATACATTCAGGACTTTCTCCACTTAAACCTAAACTTTTAGCACAACTTATCAATCATGCTATTGGAGAATGGTTTTCCATTATCAGTGATTAAGCATGGAGGAATTCCATAGCGATAGATGATGTTGATGCTAATGAAGCGGCAACGTTTTCCTTTTTCACCTCTTCAAGGGGAATTGCCTTGATCCATTTTGAAAAGTTGTCTGTGGTAGCCAAGATGTAAAGATGTCTTGCTGGGGACTTTGTCATTAGTCTAACCGTGTTCATGTCCCAACAATTGAAATGCCATAATGTGATAGTAGGGTGCAACGACTTGAGTGGCTGATGGATGAAATTGGCATAGAATTGACATGCTTGGAAGTTTTGGGCAAATTTAATGCAATTCTCAACCATAGTCGGCCAATAATACCCCATCTTTTTTATGCAAAGGTAAAGCTTTGGTTTAGATTGATCAATGCCACGAACTTTAGAATGAGCTTCCTCTGTGGCTTGGGCTGCTTCATTATTGTTTAAGTAGTGCAAGAGAACTCCTTTATATGACTGCCTATAAAGTGTATCTTTGAAATGGAGAAAGTGAGGTGCACACCATGAACATTAACTTAACGATGTGGATCTTCTAGCAACTTTTCATACTTGAGGTAATCCACGAAAGGTTGACACTAGTCTTTCTCTTCCAACTCAAACATTTCAATGGAGTAGCTTTCTTCATCTTGGCAATCTTCATCTTCGAGGATTGGGGGAGTGACCCGGCTTTCACAAATGAGTGTGTGAGACTCCTTTTCGGGCATGACCAATGCAGAAGTAAGCTTAGCTAATCCATTAACTTGCCAGTTCTCTTTCCTAGGTACATACTCGATTGACACATCTTTAAGCCATCCCATAAGCATTTTAGCATAATTTAAATATGGAAGTAGCTCAGGTTTATTTTTATTTTCTTGTGCTAACAAAGCTCCCACTGAGTATTTTTGTGTGGCGATGTATAAAATCAATGGGCGTCTCAGCATTGATGTAACCAACACTAGAGGCTTCATCAAATATAACTTCATATTTTCAAATGACTTTCTACAAGATTCATCCTACTCAAAAAGAACACCCTTCCTTGTAAGCCGATTGAATGGTTGGCATTATCCAGCTAGATTTGAAATGAATTATCTAATGTATGCTAGCTTTCCTTGAAGACTTTTAAATTCATGAATATTTGAGATTTAGGCATTTTCAAGATTACATCATTCTTTGCTTGATCAATCTCCATACCTCGTTGTTGGACAACAAATCCCAAAACTTCCCACAAGAGACTTCAAATGCACACTTCAACTAGTTAAACTTTAGTTAGTATATCTACAAACATTTAAAGATCTTCTTTAAATTATTGAAGTGGTCTTCCTTCTTTCTTGACCTAACCACTAGGCCATGAACATAACACTTAGTACTTTGTGGAGCACATCGTAAAAAATTTTCTACATGGACCATTGGTATGTGGCCCTGGCATTCTTCAAGCCAAAGGGCATTACTTTATAATAATATATGACTTTGGGAATGCGAAAGGTAGTTAGCTCCTTATTCTCATGCACCATACATATTTGATTATAACCAAATGATATATCCATGAATGAGAGTGCTTTATGTCTAGTAGTAGCATCAATTATTAACTCAGTTATTGGAAAAGGAAAATTATCTTTGTGGCATGCCTCATTTAAGTCTCTAAAGTCTACATAAACTCGACTTTGCCAATTGTTTTTTCTCATGGGATTATGCTAGAGATTTAGGTGGGATATTTAACTTCCTAAATAAACGTGTCCTCAATGAGCTTGTTTACTCTTATTTCAATTAGGGGAATCAACTTAGGTCTAAATTGACGTGGTGCTTGTTTAACTGGCTGGGCTCTTTTCTTCATTGCCAAGTATTTTACAACCACTTTTGGATCTAACTCAAACATCTCTATATATGACCAAACAAATACATCTCTAAATTTACTTAGCAAATTAATGTATGCTTGTACTTCTTAACTAGGTCCTAATGAAGGTCAGTCGTGGATCGTTGTCATCTCCCAAGTTAACCTCTCTAAGTTCATCCACAATAGCTTCAACTCATTCCTCAAGTTGAGGAGGTTCTATATCAGTATCCTTATTGAGTAGATTTCTTTCACTCAAGGTGATGTAATAGGATGGCCCAACACTTTCCCCGTTATCTTCTTCATGATCCGCCCTAACATTTGTGGGATGATAGTCTTCGTCTTTGCTTTCAAGACTTTATCACACATGATGACTACATCCATACAGCACTTCATCCTTGATGGGATTCGACTTCAGAGCCCTAAATCCATTGTTTGCTTTCTCTTGCTTTGTTTGTAGTTTAAGGCTTTAGAAGTTCTTTTTGGATTTGGGCCATGTCCCTAGCTTATAGATGGGCCAAGTCTATTAAAGACAAACTCTGTGCTGGCTTCTTTTGATTTGTTAAGGAGTGACTCTCCTCAATGATGTGATTTGTTGTCGCCTTATTAATGGATATGAAGCAGACCATACTCTATGAATTTAAGACCAGCTCGTAGGTTTTTGCTTGTGTGTTGCTAACGCAACTTTCCTAATGGTGAATTTTCTTGCGGATTATATTATGCTTAGGTAAGGAGTTTGTATGCCTTATGGCTAAAACATTTAGATATTCTTAATTCACGTGCCTTAACATACTTCTTTTTGAATTCCTTGAGTGGTTGAGAAGGCGAACTCCTTTGGGTTAACTAAGTAAGGGGAAGCACCTAACCCATAATGGCACCATTCTTTACAGGCTCTTTCCTTAAGTCACTTTTAGAGGAGGATGGGTCACTTGACTTGGTTTCCTTTTGTTGATCTTCCACCAACTTTACCCTTACTTAAGAAGGGGCATCCTTTGAGGTTCCTCCTCCATTCAGATAGTACTTAACATATGCAAATTACGATTTAGCCTTAGTAAAAGGCTTCCTATAACTAAGGACTTTCTTCACCATGCCATTTTGGCTGTACTTGAAGCACTAATGCCATGTGAAAGAAACCACTCTATTTTCATATAGCTATGGGCAGTTGGGGAGCACATTGTAAGATGTTTTAGCATTTATCACATGAAACAAGGCTTCAGATTCCATGTTATCTATCAATAATTCATCCTAATAGTCCCAAGACTCTCTATACCCTTGATTAAACCCCCAGATCATCAGCCTATTTGAAAGTTCATCCATGAGGATTTCTAATTCTCTCATCGTGTGGAAAGGTAGAATTTTCATTGTAGAGCTCTTATCAATCAAAATCTTGTTAACCTTTTGTTCATGTATACATCCAGAAACAAATAAGGGCCTATTGTGTGTTGGGAGCCCAACATTAAGTCTTCATTCATGAAGGTGATCATGGACATGCAATCTCCTGTGAATGTGTGGCTTTTCTTTTGGAAGCATTTAGCTTTGTCAAGAGAGCCATCGATCTGATTGTCTCCTTTAACTTGGTTATTGAAGGTGATAGAATTAGCCTTTGCACTATCATATTCAAGTGTAATTTTGCCTTGTTGGATCAATTTCATGGCTTTACCTTTGAAAACAAAACAATCATGAGTTGGATGCCCAACTAAGTAGTGATATTTGTAATATTTAGGGTTGTTGACTTTTCTAGCCTCAGCAGGCCGTTTCATCTCAGGCAACTTAATGAGGTTTGCTTTGAGTATGTTATTGAATATCTCCAAAACACCGGAGTTAAGAAAAGGATAGGTTTTGATCTACATCTCCTTCAAGCTCAGCCCTTTTAGCCTTGGCGGAGCCTCTTTCTTCTCATTTGACCTTTCCTTTCCCTGTGGTAGGAATGTATACTTGATCCCATAAGAATAACCCATTATGGATTCATGACCTCGATTTCTAGGATTTTGAAATTAGTCCCAACTTTGGTTAGGGTTTTTAATTTGAGTCCAACTTTTGTTAATTTTAGTTCCAAAAGAATTCTTCCGTTAAAAAATAATGGAAAAATTTGGAAAAAGGAAATTGCATAACACATGCCATTAATTTCAAAATTGATCCCAACAATTAAACTTTTAGAACCAAAACCAAAATTTTAATTTAGTTTTATATATTTTGAAAGTTTAATTACTTTTTATTATATGAAATTAAAGTTTAATAAAATCAAAATTAATATTCTATTTTTAAAATTAAATTATTGCAAAATTTTATTCAGTATATAAAAATATATAAGAATTAAAAATAAAAAGAATACCAAATAGAAATATCTTGTGAAAATTAAAATATATAATAAAAATTAGATTCTTTGAAAATTAATTCTCTATTTTTAATAGGAAATTCATATAAAAAACTTTATCTAGGTATAAATATTAATAAAAATTGTAAAATAGAAATACACTTTTGCTATACGTTATACAACATCACATTCAAAACTAAATTTTACACAACAGGTTTTTTCTCAACTTGATTAAAATAGTAATTAAAATATAAAAATAATATTTTCTGCATTGTAGTTTACAATTTCATTTGTAAAAATTTTTTAATTTTTAATCCGTATTTTATTTAATTAATTTTATAACATATATTAAAAATATTTTTCTTTTCTAATCGATGATGGGGAATACAGTTTGTTTGTTTTTGGTGAATTTAAAGAAACTTTGAAAAAAAAAAGAGTGATCAATAAGTACGATTAAGTCTAATTCATTGAGACAAAACTTGAAATTCTGAAAAAAATTAAATGAAAATTTTTTAACCATTTGTTTTATTCTTGAATTTTTGAATTTAATTTATTAAAAAGCAATATAAATAAGATTAGTATTTTACTTTGCTTTTGAAAATAAAATTCTGAAAATATCAATTAAATGGGAAAAATACACAAAAAGTGAAAATATAATATTAACAAGACATTATAAAATGAAAAAAAATTAAAATATAAATATATAAAAATTTTAAAATAAATATTTTATTTACAATAATACTTCTATTTTCGGTTCCAAAAGATTAATTGTTGGGACCAATTATAAAATTAATGGTGCGTGTGAGCGCCCATGATTTTTCCCCAAAATTTCCATCTATTATTCATGACAAAATTCTTATCTATGCCTAAAATTGGCCTCAAATTAAAAACATTAACCAAAGTTGGGTTGGTACTAATTTCATAATTTTGGAAAGTGAATCTTGATTGCATAATGAGGTATTCTTATGCAACTAACTGATGTATTTTTGCCCTTTCTGTGTAATTGGATGGACTTTTCCTTGACCGTCATGGACCCTTTATTTGCCTTGATCACAATAGACTTTTTATTTTGGGTTTTGATGAAAGGCTTGCCTTTTTTTTTTTTGCTTTTCTTTGGAGTTTTCTTGCACATGTGGCCCATAAACTCTATTGGCTACATTTTTAATACCATATTATGGGTATAGGTGGGCAATTCCTCAAAAGTCCTAGGTTGGATTATTTGTAGGATATATTTCAACCGCTAGTGCATGTTTTGGATGCACATTTCTATGCTAAAGGCTTCTGGCAGCCTATCATTGCAACTCAAGCTTTTGTTCCTCCAAAAATTAATGTGCTCGATGATGGTCTCATCCTTCTATTATTGAGTGTTAGTAAGTCTAATCATGCTAATTGTTCCATTGGTGCTATAGAAACGGTTGAGAAACTCTTGCTTCAATTGTTCCCAACTATCAGTAGACTCAGGCTCTAAGTTAGTGTACTGGTCGAAGGCATTTCCTTTTATTGACCAAACAAACTATCTGACAAGAAGATCATTGTAGGTTTCGACAACATTGTAGGTTTCGATGAAATGGGTAATGTGTCACTTCGGATTTCCCATCCCATCAAACTCTTGGAACTTAAGAAGTTGATAGCTAATTGGCATCTTTAGGCTATCAATTTTTGTTGTATAAGTCTTTGCATAGGTTAGGGACGCTGTGGTGGTCCTTTCAAATTTGTTTTTGACGATTCTCTCAATGAAGTTTTTCAGTTGATCTGCAGGAATGAAACCATTAGAGGAGGCTTGGAGTTCCTCAACAAAAGGCTTTTTTCCTTTGTTTGGCTGTTGCCTCATTAATATCTCGCCTTTATCATGAATTTCATGAGACTTTTCTTCTACACGGCTAGCCTTATCATTGTCCACCTTCTCTATTAGCTTTAAGAGTTAAGAACCTTGATCTTGCACGTACTTGGCAAGACCCTTAATAATATTGGTTAGAGCAGCAATCTAATCCTCTAGACTTGAGGCATTAGTCATTATGACTGGAATAGTGTTGGAAGCAGACAAAGGCACCTAGACGAGGACTACAAGGCACCAAACTATCTTTGGAATCCTCATTTCCTTCCCCAATGTAAAGCAAGTTATCTATGGCTTTGAGAATGGGGCTTGGCTCAGAGTATGCTAACCCTCTTGCTGCACCCTTTGTGAAAATGCCAACATCTCTGGTAGTAGTCCTCGGGGAACTTAAAGTAGGAACCTTTGATGAATTAGCTCTTCCTCCAGCCATTTAAAACTTCTCGAATTAGATTAAATAAGAGATGAGAGGTAGAGATGATCTCATTGGGCATGTTAGAAAACTTGTGGATAAAATTCTTTCAATGGAATTTCTATAAATAAGAAATTTATACAAGTATAATTTGAAATCAAATCAATTAGAATTTTGTAGGTACTATCTCTAACTTAATCCTCTTATTCTTTCCTCAATTTGAAAAAACTTGAATGTTCTTACTATTTCTTGAAGCATTTTGGATTTGATCCTCTTTAAAGTCCATTGAACCTCCAAGAAATGTTAATTTCTTAGTTTAGTACCATGATCTCATATTAGAACTTGAAATCTATTGAACTTTGCAAAGAACGCTTTAAATGTTGGAACGCCTTGAATGCTTTTGAATAACACAGCTATGATTGAAGTACTTTTGGGCTTTGATTCTCTTTAGAGCTAGTTGAAACTTCAATTAATGTTAATTCACAGGTTTAATGACCTAAACGTGAATCTAATGTTATAATTTGATGAAATTCCATGAAGAACGCCAAGAAAGCCAAAGAACTCCATTGAATGTGGAGAAGAGTACTTTGAAACTTCTTTCAAGATTTCTTCACTTGATGTGTGTGTTTCAAAGTTGTGAATGTCACTCCTAATTATAGAAGTGGAGAAGACATTCTGCCATATTCATAGGACGATGTGGCAAATTCTAGTTGGTTAAGAATATTTGGTTTGATATTGTTTTCTTTAATTGAAGATTACGATCCATTTTGCCATAACATCAATATTCTTCTTTCATAATTTGAGAAGATTTGACTTGGCTATCAAATTGGCAAATTTTGACACATTACATGATTTGATGGCCTAGCTTTGACACTTCTTGCAATTTAGTTGGCCAATGTTGATTTTTGTCACAATTTGATTGGTTAATGTTGCTACTTGTCACAATTTGATTAGTCAGCCATATTTGTATTAAAATATTAATTTGTTTTATTATTTAATTCTAGAAGTTGTATTTAATTTAATTCCTAAAATATAATAATAAATTTTGTTTGTAATTGAAATTTAATACAAATTTTCACCGTGTGTCGCCTTTCTATTAAAGAAAAATTCGGATTTTCAACAAATGGAATAATGGTTAATTTTTAGTATAAAATTTACTAATTTAAGTTTTTAAATACTAGAAAATAAATTAAAAGAAGAGGTTATTATGGTAAGCACACATTGTGTAACCAAAAATCAAACGTTAACAATAATACATGGTAATTAATATAATCAATCTATTCTTTCGTATTAGGGATAATGGCCTAATTTTGGTTTCATATTATTAAATCACTATATTTTTATTTTAATGTTTTATAACTTGTTATTTTTCAATTATATTTCAATATAATTCTACACTTTTTAAAAAATTACTATATCTTTTTATTCATTATATATATTAAAAATTTTCATATGCTTTTTATTTTAAAGTATTTTTATTTTTATTATAATTTATCATAAAATTTTAAAAAACATAAAATTTTTGTCCATCCAATCAGTGTGACATTATTATTGATGTGGCTTGTTATCTTCTTCGTGAGAGTAGCACGGCTGGATGGATGAGTGAGCATGGCAGGATGGTTGAGTAAGCATGGCTAGATGGACAGGTAAGCACACTTCCACCTTAGCTTTGCACTTTAATCCACTTTATTGATGATCTGTTGCTATGATAACACCCTCCATCAAGATGAGCATTGATATTTTTCATGTTTATCTTAGATATTAGCTTATCAAACTGCCTTGTACACAGACGTTTAGTCAAGGCATCAGCTACTTGATCTTCTGTTTCGATGTGTCTAGGATCAATGGAACCCTCATGCACCTTTTCTCTAACAAACTGAAGGTCAACATTAAAGTGTTTTGTTCTTTTGTGGTGTATGAGATTTCTACTTATCTGCAATGCACTCAAATTGTTACAATATAAAGGGACTAGTCTCTTAACCTCTGCTCCAAATTCCTTTAGGAGGTTCTGTAACCAAATCAGCTTACATAAGCATGCACCCATTGCTCTCTATACTCAGCTTCTTGCCACCACATTTTTGTCTTTTTGACCTCCAACTAATCAAGTTTTGGCTAAGGAACACATTGCAACTAGTCACAAATCTCCTTGTATCCAAGCACCCTCCACAGCCACTATCCAAAAACCTATGCAATTGAAGTTCTGATGACCTGGCCATGAAAATACCTTTCCTTAGGGATGTCTTTAGACACTTTAGTACCTTGAAAGTTGCTTCCAAGTGGTGTTGAGATGGTTTATTCAGAATTTGGGACAAGACATGTAATTCGTAGCTAATGTTTGGTCTAGTGAAAGTTACGTATATTAGCCTTCTTATTAGCTATCTATACAAAGTGGGAGCATCCAGTAACTTTCATTAAGTTGGTTAAGTTTATGGGAGTAGCAACATGTTTAGCTCCTAGTAATCCATTTGCATCATGATGTTCAATGCATATTTTCTTGACACAACATCAATCCTTCACTTGATTTGGCAATCTTGATCCCAAGAAAGTATCTTGGTGCTCTAAGGTCTTTCACCTTAAATTTTATGTTGAGATATTTCAGTATAGGAGTAACTTCATTATGATTCTTGCTGCTAACCACAACATCATTCACGTACACTAACAACACTACTATCTCCTTCTTTTCAATCTTTTAGGTGAACAAGGAATAGTTAGACTTGGATTGACTGAATCCATATTCAATGAGAGCCTATGTCAACTTGGTATTCCACTTCCTAGAGGCTTGCTTGAGCCTATATAATGATTTTCTTAGCCTGATGTGTTTGTGATGTTGCTGCTCCTATGTTCATACCCTTAAGGAAGTTTCATGCAAACTTCCCCATTCAAGAATGCATTGTGAACATCTAGTTGTTGCATCTTCCAATCCCACATTGTAGCCAAAGAGATGAACAATCTTATTGTTGCTTGTTTTACAATTGGACTGAAAGTTTCAGTGTAATCAAAGCCTTCAATCTAATTATACCCTTAGCAACCAGTGTGGCCTTGTACCTCTTCATCTCTCCATTTGATTTTAGCTTTATTTAGGGTTTAGGGTAATGAGGCTTGGAAAAGGACTTTGGCTAAACAAGGGAGGTGTTGATGTCTTCTTTCAACAATAGCATTCTGTTAAGGGGTTTTTGTGCAAGATATCTAGTGAATAATCCCTTTATTTGTGAAGAACTTTGTTATATTTAGTTTTGGAGCATTATGGGCTCTTATACATAGAATTCTCGGAATGAATTGGGCAAGAATCATGTTATAAAAGGTTGGAAAAATAGATTGAACATCAGATTTATTTCTCATTATGTATGTCCAAGTACATCTACTGAAATCATCTGTAATGGACAAGAAGTAGCAAAAGCCTCCTATGGCTTCCTTTGAATAAGGTCCCCATGTGTCAATGTGAACTAACTTAAAATAGCTTTTTGTATTGATTACATTGGTAGGAAAAGGCTTTCTTTTCTTATTTGCAAGTGGATAGATTTCCCAAATCTTTTGTGACATTGAATCAATGTAAGGGTAGGAAAAATGTAGCCTATCTATTATATCATGAGAGACATGTCCTAATCTAAAGTACCATACATTAAACATTGGAATAGATACCATGTTAATCTCTCTATTTGTTCTGACTTAGGCTGGATGTGGTCTGAAGGTTGATGATTTAATAAAGTTCTGATGGAGGATGAAAAGCCCTTATCTAAGTTCAGCAATTCCAATCATCATCCACGGTAAATAGCCATGATGTGACAAGTATGAGAGTTAAAAATGAAATAACAATTGTGTGCTTAGCCAATTTACTAATAAAGAGAAGATTTAGACTAAAAGAGTGCACAAAGAGCACACCAGTTATGGTTAAGTGATGAAAGATTCTAACTAATCCGTTGTGTGTTACTAGTACCCTCACATTGTTAGGTTGGTTGAAAAAAAAATCATTATCTGGTTTGTGTGAATAGAACAGTGATAGTGTGTAGAAAATATGTTCTGATAATCCTATATCCATTATCTAATCACATGTGAACTTGTATTGTTATTGCAATGACTTTGTGTGTGAAAGGTCGACAGGAAATGATATAAGGAAAAGTGAGCCTGATCAAGAAAAGAAGATTTGCTGCTTGAACAATTGAATGGTTGTGAGGTTGTGACTGTAGTAGTGTTTTGTGCATTACCACTCTCTAGTATCCTTTGTGTGGAGGACACATTGTGTTTACTGATGCCTTATAAGTCCAATATTTTGATGATCTTTTGATGTGTTCCTAAGTCAAAATCACATCTTCATCCTTACCCTCCTTAGCTAAAATTGCATGCTCCTCAACGATAACATGATTAGTTGATTTCTAGTTTCCTTTCCCTCTCAATTTTGTGAATTTGAAGTTTGGTGGAAAGCTTATGATCCTATAACACCTTTCCTTTGTGTGACCTTTCTTTCCACAGTGTTTTCATGTTTCTTGTTTTCTATCCTTCCTCTCTCTACTGTAGCCAAAGATGATGCTTCATCTCTAGAACTTTCTCCTTCATTTCCATTTCTTTGTCCTTTCTCCACCATGATTACATTGTATGATTCATCAAGTGAAGGAAAGGGCTTCTGCCTAAGAAGCTGTGACCGATTGGCTGAATAGATATCATCCAAACCTGTTAGAAACTTATACACCTTATCTCTTTCTTGCTGATCAATGAACTTTTGGAAACACATGGGATTGCATCTTCCACAAGTATAATGGGGAGAAGGCCTATATTTTCCAAGTTCCTCCCAAATTCCCATCAATTCTTTGTAGTACTCATTCATTGTATGCCCATCTTGTACCAAGCTATGCAAATTCCCTTACAACCTATAAAAATGGTTATCATCAAGTTGGGAAAACCTTCTTGTTAATACTTCCCATATCTGATATACATTCTTGATGTAGAAAATAGTAGATGCCAATGAACTAAACATTGATCTCAATAGCCAAGCCACCATAAGATCATTACACCAACTCCATGCAGTGTGTAGGGGACGATCTCTAGGGGGCTTTGTGATGGTTCCATCTATTAACTCTCCATTTTATTCCTTACTGAGAGGGCAAGAGTAAAGGAACGGCTCTAAGTAGCAAAATTTGGCCCTGATAGTTCTGGTTGTGTTATGACACTGCTGTAGCTATCACTTGGATGGATGAAATACGGTGAATGAACATCCTCTAGTTGAGGATGTGATCTGTTGGGGGCTTCTTGTTTGATAGATCTAGATGATGACGACATGATTCAAATCTGGAGTAACAAGAAGAATGATGGTTGAGCGTTGATAGATGATGAGTCAGGTCGAATGAAAGCCCCTACTGAACTCCAGGATCATTTCCATGGCTCTTATGCCATGTTAAATTCAATTATCGTCAAGAATTTAGGTGTGATTGATGTGAATGAATCAATAAACACTCTTGATCACAAGCAGAGAGGAGCTTCGATTCAAAGGAAAGGAAACCAACTTTCATTCAACTAAAGACTTAATTATAATTAACTATACATTAGTGAATGCATTTATTCAGGTTTCGAATAGCTACTCCTTCCTACTCAAAGAATAACTGTAGGTCATCCTAACTACCATGCGCTAATATAATACAATCAGTTAACCAACTGAAAATGGCAGCCCCTCAGGCACTGTTCCATTAAACTGCAAGTCAGAATTACAAGTTAGTTTGATTCAGCGCTGCTTCCAAGTCAGCTGCACTTCCACCTTAGCTTTGCACTTTAGTCCACTTCAACGCTAATTTGTTGCTATGCTAACACTTAACATTAAAAAGACACCTTGCTGAATTGTACTTTCATTTTTCATTACATACTTTTCTCTTTTTTTCACTAATATTTTCTTATGTGCACATATTAAGTGTATCCCATCTCTAGTGATATATTAAGGTTATGTTTACTTGTATTGATGAGATAAAAGACTTACAACATGATTGGTATGCAAGAATGGAATAGAATAAAAATAGAATGAATTCAAAAATAGAATTAAATTGAAAAAGGAATGAGATATTTTAACATATCCCATGTTTGATATGCTCAAGGAATTGTATTGGAAATAAGAAATGAATGAAATTATTATTCTATATTTATGAATGGTAATTAAACTTAAATAGCATGAATCAAAAATGAATATTTTTAATCAAAAAACATTATTTAAAAGTACTAAAATTAATTCAATATTTTTTTGTATGTTTATTTATTAAGTTATTTAATAAATATCTAACATGGATATGACTACACCATATTACAATATTTATATCGTGCACAAATGTTAAATATTTATATGTGTAATAAATAATGGAATAGACATATATAATTGGTATAATGTGTTTATTGTAAAATAATTATTTATATAGTTTTTATTTTTAACTTTATATTGATATTAATTGTATGAAAAGTAAATATACAATTGATATAATTATTTTAACTACTTTTATAAGTAATATACCAAATGTTTATGATCATATATATATCCATTATATTTATTAAGTATAGCAACATATACTTTGTTTGAAAATATATATTACTAATAAAATTAAATTTAATATAAATTGTGTTAAATTATATATTGTTGTATATGGGTGTCTGTGTTTGTGGATGCCTAAATGTGATTACATTTTTGATATATTTAGCGTATGTTTTAGTTATATTACAAATAAGGATAAAACAATATATATTGGTAATACATATGTATATATTGAATTTTATTTATACTTGTGTAATCTATATATATATATATATTTACATATGATATTTTTAAAATTTAAATTATTTAATAATAATAATAATAATAATTATAATCATAAATTATATTTGTTGAACTTGGACACCGCTGAATTCCTGCCAAGACGCACGCGGCTCCCACTGCCGTTGTCGAAATTGTCGTTGGAGGCACAAACATTGCTAAAATTGTTGTGCCGCCACTCCCGCTCCCACTACCATATACACCGAACCGAACCGAACCGAACACGGAAGCCAAAATTGTTGCACTGCCACTCCCACTGCTATGTTTGGAAGCTTTAGTTTATTTATATTTATATTTATTTATTTATTTATTGTCCATAGCCCAACCAATTTCAACCAATTCATTCTTCGACCCAATTCTTAAATGATCCTCAAGTAATAGGCCCAATTTGGCCTACGAATACCAAGTTTAATTTGGCCCACAAGTATCATACCTGATTTGACCTATGAGTTCCAAGTTTAATTCAATTTGCAAGTACCAAGCTTAAATTTGATCAATCAGTACTAAATTTGATTTGACTTGATCTGCAGTACTAGGTTTAATTTAATTCTCGAGGATTTAGTTTAGTTAGACCTATGAGTACAAGACCCAATTTGGCTTGTGAGTACTAAATGTAATTTAGTTCAAAAGTACTAGACGTGATTTGACTCACAAATACCAAACTTAATTTAACCTACAAGTACAAAACTCAATTTGGCTCATGTTGGAGATACTAAGCTCTTTCTATGTTGTACTTTATATTATTTGGAAACCTATCCCCATATTGTGTGATGAATTAAAGTTTAAACACAAATTTGTGGCTAAACTCAAAAAAATAAATACATAATTGGCCTATGGACTCAGTAATGAGATCAAGTTATGATGTAATTTAAGTAGTTATATTTCTTGTGAAAGATAGGATTATTCACAATTTACACTATTGTAGGCCTGTAGTAATATGCAATTTTAGCTCCTGCATCATTAAGCATTTCATTTGTTTTGATAGTTTAAACTCGTGCCAAGGAGCTTCCAATTTTGAGTTTAATTAGACAATTTATATTTGTGTTAATGAGTATTTGATTTTAAGTTTGATTAGGTAGCTTAAATTCATTTCAAGGAGGTTTTTTTTTTTTTTTAATTTTGTGTGTTGTTAGACAATTTATGTCCATATCAAGGAACATTTGACTTTGAATTTAATTAGACAATTTAACTTGTGTCAATGAGTTTTTAATTTTGATTTAGGTCTAATAGTTTATACTCTTGTCAAGGAGTTTTAGATATTAACTTTAGTCAGATAGTTTATGCTTATATTAAAGGACTTTGATTTGATAGTTTATGCTTATATTAAGGAGTATTTTCTTTTGAATTTAACATGACAATTTATGCTCACATCATGGAATGCTTTCTTTTGAATTTAACTTGTTGGTTTATACTAGTATCAAAGAGTGATTGACAGTTTATACTTATGCCAAAAAGCATTTTGATTTGGAATTTGACTAGATAGTCTATGCTCTTGTTATGGAGGTTTGAAAATTTATGCACATGTTAAGGAGTCTTCAATTTGGTTTGACAATTCAAACTTATATCAATTAGTATTTTGATTTCGAATTTGACTAGATAGTTTATGCTTATGGCAAGAATCATTTAATTTGGTTTAACCATTTATGTTTGTATTAAGGAGCCTTCAATTTGGTTTGGCAGTTTATGCTCGTTTTAAAGAGCATTTTGATTTTGATTTGACAATTTATACTCAAGTCAAGGAGCATTTTTTTTATTTGACTTTGGTAGTTTTGACTCATAATAATGACCATTTCTTTTTAAATTTAACTTGACAGTTTATACTTGTATCAAAAGAGTATTTTGACTTTAATGTGATTAAACAGTTTATACTTGTATCAACGAGCATTTCCTTTCAAATTTAACTTAATAGTTCATACTCGTATCAACAAGTTGATGAATTTAATTTGACTTTTTGACATTTTATACTCATATCAAGGAGTGCTTAGGGAAAAAATTTAGATAATTTATGCTCATATCTAATTCCTTAATCTTTTTCATTTTTTGTTTTTTGGTTTTTTTTGCCTTAAAAGTTATCATAAAGAAGTTGGAATAACTTAGAAAGAGAGTGGCACATAGCTGTTGAGAGCATTTGTTGTCTTTGTAGAGGAATAATACGATCTTAGATTGGCAATTCGAGTACCATTCTGATTGCCTTTTTCATGATCCTTTCCATAGGTAGTACTCCTGTGAGTGGTCTAAACTTCGATCCTTATTTCTTTCTTCATATTGTAAAGGGGAGCAAAGCCTGTTTTTTGCATCCTCTATTGATAGATCAAGGGCCTGTCTATCATTGAAGGATGGAACAAGATGATGAAGAAGGCGACAAAGGTATGGAGGAAATTTGGGAAGAGAACAAGGAGATCTTTGAAAAGAGCATTTCCATTAGCCAATTATGTGTAGTGGTAAAGAGGAAGGTGTCACTTATTGTACTAATATTGGCTTTTTTCTATAGGTTGAAGAACGAGAAAGCTATTCGCTGACATATAACTTGATGCCTTGAAGATGCCTTTTTGGGTTTTTTCATGCCCCTTGTTTCTAGGTGGACAAAATCTACCAAGGACGAACACCAATACAATTCCTTCCTTTTGATCGCACTATAGATGGGGTTTTGTTAAACATGCTGTTGAAAATTTTGGAACCAAAAATTTCATTTAAAACATAGCGGAAATTAATGTTCCCAAAAACCATTTAATGGTTCCTTGTGATTCAACAAAAATTAAAGAAAAGTAGAGAGAAAATAACTTGTTTTTTTGCAAAATCCTAGTTCAAATTGTTACGAATTCTAGGCACTATTCTAAGAACAAACACCCTCTATAGTATCCATACGATTATGCCTTTTACAAAAATAGAGGTGTGCTAGCACCTTGAACATTTTCACTATAACATTCTCTCAATATATATATATATATATAATTTTTTTCCTATATATATTTTTCTTTTTAGTATTTTCGCTTTCAGCAAACTCTCTTATAAAGAGATGCAAAACTACGTTTTATAGAGACAGAGACTCACACTCCAAAATAGAATCCTTAACAATTAAGGATACCTAAAATTCCTCCAATAAATCCGAATTTTGCTTTTGGAAGATCTCATAAAAATTTAAATTTGGTTGACTATGTCAATATAGATTGAATTTGTTTGTTTAAGGATCTTTAGAATTTGGAATTTTGATTACCAACCAAAATTTAAGATTTTCTTAAAATTCAAATTTTGATTGTTATCAAATAATTCAAATTTCAAAAAATTTGAATTTAAGTCTCTTCTTTGTTTATTTTTCTCTAACATTCAAGATTTAAATAAAATTTAAATATGAAGACAAAATAAAATTCTAGAGAGACAATACATCTAGATTCAATTAATTTCAATAAAATTAACCTTAAGTCTGTCTTAACTCGATCTAAGTGTATGACCCTATAGGTTCACATAAGGTTAGCATTGGGCTTTAATCTCATGTCGAACCTAGAAGTCATAAGTGGCCTCTAGCAAGGCATAATTACCAAGTTGAATGAATATCAGTAATTCGATATAATCTAATCTGTAACTTACGTCATAATCCTTTTATTTCATGATATCTAAATTGAACATAAGGCATGAAAAATGTTACTCTTTTGTTGTTCAATCATATTATTTCTATCATCAAGTGGACTGATATAACAAAAGACATTGAATTTTCTATAAATTAATTTGACACAACCATGCATTTTTAATATCACTTATCAAGAGGTCTAAAGATATTTCTCTTATAATGAGAGGGATATATTCTATTTCAATCACTCATCTCCCTCTACATCATCAGCATTATGTTCAACCATAATATTTATAGCCATTCGATTAAAGACAACGTTTGATTGTGTCAAAATATAATGTTTCTCATGTATGAAACTATAATGACTTGAGGTTTAAGGAACTAATGACATAGCTATCATGGGTGTCATTTATGACATTAATCCTTGTAGTGACCTTTTAGTGGGTTGATCCAGTACCTTTTTCTCCAACATGTATCCACGAGTTTGATTTGTATCTTCATACACATAATTTGTCTCATAATCATCTATTAAACCTCGTACTAGTCTTAATTTATTTTTGTTCCCATAATAATGAGCAACTAGGGACATTTAGAATAATATTTGTAATTATCCATGGACATTATTATAAAGTCAACATGCAAATATTATAATAATAGATTCCTCCAAATAAAAAGGCACAATCACTAACACATACTTAGTGCTTGCTCAAGGATTCTAGCTTGTGTGGCTCCTTGAGAGAGTTTACCCAAAGGCAAGTGTTCTTGTGGCTTATATCCTATATTAACATGGAGCTTGTATGATTAAGGGTCAAAACCCTTTTGTTGTCCTTAACTCTTGTGCCTCCACATGTTCCTTCTTGATTTCTTGGATGGTTAAGAAGGCAGTCTTTTATCAATTTGGGTCAAGGGCAACACCAAATCCTTGAGGGTGTTATCCAATTTTAGCTCCTTTCTTAAGCATCATTCAAAAAGACATGTATCATGCACTTCACTCTTCTTTGTTTAATCATCTTATTCAGTCTTAGTTTGGGGGGTCTTTCTCCTAGAGTTTCCATATTGGTTGAGTAGTATTTGGCGTCAGTAAAGTGTGACTTAATTTAGAGAATGGTTTGCTATCACTCGGTGTTTGTCTTAACACACCATTGTGGCTATATTTGAAACACTAATGCCAGGTGGATGGAACTACCCCATTTTCATGAAGCCATGGTCAACTAAGAAGTAAGTTGTGTAATGTCTTAGTGTCTATGATATGGAATAAGGCACTTGACTCCATGTTTCTATTAGCGACTTCATCCTTATAGTTCTTAAGGCTCTTTGCTCTTCTCTTTTTTGTTGAATCCTTAGATTATTAATTGACTATTTAATAGTTTATCCATAAGGATCTTAAGTTTTTTTAGCACTTGCAAGGGCAAGATGCTAATTGTGGAGCTACCATCAACCAACATTTTGTTGATCCTTTACTCATAGATGTAGCTAGAGATGAATAGAGGTTCGTAGTGGGATTGAGAACTCAACATCAAATCATCTGGGTAGGCTAGGGTAGAGACATGTAGTCTTCAACGGGCTTGTAGCTTTTCCTTTGTTTCCTTTGGAAGCACCTAGCTGCATTAGGGTGACAAGATTTGCGTTTGCACTATCTTCCTTGAATGTGATCTTTCTTTGATGGGCTAGCTCCATGACTTTATCCTTAATATGAATTTGTCATGGATAAGGTGTCCAACTGGGCAATGACACTTGTAATATTTAGGGTTAGTGGTCTTGCTAGCTTCTTTAGGCCACTTCATTTTTAGCAATTTAATGAGATTGGCTTCAAGTAGGTTATCAAAATATCCTTAGAACATTATAGTCGAGAAAAGTATAAATTTTTGCTTGTATCTCCTTTGAAGTCTAGTTGTTTGAACTTTGAGCAGCTTTTTTCTTTCTACTACTTTTTTTTTCCGCATCTTAATAGGTTTAACGTGTATTGATCTACGTCGTCCTTATATTAGAATTAAATTTGTATTAAGGCCAGTACTATAGTGAATTCGAGTGTTGTATCCACAAGGAGGAGTAATGTGTTTATCAATGTAACTAGAATTCTCTTACTTAACCTTGAGAATGTAGTGAAAATAAAAATAAATAAATAAAACAAGCACTTAGAAAGCCAATGTATCATAATTAAGTAGTAGAGTACTAAATATTGAATAACCTAGTCTCTGGTGGTGTGTTGGTTTCCAGTATATGCCAATTTATGTTAATTATCAGTTTAATTGTCTTATTACGAATTGCTAATTCTAAATTCTATAGGGTATTTTTTCAAACTCTTCTAAAACTTTAATTCCAAAATTTAGTGGTATTTCTAAGAGAAATCGAGTTAAGTTATTAGGTTTTGTGATTAACAATATGTTGCCTGTACTAATCCTATGGTTTCACCTTGTTATTGTCATAAGACTAATATTTATAATTGTATATCTAGCGGTGAGTTTTACTTCCGTTATTTTTCACACTACCACAAATTAATTATAAGGTTGATCAAATCTTGTAATTACTAGCCAATTCTCCAATTACAAGTAATAAAAGTAAGGGCAATTAAGCATAACATCAAGCATGCTTGTTTCTACCAAACATAATCACAAGAGACTAGAGAATAGTTTAGCACTCATAATTAATTCAACAAAACCCAATGTAAAATTATTTAATGTTCAAAACATGATGAAAAACAATAGAAAAGTAGGAGAAACTTAATCTAAAGTTTTGCACATTGTGTGGAACAATATGCATCCTTCAACAATAGTGTGGATTTCTCTATCTCCACCCTTCAATCTTAGTTCCTCTAGGTTTCTAAGTGTTTAAAGTGTAGAAATTAGCCTAAGATGGTCTACAATATGTGTAGAATGTGTTTATATGGGTGCATGGGGTCTAAAGTTTGTGTATGTGTGTGAAAAAGATGATTTCACCTCAAAAAACTGTGTATAACAAGTTTCTATGTTGTGTCACATGGCTATGATGCTTGATTCCATGGCTATGAAGCTCCTGTCCACACTTGTGAACCCAGGCATGGGTTTGCATAAATCTTCGCATATCAATTTTTGCTGTTGTGACTCTAACTCTCGCATGCGTGCCATGTACCACTATAGTCATAAGCTTGATTGCAGTGCATTCTTTGCAAATAGTATGCCTCTCTCTCTCTCTCTCTCTCTCTCTCTCTTATTTTGCTATTGTGGCTATGCTTCTCATTACCATACCAAGTACTTCCGCACACACAACCCCAATTGCAAAGTATTTTACTTCATCCTCAAGTGCACCTCGCTTTGTTACCATGACTCCAATCCTCATTGTCGCAAACTATTCTCCCCCACTTGCAAGCAACAAGTTTAGCCAATTCCAAAATACATTGCACTTGATATGCACGGTTGCATCTTCCAATCCCGCGGCCACAACTTTCATCTTTGCAGCAACAAACCTACCATATAGACTAAAAATTACATTTTTGTATACAATTTGTTCAGAATTAATCCATTAACCTTAAAACTACATTCACATGCCTCCAAATCACCATTGTTAATATAATTCATACATGACAATATATATCTATTTTTGGCTCATATACATGCAAAACTTAAATAGAATAGGGCTACAAATATGCTACAAAAACACATGTTATTATGTATCGTCATAAATTCTTTATTTGGAATTTCAATGTAGGACTTGCCTTCTTTGTACTTTTTCTTATGGAATTCTTGGACAAGTCGGTCCTCGACTCCTTTTTTGGCCATGCTCAACTCCATATTGTGAATATGAGTGGGCAACTCCTAGAAATTTTTGGGTTAGATTCCTTGAAGGATATATCTTAACCCCAATGCATACCTTGGATGCACATTTTGATAGTTGAAATTTCAAATAGCTTATCTTTGCAATTTAGGCTTTGCTTTCTCTAATGGTTAATTTAGTCAATGACAGGCTCTTTCTTCCACTGGCAAGTAATTATAAGATTGATCATATTGACAATTAGCTTAGTGCTATAGAAGCAGTTGAGAAACTTATGCTTTAGTTGCTTTTTAGTTGCTTTTAGTTATCAATAGACCCAGGCTCTGGATCCATATACAAGTCAAATTTACTTCCTTTCTTTTTAACAACTAGGCAAATTGTTTGACATGGTAGTTTCCAAAGGTCCTGACATCATTTTATGTCGTTATGAGGTAAGCCATGCGTTGCTTTAAGTTCCCCTTGCCATTAAGCAATATGAATTTGGGTGATTGATAACTTACTAGCATTTTCAAACTATTAATCCTTGTGCTATAGGGTTTGGCATATGCCATGTATGACTTAGCACCTCCATTAATTTTATTTTTGACAATTCCTTCAATGAAGCCTTTTAAATGATGGATAAAGATTAGGCCATTTGCAGAGACTTCGAGCACTTTGGTAGTAGGCTTCTTCTACTCGCTCTTTTGTGGATGCGTCTACCTCATCATGGACTTCAAATACCTTCCACAATTATATTGGCATCAACGTTGTCCATCTTATCCATTAGATATGAAATCCTGGAGTCTTGATTTTGAACGTGCTTGGCGAGCCCTTCAACAACTTAAGTTAGCGCAACAATTTTGTCCTTCAAACTTGAGTTATATTTATATATATATATATATTAATTTTCAATATATATATTAATTTTCACATAATGTTATCTATATTATGTTATTAAGTTAATAAAGTTTTTTGGTTACATGATATTAAATGACATAATTGCCATTATTTTATATTCTTATACTTCTTTTATATTTTTCTTTCTTTTCTTTTAACTTACTATTTGACTATATGTTTACTCTCGAATTTCCTCATTCACTTAATCTTACTTTATTTTTTATTTTAAATATTTTTATATTTTTAGTTTTTAAAGAATTTTATTTATATTTTTAAAAATAATTTTATAATTTATAAGCAAAGTTGCATACTCTAATTTTGCACTAGAGTGTGCTATTTTTGCTAGTAATAAAATAAGTAATTAACAATTTAGGTGGAGGAGGAAAAAGAAAATCTTGCTGGTTTCAATTGATTTGGGCCCAATAGCAACAATCATATTCCAACAAGCAAAGTCCAATATGTGTCCAATATCTTTCAGTTGTGGGAGCCAATAGTAAGCCGAAGATGGTCTAGACCGACTTATGAACCAAACGATGTCAAGAGTGTGCAAAAAGAGTATTTGGCCAGGCGGGGTTGAAGATTTCTGAGAGAAATTGGGATGAAGCTTGGGGTCTCACTGGTGGTGTCGAGCAAAATGTAAAAGTCGATGGTGGTGGCTGTGGACCGTCTCTTCCACCACAAGCTTTATAATTGCTACGTCAAGGGCACCTCTAACTTCATGGCTCACGACGAGCATAATCAGTGCAACATCAGTGATCGTGTCCATGCTCTTCGATTTGTCTCCTTCGAACTATCTTTGAAGAGATGGTTGAGAGTGTAGGAAAAATATAAAGTATTTCAAGAGATTTTATTTTTTACATTGAAAAGTCAAGAAAAATTTTAAATATTGAAATATATCTTTTCAAACGATTGTATTTTTTTTTTAACTATTGTACCTTTTTTAAATTGTTTTTTTTAATAGTTATAATTCTTCAAACAATTTTTTGCCCAACAGTCACGCCTTTTCAAGTGGTGACTTTTGGAATCTATTAATAGAGGCGTTCAAATCAAAAGAACAAGCATGACTGTTCTGTTCTTATCTCCTTTGTTTTCCCTATTATTTTCACTACAAATGTTGCTGGGTGGTTTAAATAATTCATTGATCCCTGAATTTTCTTTTTAATAGAAAAGAATTGAAAAGATGAAAGCTTGTTTAATTAGAAGAAATATTTCATACTGTTGATACAAATTGTTGCGCAACTCAAACCATGATTTTCTATTGATTTTGCATTGTGTCTCTAATAATCTTGGAAATTAATGGTGCTAGTCAAATTGGATTGAAATTTGAAAAACGCTCAGCTAAACGGAGCCTTGTACTCATTACCCTCACAGTCCTTACCATGGCTGTGTTGGACTGTATGCCATGCACCATGGTTCCACTCTACGAAAGCTTGGGAATCGGTGACGCCCTCTCCAGTATTGAATCTTTCACCAGCCTCTTATGGTTTGTTGTGGACTCGTCACAGAATTCTTTCGTTGTCATGATCGGAGCGTCTTTCTACAAATAAATTCTATGGTGGAGTGAGAGAGGCAACCTATCTGGGCATTCCCTGAAATCAGTCCATCCCCTTTATTTGAGTGATGCATATGGAATCATTTCAGATAATAAGAAAGTACACATGATACGCGCCAAAGCAGTTAGCAATTTCATCAAATCTCTGCTCCCAAACCCACCTAGCCACTTCTGGGTCTGACAACCATAAAGTGTCGGCGTTTGCTTGCTTTGGGTGATGAAAAGTGTGGGACAGAATTTCAGGAAAGAAATTAAGTGGATAAGAGGACTCCCACAATTGCATCTCAAACATTCTGGTGAAAATATTCCCATTGCTGAAGAGGCCTCTGTCGTTCTTGGGTCATCTTTGTCTCCACCGCGGGATCAATCTTCCGATAACACTTTGATTGGGGAATTGAAACCAACGGTGATCCCATTTCTTGCAGCCTATGGAGGCCTTTGAAAAGATTGCTAATTGAAAGACTGTTAACATTGCTGACGATCTGCTAGTTGTGATGGTTATGTTCAGAGCGAACGATACCAGTCCTTTAGAACGAAGCAATGCGTTTCAGCACACACCTGTCTGGTCACCTTCTCCAAGGACGGGTTTGTTTACTCTATAAAACCACACATACATACCTCTACATGTTCAAATTTTTGTGCGAGTAGTGGCGACGATTGAGAATCGAGTAGTCGTGAGATGCATATTCACTTTGTTGTTCCCTGAAGGAATCTTCTCTTAAAGTCCACCTACTAAAATTTCTCTTGATTTGGCAGAATGGTCTCCTTTATTGACAACCTGCCCGTAGTCTCACTGGCGCGTGAAAGAACACCATGGCTGAAATCTCTCAAGTGTGGTCATGAGAATGTCCAGAAAGAACCAGGAAAGTATGCAATTGAAAATGAAATCTTTCGCCTCTACCCGTTCACAGAAGATCATTCGCTAGAATAACTCGTTGATCCAGAAGGTTACCACCCAGATATGCGAATTCTCCCCTGTTCTCTCTTGCTCTGAATTTGTTACAAAACCTGAGGCTTTCGATTCTAATTCAGTTTCCTTGAAACCTCTGCCCGCATCAAGAAACGATGCATCCAGGAGTTGAGGAATGGATCCCTCAAGGTGCTACTTCCAAATGGCACTGCGAAGAACTGACCCGATTTCGACTCAACAGAGATGACAATTCAGACAGGAGTAAAAGAAGTTGAAACGGGACCGTATTGATGTCATTCATTCTCAAAACGAGGGCTCTGTTTAGATGCCACCACCAATTTAATCATCATGTTCGCCTTTCTGCTGACTGTGTTTCTTGTTTAAGTGAAGCATTGCACGTTTCAAAAATTGGAGCAGCCGTTACATAGGATTGAAGGTCGTGGCCTTTCACGGTACATCCAGGGGATCATGAAAGAGACATGATGTTCGGTAATTCGAAGCAACCTAGGATTGTAGACAACTCTTTGAAAGGTTGACAAGGACTGTCTGTAAGTTGTTTTCAATTTCATCTAAGTGCGCCTGCAACTATAAGGTACTTTGTTTTCTGTTCATTCTCTCTTCTTTTTAATTTGGATCAATGGAAAGAGAATTCAAGTCAAACCTAATTCACAAGTTGGGTTTGTGTTTTGATGCATAACAAAGGGAAGTCGCCCTCAGGCGAGTCATGTACAAAGATATAACAAGAGCTCTTGCAGCAGATCAAAAAATGTATGAAAAGTTATACCGCCTGTAAAACATTTTGTTTATGAAGGTTGAAGCTTTTATGCCCCAAAAGGAGGTGTGGTTGATTGACTTGTAATTATCTCAAGATGATGTGGATGGGAAGCTGACTCAAGTCAGAGAAAATAGACCCCTAACAGAGAAAGCGTAATCACTATACGAAATGAAGCAGCGGCTAGCACGCTAAGCTAAGATCTACCACTTGGAGAACGCGGAGTACAATTGTTTACCTAATTTCTTGTGAAATTTATGAATTGTGGGGGTGTTTCATCAATTTGGGTTAGGATATGTGTTTGCATTTTACAGTTAAATAAGAAAAATGATTACTTTGAAATGAATCAAATTATAGGGATAATTTTTCCAGAGAGAGTTCATATATGTGCAGGACATATATGTGGATAGTCCCAAAATAAGATTGGACAGGAAAGATGAAATGTGATTTTTGTAAATATTATTTATGAAAATTCTAATTTGTGTTTACATATGAACTTCGACTAAAAAAAGGTAAATAGCGTTTAAGTTATTATATGAGTTTATTGATATAATTTTTTGTGTAGAAGTTCATATGATATGCAAATCATATGTATGACATAGCAAAGGAAAGAAATTGAGAATTAAATCACGAAGCTTTATGAATATCCCATGAGATGGAATATGCCTCGGGGAATAGCACTAATGCTAGATCTTATGTTGTTTGAAGGATTAGCACTGGTGTTAGATTTACATCATTAAGTGAGATGGGCTAGGCCGACATGGGAGTCACCTCCAAAATATTTGAGTAAGGTACCATTTTGGTATCTTGTGTAGTAAATTTTTATTGTATTTGAATAACACAGTAATGAAATTTGGATATGCAATCCAATTGAGAGGTACCATGTTAGTATTTTGTGTAAATCCACTAGTTATTAAAATTTAATGGAGGTGAGGTGTATTGGCATGGAAATTAACCAAATAAATAATTGATGTGAAATTAGAGTATATAAATCTGGAGTTGGCTAATTTTGAGGATGATAATCATTTGACTAAGGATTTGAGATACTTGTTGTGGAGTAACGATTACTATTACTAAGATATGATATTATATTGAACAGCATATATGCTTAAAAGATGAAATAGTTTTTGTTAATTGTGGAAAGTCAGAGTTAATTTTAGGCCGATCTTTCGACTTGGCATATGGATTGAATATTAATTCTTTGAATCAAATGTGAAATGAAACTTTGGCCAACTAGAAATCAAAAAAGATAGGAATCCAAGCCATGTGATTGGAGATTCCATGAAGTAAGTTCATATGGATAAAAACAAGTCTCTATTTGACCATGAAACACTCGATATGTAAGTCTCATTAGTGTTTTTGAAGAAGAGTACTTGAGCTTACCAACTTTTGAGGATAAGTCTTTAAGACTCTTAATAAATTCATAGTCTGAATGGACGATGTATTGGTAGTATATACTTGATGAATTCACCTATATGAGAGTAGAGTGGGGCCACTCGTACACGATTTTGGCCAACTTGATTAGAGCTTTCTTAAAAATCTTTTGATGTAGAGGATTGTTAGAAAAATATTGAGTATTTCAAAAGATTTTATCTCGCACAATGAAAAGTCAACAAAATTTTCAAATATTGAAACTATTGGATTTCCATAAGATTTGCCTATAAAAATCAAAACTTTTAATCACAAATAATTCATACATGCACTTTAGAATATAAAGAAACAAATTCCACCCATTTTTGTTGCAAAACACATAAGAAATCATATATACAAGTAAAGGTGCAAAGTTACCTTAGGATCGTTTCCAAACAATTTTGAATGTGATCCTTGAGTTGTAGCCCTCAAACCTTAACCTCTAACTTGTCTACACACCTATGAGATCACAAGTTTTTTCTACACCCTACAATACTTCTTTTGTGAAGCTCTAACTCAAACTACTTTGGGCAAGAAGGGATTTTGAGTAAAAGAATTTGGAGAGGGTGGCTAGGGGGCCATTCCTTCTTGATTGAAAGGGTTGCACAAATTTTCTTAGGCTGAATTGTGTCTTGAGCTTTTCAAACACCTCTTTAAGTACCTATGACACAAGGATTTGGGATATGGGCTTTATAAGTACTTCTACATGGACCTTTTAATTAAAACTAACCTATAGACTTTTATTCATTAATCTCATTAATAAATTAATCCATATACCATTTGATTATTAATTTTCATTAATAAATAAAGCCCAATTATGTCAAATTAATTTAATTTAATTAATTCCATTAGTTGAATTAAATTCTTATTGTATTTCTAATTAATAATTTTATCATTAACAAACCCCAGGGCGATTTATTTAGTTCAATCTAATTATAATTAAATAAAGTATTTCATGAGTCTTTTCCAATCCTGTATGCAACATATCAATTTAACTCTCATAATACATCATAACCTTATGTGTATGATACTCTAGATTTATCCTTAATTGGTAATGAACATAGTTCGAAGGATATTGATAACATCTAGATTATGGCCCAACTATAGTCTAATTAAGATAAAGTGAATCGGATCACCATAAACCTTTTCGATTGTGACTAGAAGTCACCTAAACCTTTTGTTTTACTTTATCTCAACCGATTAATAGTTATTAATTTAGTCAAATTCACAAACTTGGTCATATGAGCAGTCGATACTTCCTCATGAGATAAATGTTCCTATTAAAATTTCTTTTCAATTACACACTACCTTAGCTAACGGTTTTGGTCTTATACGACACCACTTACGTAGGACAAATGCCTTACTCACTTATAAGGAGACAAATTCCTTATTGAATGCACACAACTCCATATGCATCAAGGCAATGATATTTTGGGTTCATAACCTTATCTCATATTAGGATAGACATTGACTCTTAATGCCCTTATGACATGTTGACCGTTATGCACACAAGGAAACCATGCCATGTCAAGTCTAAGGTTTACACACACTTAACAAGATCATGTAGTAGGATGTTGATAGTCAAAAGTGAACTTTATGCTTTTGCTTTCTTCTACGAGTTATTATCTGAATGTTCATTCTCTAATGGCACATCTACACACATGTATTCTTAATATCTCATACTAAACGATATGACACTTATCGTACAAATATTGAGTGTACATGTTGTACTGACTCTTGCATTTCGTTTAGAGTGTTTATGACTTATGGACAAGTTTGAGTGATTAAGTACTAAGACAAGCTTATATCCATATTCATAACTTTTTATGAATCGAGCTACTTAAATCAAACATATAGGCACATGCAATACTTTACGCTAATCAAGATTATATGTATGAAAGACATGCCAAGAGATTGATATAAAATTAATATTTTATTAATACCTAAGTGAAAAATACATATACAACTAAATGTCTTCTAGTATCTCTCATTTTTAATTAGTAATAAAGGGCATATCACTAACAATCTCCTATTTGCACTCTAAAGCTAATACTACTAACGCCAATCGCTGTGGTACCTAATACCCATCTTTTTAAGATGGCAATCTAACTATATTTGAGTTATTGGCTTGATAAATGGGTCTGCGATATTGT
This sequence comes from Avicennia marina, assembly GCA_019155195.1. NCBI lineage: Eukaryota > Viridiplantae > Streptophyta > Magnoliopsida > Lamiales > Acanthaceae > Avicennia > Avicennia marina. The sequence goes on along the minus strand of CM032758.1, from coordinate 9,371,889 downwards.
CAGTTGAATCTATTTTCTACATGGTTATTTGCCCTTTCTAATGATTTCTTGAATAATGTGATAACACCTCTCTCTATATATTTAGATTTTTGATGAGATCTTGGTTCCTTGGCTTGTGTGATTATGCCATTATTGTTATAATAAATAGGCACCAACTGATCCACATTTGGAACCACCTGAAGTTCTATTATGAACTTTCTTATCCAAACAGTCTCGTTCACAGCATCACATGCAATGATGTACTCAACCTCAGTAGTGGAGTCTACAATCATACTCTGTTTGAAAATCTTTCAATTGTTTACTCCTCTATTAAGAGTAAATATAAACCCGAAGATAAGCTTTCTACCATCTACATTCGATTGAAAGTTAGAATTGGTGTATCTATCTACCTATAGATCACCATTTTCATATACAAGTTCTATATCCTCAATTCTTATCAAGCACTTAAGTATCCAATGCTCTTTACCAAAATTCACCTGAAGCTTGCTCATAACACTCACAGCACAAGCGATATCTAGCCTCGTACAAGCATTTCATACATTAGGCTCCCTACAGCTGAAGCATATAGAATTGCTTTCATGTTTCTCCTCTCATCATCCATCTTTGGATACATAAATTTTGAAAGATGGATGTCATGCTTGAATAGTAACAATCTTCTTTTAGAAGCTTCTGTATAGAATCTTTTCAATACTTTGTCTACATACAAGGCTTGGAAGAGGCTCTATCTCTATAAATGTGAATGCACAAGATATAGGTCACTTCTCTCAAATCTTTCATGGAGAAGGTTCTGAATAACTATGCTTTAACTGAGCTTAATATCACAACATCATTCCCTATCAGTAGTATGTCATCCACATATAGTACAAGGAATGTTATTACTCTCCCACTAACCTTTTTATAGATACAGGGCTCATCTTTGTTCTTGATGAAGCCAAACGATTTGACTGCACCATCAAAATGAAGATTCCAACTGTTTAATGCTTGTTTAAGGCCATAAATGGATCTCTTAAACTTGCACCTTTTTCAAAACTGTGTGGTGGCACCATATAAATGTTCTCCTCAGGCATCCCGTTGAGGAAAGCGATTTTGATATCCATTTGCTAAACTCATAGTGCAAGTAGGTGGCTATCACAAGTAGAATCCAAATAGATTTTAGCATGGCTATTGGTTAGAAAGTTTCCTCATAGTTAATTCCCTCCTTTTGATTATAGCCCTTTGCCAACAACTTAGCCTTTCAGGTCTCTACCTTACTTGCAAAACCAATTTTCCTTTTATAAACCCACTTCCATCTGATGGGAACAATTCCCTCGAGTTGATCCACTAGAGTCCATACGTGCTTCATATGCATTGAACATTTTGAATGTCACAGCCTCCAGTGACTTTGCTGAGTCCTTATTTGTCATTGCTTGATTATAAGTAAAAGCATCATCACCATGATCATTATCTCTCATTACAAACTACTCCTATCCATTCTCTAGGATATAACTATATCTCTTTAGTGCTTGAGATATTCTACTTGATTGTCACAATGGTCGTGTCTTAAAAAGTTTCTTTTAGATAGGAATATTCATTAGAAGCTCACTACTTTATTCTTTGTGCTCAACTTCCTTGACCACTATAGTTTTACTTGCATCACTTTCTCAAATGAACTCATCTTTAAAAAAACGTGCATGATACCCTATGACAATCCTATTGTCCTCAGGTATGCAGAACTCATATCCCATAGAGCTTCTAGGATATCTCGTAAAGTGGCTCATAATAGTCCTCACCTCTCTAACTTATCTATTTTGATCTTCTTAAGATAAGTTGGAAATCTCCTTAAATGCGTAAGGCCTAGCTTTCGTCCATACCACATTTTATATGGGGTGGAGGGGATAGACTTAAAAGGTTTCCTATTTAAAATATATGTTGTGGTAAGAAGGGCATGTCCCCATAGGAATATGGATAAATCGGTGAACCTCGTCATAGATTGAACCATGTCTGATGGAGTTTAGTTCTTATATTTAGTTATGCCGTTTAATAGAGGAGTTACCGGTAGTGTTAATGGTGATACAATACCATTCTTCTTGAGAAACTCAACAAACTTGGCAAACTTAGCACTCATATACTTACCTCCACGATCTGATCGTAGTACTTTGATATGTTGGCCAGTTTACTTCTCTACTGGTGCCTTGAATTATTTGGTAAATGTTATGAAGTAGAGAAAACCTCCTCCTGCTAGAATTTCATTAAATGACCTACAAATGTCAGTGTTGACTAGTTCCAATACCTTAGTAGCTCTTTTGACACGTCCATCAAATGAACTTCAAGCCATCTTGCATAAAATATAAGGTTCGTAAGTTGGATGGGGTTTCTCTCTTAATGTGCCAATAAGCCCATATTTCTCTAACTTACTAATCTTTATGTCCCTAGTCTGGCTGTCCAAAGTGCCACAAGTGCTTGAGATTTAAACCATCCCTTAGACATTTATTTGAAATGGTGTTGATTCCATTACTATCATCTATATTCAAGTAATACAAGCTATTTATGAGAGATGCCATACTAACCAATTTATGAAAATAAAAAATATAGCACACATTGCTTCTAAAAGAAAATTCATAATTCTCTTTTATTAATAAAGGAATTGGAACAATGTTTTGAAGCCAATTGGTTAATGAAACACAATCTCTCAAAACTGAGCTATAGCCTTATGATAGTTTTATTAAAGGAGTTCCAATCATGATGGCAGCCACACTTGCTTCATTTTCCACCTCGACCATCACTTATGCTTCTCAAACATCCTACTTTTGACCAAATCCTAATTTAAAGTACAAATGTGAGAGGAACCACTAAAATCTAAAATCCATGAAGTATAGAATACACTAATGGAATAAGATGTTTCATAAACATAAATTTCCTTACTGCCCGTTGCCTTCTTAAGGCTATGGTATTCGATAAAGTTCCTCTTCTAGTGCCTAATTTTGCTATAGTGGAAACACTTTCCTTTCTTTGTAGAAGTTTTGACCTTCTTGATACTCCTACTAACCTTATGAGCAGTAGGGTTCTTTTTTGTCTTCCTCTTCTTAGCGCACTAGAAGAGCTAGACATAATAATAACCACCTCATTTTTTTTCTCCTTCACGACTTTCTGTAAAGCCACTAGCTTATTGAGAAGCTTAACTAGTGTGCACTTAATGTCATTAATGTGATATTTCATAATGAATTGTGAGAAGGAGTCTAGAAGTGACTGAAAGATCAAATCTGTCTGCACATTGGCATGCATGAAGAAATCTAGTGACTCAAGCCTCTCAATAAGTGAAATCATCTTGAGAACAAGCTTACTGAGGTCACCACCCTCTGCCATGTGCATCATAAACAACTGTTTGGATATCTTATATCTAGTAGTACAAATTTGCTCACCATACAACTCTTATAGGTGGTACAAAATCTCCTTAGTAGTCCGCATCCCCTCGCGAGTCCTCTGAAGATCATTGTTCATAGTAGTCAAAATGTAGCTCTTGACCTGTAGATTATCATCAACGCATTTATCATTTGTGCTTTCTCCTCCTCATTGGCTGTATCAACAAGGGCCTGTGGGATATTGACTTTCAAAACATAGTCAAGGGACTCTAGATTGAGAGCAATTCCTAGATTTCGATGACAATTAACATAGTTGGGTCTAGTCAGAATATTGGTCTCTAATAATTTTGAAAGAGGCTTATACTTTATTTAGATAATAATATACTATAGAAAATAAATAAGATTTGCTGGTTTGATTGTTATATGTGTTATCATTGTAATTATGAACTTTAAATCAAAATGGGCTCCTATTAGATTTTTTGAATCCTACACCATAGAAAATAGAAGTTCTATTGGTAAAATATCCTTATTAGGTGATTAGGGTTTTAATTGAACATAGCATACCTCATGTAATTAGGTCTTAGCATGCTAGGTTTAATGAGTGGCAATTCTTGCCAATGCATTTCATGCACGGTGGTCTAATCTTTCCTTCAGTCCATTGCCTAACAACACCTTACATAATTGATTCTTAGCATCGTGGGTCAATTTAAGTTACACCCACCAATTGACAACTCACTAGATTTGAACTTCACCTATGCTTAACCACTCTTAAGGTGCATTATCTTTTGAATGTTGCATCTAATGCATGAAGTCATAAATGTGCTATTAGAATAGGACCCTACTAATACGATGATATCACACACTAAACTACACATAAGGCTTTGAGTCGGTAGAGGGTCTTGATAAACATTTTGTCAATACAACTTAATATTATTTGAGGACGTTTTCAGGTCCATGGAGATTAGGTTTCGCTTTGCTTATTATTGATTGTTTTTATATCTCGTACATTCATCATAAATAATATGCAAAAATTAATAGTAGAGAATTATAGACTTCTAGATCTAATTCGATCCAAGATTAGATCGTACACAAGTGTGTGAAATCCTATATTATTATATAGGAATTTTTTAAAAGCCTTTGCCTTGGTCTTCATAGCATCATAGGACCCACCACGTCTTGGAACCTTGAATGATACCAACTCTTGATGTCTTTTGTATTTTATAAATGCATGTAACATACAATGGAGAATCCTATTTTACGTAATTAAAAATAAAAACTGAGCATATGCCCTTATAACCTATTAAAAATTAATTATACAACCAATAAAAACCAAAATAAAAATAAGTGCATTTATCTATAAGTCTCTTAAGTCCATAATTCAACCAGAACATTCATCCATTATAATTATACATCACATGTATAATCAAACAATTCCATTTAATGATAATTTTCATGACCTACGCATTTCATACATTAGTTTTTGCTCCTTGAAAAATAATTTTTCAAAATTAAAATTGAAAAAGAAATTTTTGCATAGATAGCACTCATGACGAGCCTCCAATTCGCAATCACTGAAGTTGGTAGCGACAAGAACCCTAAGGTTCTATCATACCATTGCTTGTGGTTGCGAGATGCCATGTTGCAATCATGAGGCATGCTTTACAATTGTAAAATAGGATTGCGGGATTCATGCAACTCCATAGTGACGTCATGATTACACAATTGAACATCACGACGACGGGAATTCTTCCTGTGATCACGACAGATTGTCACGAAACGCTACAGGCTTTCTATAGGTTCGGTTTTTTGATCCAAGTTCATTTCTTTTCCAATTTTTTCAATTCCAATCACTCGTATAAAATTTTTGAAAGGTTTTTTATGTATCTAATACATGTTTAAAGGAATTTAACATAATAGCTAACATCGAACATGGAAGAATCATTAAACTTTATAGTTTTACAAGAAAAACCATGGCTCTAATACGACTATTAGATTTCCAAGGGATTTACTCATGGAAGTCAAAACTTCTAATCACAAATACGTCACACATGCACAGTGGAACATAAAGGAACAAATCTCACCCATTTTTGTTGCAAAACACACAAGAAATAATACATGTGAGTAAAGGTGTAAAGTTGTTAACTTAGGAACTTTTCCAAAATAGTTTTGAACATGATCCTTTAGTCGTGGCCCACAAACCTAACATCTAATTTGTCCACATAGCTAGGATGATCACAAGCTCCTTCTACACTCCAAAAATCTTCTTTTGTGAAGCTCTAACTTAAATTACTTTGGGTAAGAAAGAATTTTGCCAAAAAAGAATTTGGATATGGTGGCTAAGGGGCTGTTCTTTCTTGCTTGAAAGGGCTATGTAATTTTTTTTTTTTTTTAAGTTTAAAGTGTGTCTAGAACTCTTTAAGTACCTCTTTAAATAGTTATAACATAAGAGTTTGGGGAATGGACTCCATGGACCCTTCTACATGGACTTTTTAATGGAAATTAACCCATGAATTTTTATTTATTAATCTCATTAATATATCATTTCATGTACCCTTTAATTATTAATCTCCATTCATAATTAAAGTCCAATTGTATCCAATTAATTTAATTTAATTAATCTCATTAATTAAAATAAATTCTCATTATGTTTCTAATTAATGATCTCATCATTAAAAAATATTAGGGTAATTTATTTAGTCCAATCCAATTACAACTAAATAAATTATTTTATGGGTTTTCTCGAGCCTCATATATAATCTTTTAATTTAACACTTGCAATATATTCTAATCTTATGTGTGTGTCACTTTAGGTTTATCTATAATTAACAACGAGCATAACTTGAAGGATATGGGTAATATCTAATCTACAACCCATATCATAGTCCAATTAAAATGAAGTGAATCAGATCAAAATGAAACTTTTCAATTGTGACTACTATCTTGTATTGACCTTTTGTCATACTTTGTCCTAATTGAGTAAGAGTCATGTATTTGTTCAAACTCTTAAACTTTGTCAGATGACTTGTTCGCATTCCCTCATGAGATAAATGTTACTATCAAAAACTTATTTCTAATCACATACTCTCTTAGCCAAGGACTTTAGTCTCATAAAATATTAATTGTATAGGATAAATGCATTGCTAACTTGCAAGGAGACAAATTCCTTATGGAATAGATACATATCTCTATACACATTTAGGCAACAGCATGTTGGGCTCATGAGCTTATCCCATACCTAGATAATTATTGACCCTTAATGTCCTAATGACATGTTAATTATCATACGCATAAGACAATCATATTGTCTTAAGTGTAAATTTCATGCATACTTAACATAATCATAAAGCAGAACGTTGACAACCTAGAATGAACTCCATGTGTTTGCTTCAACTTACGACTCATCTAAATGCCCATTCCCAAATGGTACATCCACACATGTATTCTCAATATTTTATACTCAACGATGTAACACCTATCATACAAATATATGGTGTGCAAATCATACTGACTCTCTAATACCTTTTAGAGTATTTGTGACTTGTAGACAGATTTTAGAGATTGAGTACTAAGATAACCTTGTGTCCATATTCATAATTCTTTATAAATAAGGCTACTTAATTTGAACACATGGACATATGCAATACTTTATGCCAATTAAAATTTGTATACATGAAAGACTTGTTAGAAGATTGATATAAAATCAATATTTTATTAATAATTCAGTGAAAAGCACGTATATAACTAAATATCCTCTAGTGCAATTCATTTTTTATTGGTGTTAGAGAGCATATTATTAACAGAAACGTCTTTTCAAACAGTTTTACCTTTTTCAACGATTGCACTTCTTCTTAATGGTTTTCTTTTAATAGTCACAACTTTTCAAATAGTTTTCGCCAACGATTGTTCCTTTTTAAATGGTGACTTTCAAAATCTATAAATAGAGACATTTAGATGAAAAGTATCAACATGATTGTTCCTTTCTCATCTCCTTTATTTTCCCTATCATTTTTTCCTACAAATGCTATTAGGTAGTTTAAATAATTTGTTGATTCTTAAGTCATCTTTTTAATAGAAAATATGAAGGCTTATTTAATCATGGAAAAACATTTTGCAACGTTAAAATACTTTCTAAGGACAGTGCAAATTATTGCACAACTCAAACCATGATTTTCTACTGATTTTGTATTGTTTCTCCAACCGAGAGTGACACATTTACGTTGGTTTGCATTTCAGGTTAGGTTGGACCCTTCGCGGTTGTTCAGCAAGCGCAGGCATTGAGTTGTCACCCAAATCCTCAAGAAAGCAAGAATATATGTGATAGCAAACCATGTCCCCAAGGAAATCAACACACGGCCAAACCCTCAAGGAAGAAAATGATGCCTTGCTATTTAAAGGATTTTGTTACTATTTAGTTCAATATAATATTAGCTAGCTTGATAATTAAATAAGAGTTTGTTATGATGGTTGAGTGTGTCTATTACTTCTTCTAAATGTTAAATGAAATCCGTCATTTAAGGTGTCAGTGCGGACCTATAAATATAATGAGAATATATGAGGTCAGTGGACCTTAGTTCTTGTCAGTTTCCTTCGTTTTTTTCTTCTGGGTTTCCTGCTTCACCCAAAAGCAGGGCATTGAGCAGCATATATCCATCAACTGGTGCTATCATTGAGAGAGAGAGTCCTAATGGTAGAAGGAACTAATCACACCCGACAAAAAGCGCAAGAAGAATGCTATGAATGGTTAGTTGAAAGGGTGGAGGCTCATGATGCAAGCATCAACAATTTCCGGCAGGTGGTTTAACTCCCTTCTTCAATCCCTCCAAGCCGTCATGACAAAGTATATCCAGCGCACTGCACAGTCAAATAGTCACCATGCCTCAAGTTCTGCATCCACCACACCACACCCATTACAAACAGTCCCTGACCAGATTACCCAACAACAAACAACACCTGTCCCTGTCAAACTACCTAAGTGCGAGCTCACCCACTTTGACGGCATGGACCCCTTGGACTGGAATTTTCAAGCTGAGCGATATTTTAATTTCTATTTAATGTCGAACGAAGGCAGAATCGATCTGGCTGGCTTCTACATGATGGGGCAAGCCTTGTGTTGGTTTCAATGGATGCACAAAAATCGAAAATTATCTTCTTGGATGGCCTTGACTCGTGCTATTGAAACTCGCTTTGGTCCTTCAGCTTACACTGATCTTCGGGCAACTCTCTTCATATTAACCCAAACTAGAACAGTTGAGAAATATCAAGTAGCTTTTGAACACATTTGTAATAGAATTGACGATCTACCTCCTCTTTCTATTCTTTTGTGCTTTATATTTGGGCTTAAACCCGCAATTCGGGTGGAGCTAGCTCCTTACCGACCATACGACCTTATCACTACCATTGACCAAGCAAAACACATTGAGGTAAAGTTGAGTAACCCTTCCACAGCGCCAATTTCCTCTCCTGCACTAAACCCCACTACAACATAAAACCTCAACAAACTGAGCTCAGAATCGAACTTCTCTACTCTCTCTACCACCTTTACCAGTCCCACAAAAGAGTAATCGAACCTTACGCATCTGCCGACTCTGACCAGCTGAGCAGCAACTTCGCCACGCCCAAGGCCTCCATTTCTATTGCAAATAATGCTATCCATCGGGTCATCGTTGCCGTAATTGCTCCACCCTCCTTTTCATGGAAAAAATTGATGGCCCAAGGGAGCAAGAGGAATCATCATCAATACTAGATCCTTTAGACTCAGTTGATTCCCCAGGCGCTGAGCCACAGTTCCAGAAATCTCGTTACATGTGTTGGTCGGTACTGCTGGACCTGAAACTCTGAGTGTGATAGCTCAATTGAATCAGCAAATGTTGACTGTGTTAGTGGACTCTGGAGGCGCACATAACTATATCCATTCCAGAATTGTCTAGTTTCTCAGGATTCCAATTGATAGATCCCATCAATTTACAATAGCTATCAGTGATGGCACACAGCTTTCGAGTGAGGATAGGTGTGTAGGAGTTGAGCTCTGTATCCAGGGTCATAAGTTTTAGGTCGATTTCCACATCTTATAATTTGCTGGGGCTGATGCTATCTTGGGTGTACCATGGTTGGCAGACTTAGGCCAAGTAACACCGGAGTATCTGAATCTAGCTTTGGAATTCTAACAACGAAGGACCATAGCCTTAAATGGGTCAAAAGGGCCCCCAGTTCCAGAAACCATTTCTTTGAATTCAACTCATTAGATAGATATTCTCTGTAGAGTTTTCAAACGTCTTTTGGTGGCAAGATTACTTGTTAAGTTGCGGAGTTTAGTGGGCAAGGATTTTCCTACACAAGGGATGAAGCTAAACTGGTTTGATCTTTTTAAAAGAGTGAAACTGGATCCTTGCAAAAGATAGTAATCCATTTGACTTTCTATTATTTCATGATATTATTAGTAGGCAGGATTTAAGGTGTATGATCTAAATAGCATTGTTTGTATTCCAGGTGGAATTGACTATGCAGTTCCACTTGAGCCAATTCAAGCCCATAGAATATGTATGTGGCATGCTGATGGGCACCTATTTTGGCCTCGTGGAGTCAATTATTCAGGGTACCCCCATGTTAGTAGGACTTTTAGAAGGCCACATATATGTTAGCGTTTTAGGTCTGCCAGGATTCTGTTATATCATTGCTGAAGGTGAAAGCCCACCGAACAGAATATATTAGTGTACCTTTCCTCCATTGATTCATCCGGCCTCGAGAAATGATAGATGGGAGAATGTTCAGTTTCAACTCTATGATTTGCGTTCATATTAAAGTGGGGGAAAAACACCCTCCTTGATTTGTTTTTGTTATTCGACTACTGCATATATAAGACAAACTAATACTCTCTTTACAATCTTTTAGAATACGGCTTCCTGCGAATCGGCCTCATGTTCATATCTTCACAAATTCCATAATTTGCATGGGAAAATTTTAGTCTGTGTTCAAAGGGAGTTCAATCTAATCAGTGCTTAGTTTCAAAGCCAACAACTAGAACGGGACTAAAATTCCTCAATTTGTATTTTTTGGAGCAGTAGCTTGACTACACCATAAATGTCCCAAACACTACCTAGCCAGTCTGTTCAACGAAAATCGTTGTTACACCTTCGTAGTTCAGTTACTGATACGGTAAAAAGGGAGGAATAATCTCTTGCAGCATATGATAAAAGAATTCTGCTATTCTTTTCAAAGTTATGTCTAGTTAAATCATGGTATTCGTCAGACTGTATGCTAATAACAAGTAGAATCATTATTCTAAAAAGGCCACAGAAGAACCCTTTCACAAGGCAAGGCAGCTTGATCAAATGGTTTCTACTGTATAGTTTACCGCCATTCTACTGTTCTAAACGTGCTTTGCTTTCTTGATTTTCTTAAAATTCTGGTCACAAAAGGTGCTTCAGAGGCTATGCTTGTTTGTATTTTTAGAGGTGTGATTTTAAGTGTACTATTGATAAATTGAACAAAAACATAGCCAAAAGGATTAGAGATCAGCATTTTTATCTTCGAATTTACCAACACAGAGAGATCACCACAAAAGGCAGTGAAGCCTTTTCCTTCGGCATAATGGGTCGGCATTTTACAAGTTCTCACTATCCATTTAAATGCTGCTAAAACTACTGCTCTTCCTTAAGTTCCTTTCCTTCATGCATCTCCTGACTTGTTCCACCCCTGGCCAGTTATCAGATTCAGCATATACCATACTTAGCAAAGTATGATTAGCGGAATTCTCAGGTTCCATTCTGACAAGTGTATGCGCCAGTGCTTCTGCAATATCCAATCTTCCATGAAGCTTACAAGCAGAAACTAAAGAACTTAAAATTCTGGGGCTTGGTTTCATTTGCATTTTACACACAACATCATATGCATCTTGGAGTCTCCCTGCCCTTCCAAGAAGGTCGATGTAGCAAGCATAGTGTTCTATAGTAAGAGACACGTTTGTATCTTTCCTGGCTCGATCAAAAAGCATTTGGGCCTCATCTACAAAACCAGCATGGTTACAGGTGGATAAGACTGCCAGATATGTTAGTGCATCAGCCGTCATTCCACTCTCCTGCAGTTCATAAAAGACCTGCAAAGCTTCCTCTGCATACCCATAGAGTCCATATGCGCTAATAATAGCGCTATAAGAAATGCAATCCCTAGTCATCATTTCATTGAACACTTGAACAGAATCTTTAAGGCTACCACACTTTGAATACATATTGATGAAGGCATTTTGAACGACCAAGTCAGTACCCAAGCCTGACTTCAAAGAGTAGCCATGAACTCCACTGCCGTCACTTAAGGATAATAGGCTAGTACAAGCAGAAGTCACTGCTAATAGGGTTACATTATTTGGTAATATTCCCAACGCTCGCATTTCATTAAATAGCCTTATGGCTTCCCTTGCACTATATTTACACTGAGAGTAGCCTGCAATCATAGAACTCCACATAACTATCTCCTTCTTCACAGCCCTCTCAAATATAAGTTTGGCAGTCAGCAATGCTCCCCCACTTTCACAGTACGCATGCAAAAGTGCTGATGATAACTTGGCGTCCAAATCATAGCCACGGCGCACAGCATAAACATGAATCTCCTTTACACTTGATATTGAGCGTAACTCAGCACAAGCTGGTAAAACACTCATCAGTGTCACCTTATTAGGATTAACGCCTTCAGACTGCATTGTTCTCATGCAACTAAATGCTTTATCATAATCACCATATTCTATGCATCCGCATATCATAGCAGTCCATGATACCTCATTTTTCTCCACTATCCTATCAAAAACCCGGAATGCCATATCTGGATTGCCAAACCTCCAGTAAAAATCCACAAGTGCTGTGGCCACGAAAAACGAATACTCTATCCTGTCATCAAGGAAAGCAAGAGTATGTAGTGCTCTTCCGAATCTCCAATTCTCGGTCTTAACACATGTTGAAAGACAACTCGCAACCAACTCAGGCTTGGGCACGAAACCATTAACATACGTTTCCTTGAACATCTTTAGTGCTTCCAAAAGGTACCCATTTTGAGTGTAGCAATTTATCATTGAATTCCAAGAAACGCTGTCCCGATCAGGCATTTCGTCGAACACCTTCTGCGCACTCCCGGTGTCCCCAAGCTTCGCGTACAGTGACAGGATGGAATTCGATACAGTAAATTCTGAGTCGAACCCATTTTTGAACACGTTGCCGTGAATCTGCAGACCCAGAGTTGGGTGGGATAGAGAATAAGCACAAGCTTTAGCGATTGATGGAATAATGAAGGCTGTGTTCGTATTTAACTGGACAGGGTGGACAAGCCGCGCGTAGAACGTAAGGGCTTCGTCGTACAGTCCTTCCGAGACCATACGTTTAACGTTGGAGTCGAGATGTGTTGTGGAGCATGAAGCAGTTGATATACAACGTTTGATTAATCGACGATGCATTAACACGTTCGTTTTTGCCTCTGTATTGACATATGCCAAAATTGTCCATAAGCGTTAATTGTTGGGATAATTAGGCTATATTTGTTTACAAATTTTGAATATTTGAAAAGTTAATATTAGAGCACTTTTCATCTAAAAATTTATAAATAATGTAAAAATAGTTAGTGTATATTTGATTGATTGCTTTTTATTTAATGCACATATAATAATATATAATGATTGATTTGTGTTATATATATTATTATATATTAATAATTGAATAGTATAATAGTATATAAAGTGAACATATATGTTTGAGTGGGTGCTCATAAAATTTATGTAATGAATGAATTTTGAAAAATTTGTAGGCGCACACAAACACGTATAAGAGAAATTATTATTAGTAGTTGTAGTAGTAACAGTACTATTGCTATTATTACTTTGTACATTGTTTGTTTGGTTTGTATATGTTCCTGCAAAATTTACAAACATTGCCGGAAACTTTCTGTAGATTTTAGTTTTTGTAAATTACATTCATCTTTCATGACGTATACTATTTGTTGTAATATTTACAATAACTTAAAAGGAAATATTGCGTTTTGTCAAATTTATAAAAATATAATTTAGAAAAGTTGGCTAGATATACAACACAAAAAATACTCCAAGTTCTATCTAATTGACGAAAAACTATTTCAGGTTATAATTTATTTTTAATTATTAGAAACTATATGTTATATAAAGAAACACATTCACCAAGGGTATAAGAAATCCTACTAACATTTAGAGTGATTAGGTGAGCATACAAGCCATAAATTAGTTGTTCCCAATCTAAATTTAAAAAAATTTGTAAACTACTTTATTTTCACATTAAAAATAATATAAATACTTTTAACAACATTACATCAATTATATTTAGTCTATTTTTATCGTTTTTATACTAATAAAAAATTATAATTATCTATAACTATAAATTTTATTAAAATCATCTTAGATGATTTAATATTTTACTTTTAAAATAAAAATATATGAATTTATAAACTATCAAAACGTCTTATAAATTATATTGATTTTATAAACTATTAAAAATAAACTTACTATTGCTTTTCTTATTCTTCTCCACGGGGATAAATAAGGATGCTCATTTTAGGTGGAAAACAAAGCCACACTGTAGAGTGGCATACCATATGATGATGGCTGGGCATTTCGCAATTTGTACGAAGTTCGGCTTTTCCTAAAATAAGTGTTGAAGGCAATATTTGCTTTTATTATTTGTACTTAAATAAATAAGCACGGTAATTATTACTTTTTTTTATAAAATTTTATTACTTTTTTTTAAATTTTTACATAATTTTTAAGAAAAAAAATTAAAAACACACGTTAAAAAAATAAAAGCAAACATCTCCAAACAATTTTTCAAACAAGTAAACGAAATACGGAAAAATATCTTAACGTCTGTACTTATCTCAAAAGACACTGCACCCAGTAGAAATCCGCCGCGTGCTTGTAAAGGCGTCTCCGTTTTATGTACTTTAATTAAATGTCTTGATTTTGTCATCTTGGCACGTGTTGTGTAGGTTGTTGACTCATAAAAACAGTGACCCAGTGCATCCCCGCCACCTGCATGGCTTAATATCATAATCCATCTCTTTAATGGTACGAAAACTAACTATTTCACAGTTTGACAGCATATAAAAACCATAAGTTCCAGCCTCAATTGTATGCCTGTTGGAAGGGAGCCACGGTGTTAGTTAAGAATCGATTATGTGGTAGACTAACTGACGTGGAAGTTAAAATTAGCTGCCAACTCCAATCATACTTCTGATTGGCCATCACTTCTTGTACGGTTAGTTAACTAGTCTTGATTAATTGTATAGTTAGACACTAAGTATGGGCAGTGCGAGAAGAAAGAACTATATATATACATGTATGATGCTGAGAATTAAGTCAAAGCAGAAACTCCATCTTCCTTTCTAAATTTGTTGCATTGATACTCCCGCAACAACTTGAATCCCTTTGATCAATTCCTTATTTGTGTAAAGAATATGAACATGTACCATTTTTGATATGGTACCAAAGCCGAGCTACTAAAATTCTACTAGTTAATCCTCACTCACCATGGCCACTGGCTAGTTTATGGAAGCTCAGAACCTCAACCTTGCAAAGAGATACCTCAGCATCTCTGAACCAAAGCAACTCCTATAGGATTGATAATGGAGATAATATAATAGTCACTATTGCAATTAAACATTGAACTATAGAAAATTTTGTTACTTGGTCAAGAATTATGGGGAGAGCCCTGGGAGCAAACAAAAAAATTGGATTTGTGATTGGACAAATCCAAAAGCCAGAGTCATCACCCTCTAATGCTTGCGTGGGAAAGATGCAGTAGTTTCTTGACTACTAAATTCAATTTCCCCTCCCATCAAATCCAACTTGATTTTTGTTGATAATGCACAAGAGTTATGGAATAAACTAAATGAGAGAATGCCAGTAGAGCGGGCCAAGAATTTGCTAGTTGAAGATGGCTTTGTGTGCATTGACTTAAGGCAGTGATAGTGTAATCACACACCATGGGATTAACTGTAGTTGTATGCCACAATGCACTTATCGGTAGTTGAACGAAAAATATTATATTTAATATTTTATATATATTATTATCTAATTTAGTTTTAGTAATATTGTATTTCCTACTTTATAGAATTAGTGTAATTTTTTTTTTTGTGTATAAGAATTGTATTATGTAAAGTTTATTCCTGTATTTTCAATAATTATTGTAATTATAACCCAACCTCATATTATAAATTGAGATGGGATATTTATGAATAAAGTGTGTACTAATTCTTCCCATTATTCTCTTAACATAATATTAGAGTAGGTTTTGTAAACTTGTTTTGAATGTTTTGGAGTTGTCTAAACAAATCCTACTTTCCCCTAGAAACCAATTCCCAAACCAGTCTTAATCCCAACTTAGCCACCATGACAGGCACTATACCCTCACCAAGGTCGTGTGCCACCTACTAGTGCTGTTGCCCACCACCCAAAAACACTTTATCGTGGTTGCTCCTCATGCCCACCATACCGTGCACCACCTCTCTCAATGCCATTCAGTTTTCCTGTGTAGTGGAGATAAATAAAAATAAAAATTTGTTCAAGTTGCCGGGGAGCCTAATTTCCTTGTTGGCGCACCTTTCCACTATAAACAATTGTTGTGACAACACCCCATTCTACCACACTATTGTTCTTTTTTTTTTTTTTTCTGCATGAAATCTTGCTGATACCACAACTAAAAAAACACTTAATCATCCAACATTGTCGCCTTTATTCCTTACTACTGTGCAACACCATTACTTTAGTCTTTGTGCCTGGTACAGAATGGTGAGCCATCATAAACCACCACCAAGAGCTGCCGTTTTGTGTGGCTATACTGTACTTTCCCAACCCTAGTTTAGTAGATTGTACTTGTGGGCTTGGTTTGAGCCATGTTCCTTGAATTTGGGTTTGGTATTTTGGGCTTGTATAGGGCTTAGTATCTAGTTTCTGTTTGGTCTATACTTAGTTTGTGTTTTGTTCAATTTGACTTGGGCTAATATCTTGTAATTTTGTGGGCTAAAGTTGTGGCTTTACTTGTGTTTGGATTCTTTGTGTGTGTGTGTGCTTTGTGTTGGGCTCAAATAAATGTGGGTTAAATTGTTGATAATGGGTTGAATTTGTGGGTAAAATTTATGTGGGCTAGTATTATGAGTTTTATTGGATGTCTGAGTACTTTTGTGTGTAAAACCTATGTGCTATTAAGTTAGTGACTAATGAAAGTGCGCCTTGTACTCATGTGGTTTAGTGTTAGCACTTGTGTGGCTAGTTGTAGATATTTCTATTAGTGTTATCTATGTCATTACTATTGTTATGCCCATGTGGTTTAGTAAACATATGTCTTTGAACTGGTATCGAAGGGTAGTTTCTTCATTGGTGTTCGTTGAATATGGTTTAAGTTCAATATTTTGAAAGCTATCTATGTTCAACTTAATGGGGAGTGTTAAAGGAAAAAATATTATATTTCATATTTTTTATTTATTATTACCTAGTTTAGCTCTTTGAATATTGTGTTTTTTATTTTATAGAATTAGTAGGATTTGTTTCCTTACGTATAGGAATCCTATTATATATAGATTATACCTATGTTTTAGGTAAATACTATGATTCTAACCTAACCTCATATTACAAATTGAAGTGGGATGTTTATACATAAAGTGTACTAATTCTTTCCATTATTGTCTCAATAAAGTAGTTGCAACAATTCATGTCTTTGTTAATTCCAAGGAAACGAAGTCTAGCTAGAACTCAAGTTAGATGTAATGCACATTCCCTTCTACCAACACAAGAGGATGCATGAGTTTCTCAAGTAAGATTACTTGTTTTACCTGTATTGCATGTATGTCCTCAACATTAGAATGAACTTCTTAGATTTTGGACATTGGAGGTACAAATCACAAAGTGTCTGATCAGAAATTGTTGACGTCATTTAATCTAGAAATTATTGATTTCAATAAGGTAGCCAAATAGGCAAATAGCATAGGGAACTCATCTAGGATCTGTCAAATCCACTGAGATTGTCACCTTACCTAATGTGTTATGTGTGTCCTCCTTTTCTTTGAACTTAATCTCAACTAAGAAATTGACCAATGATTTGAATTGTTGCCTTATCTTTTTGCCAAACCTTTGTTTCATTTAGGACCTAACAAGTTGGATTACAATTGGGAAGAATGAAATGAAAGGAGACCTATATCACTTCATCAATACATAAGTGCAACCTAATGAGTTAGCCAGAGTCTTAAACCAACTTTCTTCTAGAGTTAACCATGTGCAAGGAGAGGTAACAGATCAAATTTCTTCCTCCAATCTTTGGAATTATAGTTTAGGACACTTTTCAATTAATTGATCAAATATGATAGATGGTCCCGTTGTAGGAACCTCATGCAATGATTGTAATAAAATCCCTTTTTATGTTTGTCCCTTGGCCAAGCAACATAAAATTCTCTTTCCAAGCACTTCTAACAAAACATGAAACCATTTGACCTTATACATTGTGATTTATAGGGGCCATGCAATATAATTGTTCATGATGGTACCCACTTCTTTCTAAACATAGTTGATGATTACTTTCAAGCCACTTGGATTTACCTACTCAAGAAGAAGTTAGGCACCTTAACAACATTGGAAAAACTTTTGCAACCTTAAATCTAGTTTGATACCTCTATTAAAATTCTTAGAAGTGATAATGGCTCTAAATTCACCTTAAGAAACTCTATCATGAGAGAGGCATAATCTATCAAACATCAAGTGTAGAAAGCCCACAACAAAATGCCATAGTGGAAAGGAAACATCAACACCTCCTAAATGTAGCTAGAGCTTATAGTGGATGCATATTGATAGTAGCCTACCTTATCAATAGAATTCCTATCCCAATCCTTGATAACAAAACACCCTTTGACCTTCTCTTTAACTACAAGCTAAAATATGATCATATGAAAGTTTTTGGTTGCTTATGCTTTGCCTCTACCCTTGGTAACAATAGAAAGAAATTTGATGCTAGAGAAGAAAAAAAATGTGTATTCTTAGGTTGTTCCTTTCGCATGAAGGGATACAAGCTTCTTAACCTTGAAAGCAACTCCATCTCTATGTCTAGAATTGTAATCTTCCAGGAATTAATCTTTTCCTTTCAAAAAGAACAGATCAAATTACAACAATTCCCCCTAAGGTTAGGTCTAATTACTACCATCCCTTTCTATTTTGAGAAATTACCAAAACCCTCCTCTAGAACTTAAAAATGTGACAGGGTCACCGAGTAGACAAAATGACTCTAATGCCCTTATCTTTCTAGTAGGAAAAATCAAAATAAGAAAATAAAAAAGAGAAATATGAGATTATGAAAATGCCCTAGTTATACTTACACCATATGCCAATTACTACTAAAGGTATTTTCATCTATTCATTTGGTCAAACTTTCAACCTACTTGACCAAAGGGAATTTTTGGAAAGTAACTTCAATTTTCCACCGTAACTATAGGAGAGGGTTACCATCGTAACATTGTTGAGATCTAGATAGAGTATTGGTAATTTCCTAAAATAGGCAGTGATGGTTGTAATTAGACGTAACCTCAAGAAGTGTAGATGTAATTCATCCAAAAGAAAATTAGACAAGTGGTCCACCTTCTATTGCTAAACCATTCTAAAGTATACCACAACTTGATCCCTTTTCAAGCAACCCAAGTTCCTTTCCTCCTGTTCAAAATGACCTCCCATCTACTGTAGAGCCAGAAGTTATTCCTAAGTCACCCTCCTCATAGCAAACTTCCTACACTAACTAAAGTTCACCAATACCAGATCTAATAAACCATCCTGATACCCCAAATGAAAGAGTTGTTACTCTACCTCTTTGTAGATCCATGAGAACAAGAAATGCACCTTAACGCCTTCGTGATTATCATTGCAAACAGGTAACCTATATTTCACTAGTCCTAATTGTGAGCATGAACCCAACATCACCATCTAAAATCAAGTATTTGTTACCAGATATTTTGTCTTATGACAAACTAACCCCTTGCTCTCGCCTTTATCATTACCATATCAACATAAATAGAACCTAAAACTTTTAAGCAGGCATCACAACAATCATGATGGTGCGATGCTATACAAAGTGAGGTGGTAGCCTTGAAGGAGATCAACAGTTAGACTATTACTGATTTACCATTTGGAAAGGTGCCCAATGGATGTAAATATGTTTATAAAGTGAAATACAATCCAAAAGGTTCAATGGAGGGCTACAAAGAAAGATTAGTGGCCAAAAGTTACACTTAAAGAGAAGAAATAGATTATCAAGTGACATTCTCCATAGTTGCAAAGCTCATCACCGTAAGATGCTTCCTAGCTGTTACCTTCATTAAAAGGTGTCAATTGCATTAATTTGATGTACATAATACTCTTTTGCATGAACATTTAGATGAAGAAATTTATATGAAACAACTGCCTAGATATAACAAAGGAGAACCTCATCAAACATGCAAACAAAACAAAAGTATACATTGGCTCAAACAAGCTTCCAAGTAGTGGAATTCTACCTTCTATGATGCTATGATTAAGTTTGGTTTCACGCAATGCAAAGTGGGTTATAGCTTATTCACCATGAGAAGGGATGATTCATTAAGAACGCTTCTTGTATATGTTGATGACTTCATTGCAGCTACAAACTCTCCAAAAATTGTGAAGGATTTAAAGTGCTACCAAGATGACAAGTTTAGAATAAAGGAATTGGGAAGCTTACAATACTTTCCAGGAATTGAAGTTGAAAGGAGGAAGGATGGAATATGCTTGAACTAAGGAAAGTATGCATTGGACATACTAGCAAAATCAGGGATATTAGCTTGCAAACCATCTAAATTGCGTATGGATTAGATTTGTAAACTAAGCAAGATGATGGGGCATTAGATGATCCTTCTACATATTGAAGGTTGGTTAGAAGGCTATTATGCTTGACAATTACTAGGCTTGATCTATCATAGAGGGTGCAATGTTTGAGTTATTTCATAGATAAACCAACAAGGGTCGACCTAGAGGCTGCTTATAGAAAATACTTTGCAATTGAGGGCATATTGTGATTCCGAATGGGGGTTATGCTTCGACACATAGAAATCCATCATAGGGTATTGTGTACTTCTTAGGAAGCCATTTATATCTTGGAAGTATAAAAAGCAATTAGAGGTTTCGCGCTTATCAGCCAGACTAGAATATTGTACTATGGCGATGGCATGTTTTGAAATTACATGGCTAAAATACTTGCTATAAGCATTAGTAGTGCACTATGAAGGAGCTATGGAATTGCAATGTAATAACCAAGCAACAGTACACACTACTTCGAACCTGATTTTCCATGAACATACTAAGCATATTAAGTTAGGCTACCATCTTGTTCCTAACCAAGTCAAATCAAAGCTAATAGAAACTGGACACATCAACACACACTCACAATTAGCAAACATGTTCATAAAAGCTTTGTCAGCTCATCTCCTAAAATTACACCTTAGCAAAATGAGAATGGTTAATAGTTATTCTCCATCTTATGGGGGCATGTTGGAAGGGAAGTAGCCATGGCATTAGTTAAACATCAATTATGTGATAGACTAACTAATGCAGCAGTTAAAATTAGCTACAAGTTCCAATCACACTTCTAGCTAGCCATTAAAGTCTTGTAGAGTTAGTTAATTGACTAATGTTAATTAACTATATAGTTATAAATTGACTAAGTGTGGGAAGTAGGAGAAGGAAGAACTATATATATGCATGTACCGATATGATGCTAAGAATTAAGTAAAAGTAGAAACTTTAGCTTCCTTTCCACAATTCATGATTTAATACTCCCTCAATCAACTTGAATCCCTTTGATCAATTCTTTGTTTGTGTAAAGAATATGAACACATACCATTTCAGATAATGCCACCAATAAAATCAATTGCTAACTAATTTTAATGGAGTAGAAAGATGTAAGAATCTATATGTAAACAAATTATCTATGTAGATACCTTCGAATGACCCTTTGAGAATGTATAAAACCCTACTTTGGTTGATTCCATCATTCACGATAAACAATCAATAAAAAGAAAACATCATTCCGAAGAGCCACACCCAAGTTTCGTAGCTTTTAATTGTTATCTCAATCATAATTTTCTTACCCCTAGAGAGAAAGATACTACCTTTTTAGACCTATTATATTAGCCAAGTTCACGAGTTAAAGATAAGTGGATTCAAATTGTGACATTTTCCACAACATAAACCATCACCTCTAGAAGAAAAAGTGAGATCTCTTAGTTTTGGCCTATAAAGATGTCAACTTAGGTTCTCCACTTTCTTTTCTATTGAAGCCAAACCTAAACACCATGGTTATGGATCCAAATCCATTAATATAGAATGTTTTCTTTTCTTAGTAGAATTTCCTAATATATCTTTTAAAACAATTAAATTGAGTTTCTTGTCAAGCTCTACAATCTAAGTAAAAAATGTATTAAGGTGTATACGTGATTCAAGTAGATCATGACATGACGTAAAAACATCAAGGAAAATATAAAGTAAAAGAATAATTTCAATTGAAAGTACTTGACCCTCCATCTCCATGTGAAATTGCTTCTTCAGGGTTTCACTCATTGTGGATACTTTTTGGCAAAAATGTTCAATTTTCGTAAATCTTCTTGACTATTATTTAAAAGTCTTGATTTTACATGGAAAAAGAGTGGACCTATGGGGTCCTAAATAAATCAACTAATTTGAAAAAAGTCTTGTTCTTGGAAAGTTTTATGTCATAACTAGTTGATAGGATCCCTTTTGTTACATTCCTGTATCCCTTTTGGATGAGTTGCGCTCTTGGAATTGGTTGTTACCATTATGAGTTGGATGTCTGATTGTCCAAGTAGTGTTGTAGTATTTTGTACTTATATTAGTGGCTTATTTTTCAACAAATTGGGAAAAAGATTGTAACACACCTCCATACATTCTTTAGTACGAATCTTGCATAAAATACCATCAACGACTTCATTTTCATTCAAATTCCTCTCCTAACTGTCACCAGCTATGAACAAAACAAACTAGCAATAAGAGATTAAACAAGATTGAAGCACAAAACTGGCGACTTTGCCAGAAATTGCCATTATATTCAAGATCAAATACAATAGGAATTTAAAAAGGAAAGGGATGGGGATTATAAAAGAAAGGGACAAAAAAACAGAAGAATATTGTAGAAAAGGAAAGAGGTTTCCTTCATTACTTGATTCAAAAAACACACCTCACGCTTATATTTCACAACTCTTAGCTATAGAAAACTTCATTAGAAAATATAGTTGACTTCACTTTTTTTTTTCTTCTTTCAGCCTTAACCCTACTTTCTTCGCCCCTTAATTTCTAGCTCTGCTCCTGGGGTCATGACGTTTTCATTTTGTTGAAAAGTTCCTCATACTCGAGGAATCATTCTTTCTTGATAGTAGCTTTGAGATAAAATTGAATGCAATTTGAAGGCATGAATCACAAGAAACAACTTGTATTTTCTAGATCGTGTAAATATTTCTTAACTTCTAGTTCAAAGAGCTACATGTAAACTAGATAATTTAAAGAGGTGAAATATCCTTCTCTTCAAAGTACAAAAAGTCTTACAATTTTGAAAATGAGTCACTTCTTGACCCATAGCAATACTAGAAAGAATCATACTGTTTTGTCCTCCATCCATGGTAGCTTTCGGCTTTAGAAATGCCACTAATTAATGGAACCATATAAATCATCCATTATTCTAGAATCCCTCAAGATGCTCAATACAACATTTGTTGAAGCTTCCTTTATAGTAATATTCATATATATATATATATATATATATATCATTCTTTGGTCCATCAAACTAGGTAGCATGTCACAAGTTGTACAATATTCTTCATTCTAAATTTGTAGTTTGTACAGTATCAGTCAAACACTTTTGGTCCCTTCAAAACTCATGAATTGAAGTTCCAATAGTAGCATTGCAATTTGCATCAACTTAAGAGGAAATGGCTATGGGTTTTTTTGTCAGTTCAATCAAGCTATTATTGTTTCCAACATATTCATGCAAATATTGAAATTCCACTTTGTTAGTCTTTTCTGGTTAGGAGCAACCAAACTAAAAATGGCCTTTGCTCTAAGAGCAAGCTCACCAGCACTGTTAGTCATGTAAAGCTTAGAGTTGGTATCCACTTTTATATGAGTCATGATGATATTGTTCTTCAACTAGATGTTGACGTCGTCTAATTATAGACAAATCGCTATTCTTAGCCCAAGATAATGGCTAACCCAATGGAAGTGTAAGTAGTGGGTGTAAGATATCTAGGTTTGTTTTCTTGGGGAATGTTGATGGCATGAACACTTCACGAACGCCTACTATCTTCCTTGTTATAGTTTTCTTGGGGAAATTTAAAGAGAAAAGAGAGAACTTTCCAAAGTATTGGGTCACTTCCTACTTTTTGCTCATAATTATTTGACCATTTTGAAGCCACAACACTTTCTTGGGCATCATACTACACAGTCCACGAGAAACTATAGCTAGCGGTCATTTACTCTTTGATGGTAGGTTCATTAGACCTACAAGAAGGGTTATAAATTAGTCTAGTTCGAGTCAAGCATTCCGATTTTTTTTAAAAGCTCAAATTCGATACAGATGTGCAAAATTCAAGTTTGAATTTGATTCAATTTACTTAATTTTTAAATCCAAAATCTCATTTAATTTATGTATTTTAATATATACCAAAAAAATAATAATATTACAAAATTTTGAATAATAAGAAATAATATATATTTAAAAATATGTCCATTCAATTGCATTTAACTAGGAAGATAATTCAAAAATAAAGATTAAGAATGAAAAATTATTTTAAAACAATATGGGAAGGAATCATCAATAATAAATTTTACAACATACCTTAAAATTTTTAAAATAACACAACAATTTTTGGAAAAGTGATATTTGTTTGAGGTTGCAAAAAGTTTAAATATTTTAATAACTAGATAAAAATAGCCTTCTAAGATCATCCATAAACTATTCAATGATGAAATAATTTTAATTTATCTAAAAGTTTTATATAATCTGAAATGATATTTTATAAATCAAATATATTTATTATTTTAACAAGAATTTTATAAGATTTCCCTATTATTTACATTAAATTATATTTAGATTTTTTAAAATTAGAATTTTTGAAATGCATTTTAATGGTATCATTTGATCAAGTTAGCTACATTCATATCATAAATATGAATTAAACTTTAAAAATTCTAAAAATTTCCTAAAACATAAAATATAAACTACACATCAAAATTAAATTTTGATATATAATTATGTATATGTAATAATTACTACACATTATAATAGTGTTAAAGATGCATAATTTTATTAATTTATAATATTTAAAAGTATATTTAAATTATTTATGTTTTTTATATATTTTTATAATTCATTTAAAATTAAAATTAAAATTTTGGATATTCTCAATAATTTTATAATTTAAAATTTTAAAATATAATTATTCAAATAAAACTCTAGTACATTGTATATACATGTGGATCAATCATATACATAATAATTGCTACAAATTGACATATTGTTACTAATCAAATGTATTATCTTAATATATTTGAATGTATTATTAATTACATAAAAAATTAAAAATAATATGCTTGCAAATCCGTGAACATAGAGAAATGAACTCTAACTTTAATGGGGTCAGCTCAAAAGAATCATGAATCGGTTTGACTCATCTTACACCGCAACTAATAACTAACTCCTTTTAACTCCATCAATTCCACTTAATTTTTTTTACGCTATTGCCCCACAATCTCCATTTTGCAACTCAACATTTCCATTAATTTTCCAAACCTTAGCAGCATTTAATGTGGCAACCAGAGCCTTGTAATAGCCTTCACAAAGTATTAACTAGCACAATATATTTTGTGTTTACATTTGTACAGATATCACCATATATCGGAGAAATGACAAGGGCTTACTACAACAATTGCTTCATTGTAGACAACTTCATGTGCAGGTATCTTATATTTAGTGCATTCATGCCTATCATGTAACCTCGTTTGCTCTAAATTGAAAGAATGCAATTGCAACAGCCGTAGCAATAACCACATATTTAGCCACAAGCAAGGCAACAGACAACACCTCACCATGTAGTGGCCACCATTGCGGGAAATCAAGTTAGTAGTTGTAAAAGGAACATTCAAACAGCACATTGTTAATTCAATTGTTGCGTCTCCACGAATAGCATGTTTCATTGGACTTATGACAACTGATTTGCGCCCGATTGGACTATCACTGTGGTATCCTAGATAGCCACACGTGAGGAGTCTTCTACCTGAGTTTGTTGCTATTCAAACACACAAAGACATCTATTAATAAGAGAACAATGCATGGTGGTATTCAAAGATGGTGAGATACAGGGGTTATAATAGCCTTAGCACCAAGTAGTCCATATGTGCATAGCATGTCTAGTGTGTATTTCCTGTGACATAGGAAGATACCCTTCCTTGACCTTTCTATCTTAACTCCAAGAAAATACCTTAAAGCCCTAAGGTCCCTAATTTTGAATCTTGTGTTTCAGTATCTCACCTGGCTATGTATGTCATCCTCATTCTTTCCCCCAACTAGAACATCATCAACATAAACCAGCAGCACAATCCTTAGGCTTCCCTTTGCTCCTTTCACTAAGAGTGAATGATCAGACATTGATTAGATGAATCCAAATTGGTAGAGTGCTTCTATGAACTTCACATTCCATTGCTTTGATGCCTGTTTTAGTCTATACAGGGATTTTCTCAACTTGGACACCAAATTCCCTTCTGAACATTTTAGTTCCTCCATCATTTCATTGCCGTGAGGGATGTCCATACAGACTTCTTAATTTACATCCTCATTAAGGAAGGCATTGTGTCTGTCTAATTGCTTTAGTTTCCACTCAATATCTACAACCAATGCTAAGAAAAGCCTCATTGTTTTTTGCTTCACCATTGGGCTAAAAGACTCCTAGTAATCAAAGCCCTCTATTTGGTTATATTCTTTACCCACAAGCTTTGCTTTAAACCTTTCAATTGATCGATATGAATTCAGCTTGGTCTTATAGACCTATTTACAACCTATGGTGTGATTTCCTATTGGCAAAGCCACCAACTCCTATGTATTGTTTTTCTTCGATGCATTTAACTTTTCTAGCATAGCCTTCCACTAATATGGCTGCTTGATAGCCTTAGCATATGACTCAAGTTCTCTCACATTATTTAAGCCTGATGGGGTGATCGATACTTAGATCCTCCAACTCCTGACAGCCTTAGCATATTCTTTGGAAAACAAGTCGAAACTCAAGTTGTTGGCTATAGGGTGATTAGTACTTGGATCACTAGGCTTCTGATTTGGATTTTTCAAGTTTTTTTAGTATATTTCTAGGTATTTAGGGAGTCTATTTTGCCCTTTTTAACCTTTTGATTTGAGGAGGTTCAAAGTTAGGCTATAGCAATTCATTTGTTTAGTGTGTTATGGCAATATCTGTTTAGTGTGTTATGGCAATATCGTTGACTACAGAAACGTTAGGACCAAGTTCATCTCTTAAACTAATATCACAGGCCTCCTAACCATAGTATTGCTCACATTGAACACACTTAGGTAGGATGGGAATAACTTGTGGGGCAATTTGAGTATTTGGTATGTTTTTGGTAGGTTGACTGGACTCAGCAAAGGGAAAGGAATTTTCATGGAACACGACATCTCTTGATATGAAAATTTCATGGCTTTCAAGATGATAGAGTTTATAAGCTTGCATCCCATCAGGATAGCCTATAACGACAACTACTTTTGCTCTAACATCGAACTTAGTTCTTCCCCTTTTCAGAGTGGAGGTAAACACAAGACAACCAAAGACCTTTGAATAAGAATAATCTAGTGCAGTCCCAAATAAAACCTCATATGGTAATTTGTAGTGTAAGATCTTAGTAGGGAATCTATTTATTAAATGAGTTGTACAAAGGATAGCATCACCCCAAAATTTTCTTAGTATAGAAGCTTGAAAAAGGATAGCTTTAGTAGTAGATAAGATGTGTTGGTGTTTTTTTTCTACTATTGCATTTTGTTAGGGAGTTTCAACATATGAGTATTGGTGTATGATGCCATACTCATCAAAGAAAGTGGGAAGCATGAGTTCAATAGCATTGTCAATTCTTATGGTTTGAACTTTGGTGTTGACTTAAGTTTGAATCATACAATGAAAGGTTAGTAGGATACAAGCAACTTCAGATTCGTGTTTCATTAAGTTGGTCTAAGTGCAATAGCTAAAGTCATCAACAATTGTTAAAAGAAGTGAAATCCATTGATTAAAGGTAGTGAATATAGTCCCCATATACATCTACATGGATAAACTCAAAAGGTTTCATTGTACCAATAACATGAACAGAAAAAGACAGTTGCTTTTGATTGGCCTTAGGATAGATATGACATATCCTACTCTCTACTGAGCTAATAAGAGGGCAGGTTCTATGCAATTTCTCAACAACTTGATATGAAGGTGTCCTAATCTAAGGTGCCATATGTCAAGTCCATGATGAGGTGATGCTTGAACTAAGGAGCAATTGTGTCTTTTATTAGACACTGGAACCGATGTGGTTGAGCTTTGCTACAGTTATATAGCCCTTGTGAAACTTTAGCCACTCCAATCCTAATCCCTTGTGATGAGCCCTAGATGTAGCATGAATCAGAATCAAACACAAGAGAACAATGGTGTGATTTTGCAAGCTTGCTGACCAAAAGTAAATTGAATTTGAATGAGGAAACATATAGAACATCACTAATGATTAAAGAGCTTAATAATCTAATAGAACCTATATTTGCCACAAGAACTTCACTTTATTAGGAAGAATCACGAACATGTTTGCAACAATCTCATAGGATTGAAATGAACTTAGTGAGTTGCAAATGTGATTTGTTGCCCCTAAGTCTATGATCTAAGATAGTGATTTCAAGGTGGAGGTTTGGTTTTTCACAAGCTAAGAGGTGATTGAGCTAAGAGTGACAAAAGTGTCTTTACTATAAAATGGTTCAAAGGAAGTTTGATTACTTGCAAAGCTTGATTAGTTGATAAGATGTCAGACTATCTTGGTTGAGATCTTGCTGCTGTGAAGAAACCACACCAGATTTAGACACACTTTATGAGTTCAGCAAATCTATTAGCCTCCTAACCTGTTCTTATGTCAACCTCAAGCCCTTAGCCCCAAAGGTTACCTCATGTTCCCTATTTTTCTTTGCCACAACTTGGTTGCTATTGTCTGTCCTCCTTTTCCATTTCCTTTAGTGAATTTGAAGTTGGATAGGAATCTAGCTATCCTTGGCATATTTCCCTAGTATGCCCTTTATTTCCATAATGTGAGCACACTATATCCACTTTCCTTTCTCTCTTGTTTGATGCAGAGGTTAAGGCTGAATTGTCCACCATAGACTTCATCTCAGTGTTTGTTCTTTACAATTCCTCAATGGCTATTGTAGGCTTTATCCAGAGATGGGAAAGGCCTCTACCTCAACAATTGTGATCTATTAGCTAAATAAGGCTTATTAAGTCTATTTAAAAACCTATACACCTTTTCTCTTTCTCAGGAATGAACAAACGACTAGAAGCATGCAAAGTTGCACCTACCACATTTACAGTGAGGTGGTGGCCTATAGATCATCAACTCTTCCCATATCCTCATTAATTCTATATAGTAAACATCTAATAACCTTGCACTTTGGTTGATGTTGTGTAGGTCCCTTTGTAACTTGCACACTCTATTGTTATCAGGCAAGAAAAACCTTCTTAACAACACATCTCATATTTGGTTTGCATGTTTCATGTAAAACATAATGGTGGCAAGAGAAGGATTCATTAATTTTAGTAACCAAGCTATTATCAAATCATTGTAGCGCTGCTAAGCTTAGTGGGGTGGATCATCTATAGCAAGTTCAATAGTTCCATCTATGAATCCCAACTTATTTTTGATTGAAAGAGCCAATTTGAAAGGCCTTCTCCAGGTAGCATAATTGCTTCCATTCAGTTCTAGATGTGGGATCAAAGTATTTTGATTATCAATTGGATGAATACAGTATGGTGAGTTGGGATCCTCAATAGAGACACTTGAAAGAGGTCTATTGACAAGATTGACTGATCTTGAGGAAGACTCCATAGATTGAAGAAAAACAGGTATGAAAAGATGAACAAATGTAAATTGAGTTGGTTGTGCTTCAAGAAATTGCTTCGACAGGTTTTTATAGCTCTGATGCCATGTTAAAATGTACTAAATTCATAAAGTGAAGCATAATGGGTAATTTGGAACTAGAAGGATGGATCAAGATTAGTAATAAATGGAAAAATAGAAGAGAGTAAGGCTAGGAAAGAGATAAACTGCACTTCTCATTAGAACAGAACTTCTACTGGTGTAGGTTACTATTCCATTAGTTTTCACCTTATACATAATGAGTTCATAGACAGCATTACACCCCTTGATTCTCCACTAAATTAGCTTAAAAATCAGTCTAATTAACTTCGATAAACAACCTAACTAACTGTGAACTGCAAGAAACCAATTGTACCAGCTAGTAAGTTCATTATGTCATTATGCTTTGTTGTTGACATTGTGCTCATTTAGATCCTTTATTGCCACATTTGATCAGTCATTTTGACATCTAGTGCCCATGCATCCACTAATGGCCCTTTTTTTATCATTTTCACCCGTTATGTGCGATAGAGGACTAAACAATGTATCCCATAAAAAAATAAAAATACCTCTCATCCATTATCTCAATGCCACCTTCAACACAAAAGGAGGAGTTGTACTATAATTTCCTTCTACAACTAAAGTTTACACCATAGCCACTTATAAGTGACTCTAGTTTCATAAAAAGCTACATTTCACCATGATCAATGAAGAAACAACTTGGTATCATAATTATAATAAAAAGCCAATTCACTATTACTGCAATACCATACCCCAATGTTTTCCTTGCTGGTCTCGATCTCTCTCTCATTTTTACATGTCACAATCAGCTTACTAATATTGAGCATTGCAACTTTATAAACCAAAAGAGCTTAATATTAGTTCTTTAGTTTCGTTCTTCATAACACTTTTGCTTGCATTTTCAATCATCCCATCTTTAATTTCTTCACACTCTTATCAACAATGACATTCGGATTCACTTCTACAACACTTGTTCTTTGCACTGTTTATTACACATCTCATTATCTTTACCAATGAGTTACCAATGAGTTATCAAATTCATTTTCTAGGTGAAAAGCTCTAACATCACTAATTGTCATCCGTAATGTACTTGGATTAGGAATGCTTTTTTACTTATGTTAGAGTAAGGGCACAAAATGAGCCAAGCAAGCTTGCGAGCTTGACGAATCAGTTTGATGAAAGTTGAACCAACTCATGAACTTTTTTATTTTTAATGTTTTTATATTTATATTTATAAAATGTTTTTTACAATTAAATATGCTTTGTATCTATCAAATTAATGCATAATAAATAATGTATAACATATTAAAATTATATGTACTATATAATTAATTATGTAATAGTAATATTGAGATATTTTTAGCAATATTATGTGAACTTAAGCTCTACATCTAATTAGAAAAATATTTATATGAATTTACAATTATTATTTACTTCTCATATAATTTGATTTGAACATAAACATCTTTAAATCATTTAAATATAAAAATGACATAATAAAATTAATTAAAATTTTCTATTTATACATTTTATAAGTTAATGCCTATATAATTACATTAATACTATGTTTGGTTCTTGGAATTCATAGAAGAAAAAAAAAAGGAAAATGTTAAGGAAAATGTTTTTACTTATTTGGTTAATAAGGAAAATCCTATGGAAAAGAAAACTAGACGGAAATTGTGTTTAAGAAGGGATTTATCAACTCTATTTCTTTTATGAATTTTTTCATTATTTTTTCTCAAATTAGAAAAAAAAAATTCAATTCTAAATTTTTATTGATTTTATTTCTTTTTTTCTAAATTTTCCTTTCCTCATTGAAATTCTTTTCAACGAAATAATATATGAAGCATTGAATTTTTTTCATTTTCTTTTCCTTTATCATTTTCCTTTCCACAGTCATTTCCTTAAACTAAACATACTGTAAATTATTGTGTAAATAAGTATTTACATAATTTATATGTTTTGGTATCATTTGAAAGCTGTTAAGTTTTACAAACTATAAGGTCAATTTTCTTGTAAAGTTTAAGATAGTAAATTTTTTTTTAAAAAAAAAAAATATATATATATATATATAGATTATTTTAAAAATAAAAAATTAATGAGCTCTAGCTTGACTTGTTTTGGACTCAAAATTTTTAGCTTGAGTTTGATTGAGACTTTTTTAGAGTTTGAAACTCAAGCTCGACTCAATTTAATAAAAGTTGGACTTGAGCTTAAAATTTTTCGGACAACTTGACTCAAATTTGACTCATTTTTCAACCTTATATTAGAGTGACGATTGTGTGAGTGCATGTGGCATCTTCACTTGTTTGTGCTCTAACACCCATGTGATTGGGTTTTAATCACAATTGTACTAATGTTATCAAACCTAGATCAAACTAGACAGGTCAATCAGTTTAACCAAGAACTCCCTAAATATCAATAAAACCCAGCGGCTACTAAAACGATTAACCAAAAAAAAATGTAACAAGGGACAAGGTTTTAGACTTTCAATTCTCACTTCTCACTATTATTCTTTCTCGTCCTTTCTTTCACTCCCATCCTCCTTTCTCAAGACACCAAAAAGTTTGATTCTTCAAGTATCACCGTCAACTGCCGATACCATCACTTCCTTCACAGGTAATTTCAATCCTAAGTTCGTGGAAATTCAATTTGGGAGTTACAAATGTGGTGTTTTGATTGTTTTCCTTTTTGTTGTTGAAAATTTATTGAAATGATAAAATTAGAATTTGGGTATCTAAGTATTTGTCTAATTCAAAATTAGATCTTAATTTCTGGATATTTGTCCCGTTCTTCATATTTCTAGGTATATTTATATTTTTGGGCATAGTTCAAATTAGATTCCAAGACCGGAAATTAGATTCTTTAGTAGATGTGATCTTTGATAATTTGATAGTGAGAACGACAGTTGAAGCCAACTGGAAAGGAAAAAGTAGGTGGAACACAAGCTTGAAGTAACAAACAACCCAAACTAAGTTAATTATTATTCTAACAAAAGTAATTCTTTTGTTAAATAATTCGTTTTTGGATCTTCATCTTTTTAATTTCACATTTATAAATTTTTTGGAGAAGAGAAGTGGCTAACATTTGGATTTGATTTTCGTGAGTCACACTAGACAAAATTTAGTAAGTTCATCATTGTAGAGCCATGATGGAATGTGATTGTCTACTCACTAACTTAAAGTCTTTTGCCATAGTATATGAAACTTAAAAGTCTCCTTATTTGCAAATTGATTTACATTTTTCCCTTATGTTTTATTGACATGAGCGTCTATTTCATTTGCTTTTGAAGTTGCTAACTAAATTAAGTCATGATTTTTATATGTTTCCACAAAGGCATATGGGGTTGTAATTTTTATCTATGGTTCTTTCTACCATTGAATAATAACTTAACATGTATTTTTTTTTTTTAAATCTTGTAGTTCAATAAAGGGTACAAGCTCTCATTTCACACAATGTGAATCAAAATATATTAGTGATGTAAGAGGACAATCATGTGGGAGTAATCCATGAAAAAAAAAAAAACAGAGAGAGATATAGCATAGAAGTATATAACAGAGGCAACAAATGATGAAGGAAAACTTTTACTTGTAACTATTGCTCATCTTCTTAAGGGTAGAGGCATTAATCATATGAAGTAATATCTTGTTGGAGCAAATGGAAATGCAGTGAGTTACAAGAAAGTTTCACTAGAGGTTCGATTTTTTATTCAAACATCTTGAAAGAAAAACAACAAAAAGTGAAAAGAGAAACAAGGCAATATAGAAATTCATAAAGATGCATTTAGCTTAAATTTGCAAAAGGTTGATGGGGATGATGACATTCAGTATATTTCACTCCCACTAACACGAAAGGTGTAATTTTAAGAAGAAAGTTGACAAGTTGGGCAATCAACATCATCAAACCAAAGAAAAGCCACACTTGGGTTGGAGAGCTACTTCGGAAGTGGTACTCGTAATCATTCTCAACCAAGTACAAAAACTTCTTTACAAAGTAAAGAAAAATGGCATGATACTGATATGTATATTACATTGTGGTTTTATAATTCATGCATAGCTTTAAATGCTTGCAATTCACCATATTTACAAATTTCCATGAGTAAAGTTGCATCGATATATCATGGTTACGGAACACTTAGTTATCATGCTTTGCAAGTTAGTTTTTTGAAAGACGGTAAAAAACAAGTTGAACTTGTTGTTAAGAGTATGTGGATAGAAATTGATTTTACAATTATGAGTGGTGGATGGAGAAATGCTAAACAAAAGCCATTTGTTAATATCTTAGTTTATTGTGTTAGTGAAATCCCATTTATAAAATCTTTTAATATGTTTCGGAATTGAGGTAAATGCTGAAAATTTGTGTAATTTATTTGCTAAAAATTGTGGAGATAGTTAGTCTAAGCAATGTGGTTCATATTGTTACAAATAATGCAAGCAATTATAAAGAAGGTAGTAAGTTACTTTCTGATAGATATCCAACTATCTGTTGGTCACCTTATGCGACTCATTGCATTAATTTGATTATGAAAGAAATTAGTGAATTACCTCATGTTGATGATTTATCTATTCTTGCATTAAGAATGGCATGTTTGGTTTATAACAATAAATAGCCTCTCAACCATCTATAGGTTTGGTTAAAACTCTTTATCCTCTTTTCATTTTCAATGTTATTTTACAATCATATTGTCACGCTTCAAAACCCAAGACTATGACGCAACAATATTTGCGAATACCTCATCGAATACCAAAGCTAACATGTATCATAGCAACTAAACCAATAATAAATTCTATAATAATCTAAAGGAAAAATAATGTAGCATCCACTGTAACATCCAAAATTCCATACACAGTGGAAATAAAATAATCTAACTATTTCATTGGAATTTTCTTGATGACTAATAATGATGATAATGGAATTCGAACAATTAAATTAGGTCTTCACTCGTTAACTCCACCATCTCCATGTTTGACTATCATCACTTGCTTCCTTTGTAAAATGATTAACTAAAAGTGGTAAGTAAAGAATCGCCTAGCAATGTTACCTCCTGTCATTTCCCTTTTCAATGGGTGTAAGCCATATAGAAGAAAACAATTGAATAAAATACATTTTATGAATAGAAATCATAAATCATGCTTCGCATAGAACGACAAGTTCTATTTAGACATTTTGTGAAACACAATATTTCAAATTCATTCCCATCATCTTATCATCCCAATGTCCACCTATCCATATTCTTCAGGCCACTTATGATGATGCGTACTTGGTGTATAATTTCTACTTATTAAGACCTTAATCTATAATTCTAACTAAAGAGGGTCAGAATCCCAACCTACAACCCCAACTAAGTAGGTCAGAATTTCACCTATAGCCCCAGCTAAGTGAGTTAGAATCCCAACCTACAACCCCGGCTGAGTAAAGCAAAATCCCACTGATTACCCAATGAGTAGGCAGAATTAGTTCTTATACTATCGCCGGCATCACATGAAAGGCATGTATATTTATCATATGTGTTTCGATTCCAAAATAATCAATTCAAGTTAATTCATTTGCAAATAGCTCACATATGGACTTTAAAGAAATAATAAATGTTTAAGTTTCACAGAAATTAGCATGTTAAGCTTGTGTTTTTGTAAAACTAGGAAAGGCATTAGAAAATAATTTTAATCAGGAAATAGAAATTTCAATATATCATAAAACTATTTTAACAGTAGTTATATAGGCTGGCATGGAGCAACAGCTTATCTATCTCTTATTCCTGCAACTTAACAAGTTCCTCTGATATTGACTCTTGATTTTCTAATCAATCACACACATTCATGTGAATCCCATACTTTCAAATGTCTCGTGTACATTCTACATGACTAGTTTCATGATCCATTTAGTATCGGGTTACTATTTAAGTAGTTTGTTCTATTCGAATTCTCTGAGTTACTATTTCCGTTGCTTCGCCATCTTTTTACATAGAGTATTTTAGCTTAATTTAGTCTCAAAATCAAAAAATTTAACTTTAAAGAGACAAAAATCACATTATACCAGTTTCCCCAAGCCGACCCGCAATTGCAAGACTCAATCCCACAAAAGCAAGACTCTAATCCACAACTACGAACAAAAACTGTGGGACATTCCGTAATTTTTGCACTCGATTCCATGACCATAGAAGAGGGGACCACACTCGCACTCCACGGTGTCACACTCGCAACGCACACCTGCAGGGCACATTGTTTTTTCCTGCAGCCCGCTTCACATGTGTGACTCAGCCTTAGCCTACGCTGTAGCTTTCTGTGATTGCAACGACAACCATTACAAAGTTCTGACTTGTGCAATGTGTATTGTATGGTTGAAATTTTACATTCTACAACATCCAAATCACTAAAACACATTTGCACCATCATTCTAAAGGTCTAAGCATGTTTTTATGCATTTAGATCCATGAAAATTTTAATCAAGGTATATTCACTAATTTATAAGTGTTTCAAGATACTTTTTCAATTGCATGTAATATACCAATACACATTTCTCACGATTCATACACATCCAATACCAATCCCTATACATTAAATACGCATAAAACTCCAAAAATCTCATGTTTTGATGTATCTATGCGAGTAAAATTTATGTCCCTACGTGTATGCATGATAAATGAACAATTTAGCGTAGAAATTATCTCAAAATACTGTGTTCGAAGGCAAAAAAATTTCAACAGAGAGAACTAGATGGCCGTTGGGTGCTAGGGTGGGAAAATAAGGTTTTTTTTCTCATAAAACTTGTATTTATACCCTAGATTTAATTAGGAGTTTAAAGAGGTATCAAATTTCTTTATTATTAAGCTTTAAAAATTATGTACTCATTTCCTAATTTCCCATGCAATATTCACACGAATTTCTGTGCAAAGTTTCCTTATTTTTGCCTCTCAAAGATGTCATGACTTGAGTAATAATGCATGTATTACTTACCAAAATTTTGGTTGCCAATTTATGCCAATATCATTTTCCATACTTTCTAATTTCCAACCAATTTCCACACAAAAATCAAAATAAATAACAAGGCATAGGCTCACATTAATCCCTTAATTAATCCCCAAAAATACTAACTAAAATTCTATTAACTAGTCCCCCAAACTTAGTAAAGTTTAACTAGCCCAATAGTGTATATATCGTCTTCCACATACGCCTAATGTTATCCCAATAAATTCAAACAAAAATAATTTAATAAATAGACTAGTAATTTAATAAATTATCCACACAAAAATCATTTCAATAACCATTATTGTGTCCCAAAAATTCAAGGTATTACACATATTGATTTTAAAAAAAAAAAATAGAAGAAGAAAATGAACCTACAATGATTGAAGACATTCATGTTAATCAAAAGACATTCATGTTGAATATTTTGATCCTCAAACTATTGATGGTGATGGTGATAGCGATGGCAAAGGTGATGGTCTTGAATTGAATTCAAGTTTATAATTGGTTATGCACATGTTTTAGTGGTTTGAATGATTGTTGGTTTGTTGTTATAATTTTTTATGGATATTAATCATTATGTAATGTATCTATAGTATCAAATTAGATGGTACATTTAATTTAGAATATCCATCTATTTCTTTTCAAGTTGTTATTCAGTTACTTTATGCACAAAAAATTTACATAAAAATATATTATAATACAAATCTACACACAGACACTTATACATTATTGTCCAAGTTAGTCGATTTTTTGAAACTAATTGGATTGATCGGACCAATAATCCAATAACCTAATAAGTTATCGAATTGACCACCAACCTAAGTTCAAAAACATGAAGTACAATACGCTTTGCTTAATCAAAAAGGCAACCACTCTTATTATTTGTTCAATTCCTTGCTTATTATTGATTTGTTACTTTTTTGTTCCTTCAAAATTTTCACATTCAATTTCACAATCTCACCAAATTGAATCGAAATTCATGAATCGAAATGTCTTGAGTTGAAATTTCAATTCAAGTTCAAATCGAAATTAGTGAATGAAAATATCATTTCAAACTATACTAAAATCAAACTAAATTGAAAATTCAACTCAATATTTAGCTTATAGTTTTTTAATATTAAGTTCGGTTTCATTTTAAAACCAGATCTTACACCAATATTTATATTAATTTTTTAATATTTATCATACTTTTATATACTTATTTTGTTAAATTTAAAATTTACATTTTTTTAATTTTGTAAGTCATTTTATATTTAATAAATAGGAATACCTTATTATTATAATAAGTTATAATGTTTCAAAGAACTAAATTAAAACAATAAAATCAAATATTTAACAATCATCTAATAGGTTGAGTGATTAACATCCAAAATTTTTTAGGATGAATATTATATTTATATATTTTTTGTTTTTTAAAAATGCTCAATTAATCAAAATAGCCAACCAAGAAAACTAAAACATTTTGGTAAATTAGTGAACCAAACAGAATTAAATTCAGTATTCAAGCAAGTGTGGCGTACCAAAATTTTAGTATACCTTTTCGATTCAATTCGATTCAATTTGGCTTTACCAAATGAACACCTTAATTTAAAGTTTGCAAACATGATCTTTTCCTGTGGAGGGATACAAATACAAAGGCTAAAATCTCCTCGGAGGAATCAAAGTACTAACTAATTTACAAATCACAATCCTGCACTCAAATATTTCTTATTACTAGCAATTCAGCTTTGATAGTGACAGCGTATGTCAATTTTTCAATATGAGATCCATCAAATCTCAAGCAATTGGTCGAGAAGCAATGAAGATTTTTTCTGTCTCAACTTCCCATTTTGAACCTTTTCACGAGACACGAGCAAGGTCAAAACGGAAAACAAAAATTTCTAGGCTTCAACCACCTTTTTGGTCTTCTGGGTCTCCTTTCTCTTACTGGCTTTCTTGGGCTCATCACCTGTATCGTTCAGTTCAGTTTCAATCTCAACTCTGGCAAAAACAGGTTTAGGCTGAGCTGTGATGTGACCATGCTTCAGCCCGCCCCAAGTGGTCTCACTCTGCAACAATCATTATATTATGAATAGCTAATGCTACATTTGTCAAACAAAAGAACTAGATTCCTTCCAGGTGTGTGTGTGTGTGTGCATGGAGAGAGAGAGACAGAGAAAGAGACAGATACCCAGGTGACAGCATTGAACTGATCTTCAGAGTAGCCAAGCTGGGTGTATATTCTCAAGGATAAACTTGGAGTTATTGGGGATAAAGCAATTGCTACGATCCTCATTGCTTCCAATACAATTACTAGGTCCTATTCAAACAAAAGCAACTATTTAAATTATTTTTATATTAGGGCAAGGCATAATGAGATAGTAAAGACTTCTTAATATTCATCCATACATGCTCTCACATGTCCAGAGAAGGATAAGAATATACATGCGTGTAGATACAACTACATTGGGATTTAGGACTTTCTAACCCTTTGAATTTAGGACTTAATTTAAATATCTTATAAATTGAAGGCAACCAGACTGATAGAAGAGTTTCTAATTGGCACTTTCTCACATAAATCTGAATGTGTGCCTGGTGGAAACAACCCGCGTTTCTTGCCACATAAATATCTCACATTTTTCATGCAGCATAGAAGGTAGAAAATAAGAGGAAATAATAGAAACCTTGGATGCAGCTTCAAAACCGGGCTCCCCTTGTTTAAAAAGAGACCATGGTGCTTTTTCATTGATATATACATTCCCTGCATTACCAATTTCTAGCACAGCCGCACAAGCTGATGACAGTTCAAGATTCTCATAGTGCTGCCTTGCTTTGTCAACCTACAATGGAGCGAGAATCAAAGGTTAAAACCTTCACTTAGTTTCAACAATAGGTGCATTACAATGACCTTGGTGGCAATCTGGTAAATTAGGTCATCATCAAGATAGAAGGACCTAATGGTTCATTGTTAAGGGTAGCATAACTGCATCAACCAATCTTATAATTTTTATCAAATACCCATTTTGCTATACCCCAACCAGACTTGCCCAATACGGATTGAGATAAACAACCTGAACCAGCTCTTCTTTCTCCTTAATACATTCATTCCTGATTCATGCTCCAATTTCCTTTTGGGAAGTTTAAAATAAAGGCCCCCTTTTCTAAAACTCAAATCTTCTTCTGCAGATACACTCTTAACTTTAATAATGAGAAACCACTATTTCCCAACCAGCTTTGAGGGCAAAACTATAAATGCAACCAAAACTGTATGATTCAAAAACCTTACCAGCACTCATTTTATAGTGCATCTTATTATAGTTATTATTGGCACGTAATTCACTATGAAGCAAAAGCTTTCTGGAGCCATGTCCACAAAGTAGAATGTCTTATTAAAACATGCTGCAAAATTATATAAATAAATAAAATACATTTATATTATTAATAATTTTCACAAAAATAAAATAAAAACAAATTTTACATAATAAACAAGAAATCAAATATTTTAAAACTTCTAATGTTATAAGAATACACAAACAACATATTAACGTCCATTTATAGAAAGTTACAAAATTAATAATTGAAAACTTGCTTATGAAACATCTTTTTAAAAACAAAAACACAAAAAAATCCCATGTATTTTGATAATATTGATTTTCGAAAAAATCACAGCAATAAGAATTATGAAAAAAACACTATCATCAACTTTTATAAAAGAAGAAGATATCAAGTTAAAATGGATATTTTCTCTGTCAGAAGTTTGCATTTTATTATTTTTGTCATTTTTATTTATGTAAAATCCAACATTTATAAGGGCTAATGATGCTTCATATCCTGGGAATTCAGTTACTATATCTTACGCATCATCTTAACTGATCCAGCGGTTTGACCGTACTGTATGATTCAGAAGGAGAAGAAAGACAACAGAATGCTTATAGTTTATGAACTACTCCCGAAATTCCAGCAATTTCCTCAAATAATAACCAAAAACTAACTTTGTGTGAGGACTTTACCAACTTCTCCACAGTATCTTTGAAAGCATTTCCTTCTGCTGCAATTGTTGAATCAACAACAGTGGATTGGCAATTCTTTCTCAGAAGTCCAAGCGTACGATTAAGAAGATTACCTGAGTGGAAGTCAATATTAGACTCCTGCGCTGAAAAATCTAGTGCACTGAGGTTTCCAATACGAACAATATTAATGAATTTCGCTTAATGTTGTTATTCTACACTTCAGAAATGTAATAACAAACAAA
Organism: Avicennia marina; assembly: GCA_019155195.1. Lineage (NCBI taxonomy): Eukaryota > Viridiplantae > Streptophyta > Magnoliopsida > Lamiales > Acanthaceae > Avicennia > Avicennia marina. The sequence goes on along the minus strand of CM032758.1, from coordinate 9,331,131 downwards.
TTCAGCTGTTCCTTACTGCTGGTTTGGACTAAATATGGCTAGCTCATGTTACAAGGCAAACCTGAAAATACCTTTTGTTTAAGAAATAATAGGTTCCATTTGAAAATCCTAATCCTTTGTTAACGCTATCAAAGGAACCAAATTTACCCCCACAAAAGAAAGAAAACACCTGTGTCTTGAAATATGAGGCAAACAAAATCAATGAGGAAAATTTAACTCCTGCAGAAATAAAATTATTGAAAGAATAATCTATTTTTGGGCCAACTTCTACTGGGGCTGCTTGCTATACCTGGGTTTAATTCTCCATTAGGATCCTTAAGCCTTAAAATAAATCTAAAATAACATTTGTCAATTTTATTGCATCTATTACTCTACTCATTCATGTTGAGGTGCTTCTAGTATGCCTCATGATAAGTCTTGGTTATTAGTCTCTGGAGCTACCATTCATACCACAGGTAACAAATCCTCCTTTTCCTCCTCAACATATTCACAATCAGTGTCTCCAGTTCGTTTAGCTAATGGCACCTGTTCTCCTATTAGAGGATCTGGTAAGATTAATCTTACACAAAATCTTGCTCTCAATCATGTTTTGTATGCCCCGGTTCCCAATTAGCGTTTTATCAATTCATCAACTTGCAAAATCTCATATTTGTGCAGTAATTATCTTTTGTTCTTATTGTGTTCTATAAGACCTGCAGATAGGACAGAAAACCAGTACATATGATGGAAACTTGGCAGTGGTCATGCACAAGGTGTACTATTATCTTGATATTATTACTCATGTAGATGCACGAGCCCTTTCCACAGAATTTCTCCTTTCCAATAGCAATGTTGCCTTGAACACACTTTTAAGATGAAGCAACTTTTACCTTTCAAAGCCTCTGTGTCCAGACTTGAATGTGAATCTTGTGAGTTGGGAAAACATTACCATTCTATCTTTGCACCTAGAATCCACAAGCATAGTTCCCTCTTCTTTTTTGAAATCATTCATTGTGATATTCGAGACCTAGTCAAGTCGAGTCTCGTTGGGCATTCTGTTATTTTATTCTGCTCATGGATGATTATTCAAGGTTGATTTGAATTTATCTTCTAAAAGATAGAGCACAAGCTCAAGATATAGTTATCTCGTTCTAGAACAATGCTCTAGAGTTCTCTCTAAAAGATAGAGCCTAGTTTTTTGCTACTCTAAAGACTCATTGTACTTACAATGCTCTAGAGTTTTCACAAAGGGAGGTCTTAGGTCTCCCAATTCTATGAAGCTCAGGGATTATAAACTAAACATCCTTCCCATATAACTTACAACAAAATGAGGTAACTGAATGCAAAGATCATCATATCTTAGATGTTGTCCGCACATTGATGGAACATACGAATGTTCCTAAGTACTTTGGTGGGATGTAGTTTTCACTGGTTGCTTTCTCGTTAATCGCATGCCATCTAGTGTTTTGAATGGGGATATTTCCTTTCCTTGTCTTATCCAAACAAGCCTCTCTTTCACGTTCGCTAGTCAAGTATTAGGATAGGTGTGTTTTGTTCAAATTTTGGTCTCTAGAAATGATAAATTGCCTTCTCAGTCTATCAAATACATATTTTTTGGATACTCTCATACAAAGAAAGGATTTGTAATTAGGATCAGATATCTCGTTAGTCATATATTTTTGTTGATGTTACATTCTTTGAATCTCATTGCTATTATCCTAAGAATGACCATCCTTTAGTGAATCCAACAAGCCATCCCCCTTTACCTATGCCAACTACTTTACCCGCTGCTAATGATACAATCCCTACTCAACCATTGATGGTGTATACGTGGCGTCCGCACACAATGTCTCTACCGTGTGCTTCACTCTTAGACTTCCTTCTTCTGCAGCTCTTGAAGTTCCTAGCCCTTCCAATATAGATCTTCCAGTAGCACTTCACAAAGGAACTAGCTCTTACACTGCACATTCCTCATCTAATTCACTCTTGTTGTTTCCTTGTCCTCAACAGATATTCCTCATGCTTATATTGAGGCTCTTCTACGTCCAGATTGGAAAGCTACTATGGATCTAGATATAAGCTCTTATTTCTCACAACACTTAGGTAATTGTATCAATTCCTACACATGCTAATGTTGCTTGTAGGTGGGTTTTCACCATTGAATATAAAATTAATGGCACTATAGGTAGGTACAAAGCCCAGTTGGTAGCAAAGGGTTTTACCCAAACCTAAAAAGTTGACTATTTTAAGACATTTTCTCCCGTTGCTCGTTTCAACTCTATTTGTATCTTATTTTCTCTAGTGATTTATCAGGATTAGTGTACATGTCAACTTGATGTAAATAATACATTCCTTTACAGTGATCCACAAGAAAGCGAGTTTATGATGCAGCCTTCTTATTATATTGCTCAGGAGTAGGATAGACATAAGGTGTGCAGGCTTCGAAAGGCAATTTGTGGTCTGAAACAGAACCCCCCAGCATCGTTTAATAAGTTCAGTCGGGTAATAGGGGACTTTGATTTTCAACAGTGCAAGGCTAACCACTTAATATTTACCTGACAAGGTGAGCACGGAATAACCATTTTGACTATCTACATTGATGGCATACTCATATTTGAGAGTGATGTTAATGGGATTAAGGAACCTAATACATACTTACAGCAATACTTTGTCAGTAAGAACCTAGGGCTGCTAAAATACCTCTTGGGAATTCAGATCACCCACAGTAAACTTGGATTATCGTTATCCTAAAGGAAATATGGCATTGATTTACTTAAGGAAACTGGCCTGCTTGGATCAAAACCTGCTGACACACCAATGAATATAGAGTGATACTAGCGAATACTTAAATGATAAAACAAAGTACACATCTAGTGGGAAAATCAATTTATCTAATTGTGGCAAGGCCAAATATCTCATTTTCTGTGGGGCTAATCAGTCAATTTATTGACAAGCTATGTCTCAATCATTAGACTGCTACACTTAGGATCCTATGATACATAAAAGGATCACCTGGAAAGGGACTATTATTTAAAAGGCTTGGACATTTAAAGACAAAAGCTTATTGACTATGCTGAAACCAAAGCTAATAGATCTACTTCTAGATAATGTACGTATGTTGGAGGAAACCTTGTAACATACTGTAGCAAGAAACAAACCACTGTGGCTAGGTCCACTGCTAAGGCAATATACAGGGCCATGGGTCATATTGTGAGTGAGATGCTGTGGCTAAGGATTTTGCCAAAGAAATTAAGTTATATGTATAAAGAGACACTCTCAATGTATTATGACAATCAAGTAGCTTTTCATATTTCCAATAATCCTGTATTTCATGAGAGTACTAAGCATATGGAGGTTAATTGTCACTTCATATGTGAAGCTATCACGAGTCACAAAATCACTACTCCTTTCACTCCTCCAAAGTAAGTGGCAGGTGTGTTTACCAAAGTACTGGGCGTCAAACAATTTCAGGAATTGTGTGGCAAGCTAAACATGATAAGATATATGTACTCTAACTTGAGGAGGAGTGTTGGAATATTTAGTTTTCCTTGTATATAGTTCATATGCCTTCTCTGTATGGGTTGATCCTGATTAATTTTGATTGACTCTGATTATGTTGTTTTGATAGGTAGATTTAGAACTATTTGGTAGGTGTTGTACATCTCCAACTATATGTATGGGAGAAGAACCACATTCTAAAACAACTTCGTTCTATCCTTCTTAAAACAACCAACACATATTGTCCATAATTTTTCATTCAGACAAACATTAAACAGCATAACAGTTTCTCCTAATATTAGGCAAAGAAATTGACGAGGAGAATTTGATTTCTTGAGATATCAATTTGTTCAAGGAATAATGTACTACACCTGATATATCTTATCAGGTAAATTTTGTTGGAAAAAAAGTGATGTTTAGTGGGTCATCCCCTTAAGAAAAATTAGCAAAGGAACACATTTTTACAGATTTATATAATAGATGAACCACACAAGAAAAACAAATTGGGTTCAATTAAGTTCATTAGCAAACCATTCCAAATGCAGCTATGATATGGATTCCTGATGCCTTACTAGGGTTCAGAAAGAAAATGGACAGGGAATTCAATAGGGCACTCTACGTAGTGGGGAAGATAGAATACCAATAGTATTCGCAAGATTTGCGTTAATAATATTGATGAAACGGTCCTCTGAGTAGTCTCCATCACTACCAAACTCCACCTCCTTAAGCAAGAAATACCTGACTGCATCAGCTCCAAATCTGCGCACCAAGTCGGTCGGTTCAAGGGTATTTCCCAGCGATTTTCCCATTTTCAAGCCATCCTAGAACATAAAAAGCATGGATCATCTGATCAAATAAAATGGGTAAAAGGGGGGCGATGGATGAATACAATGTATGACATTTGAGAAATTAGGCATATAAGACAACCATGAGATGATGCGTAATAATTTACATTGAGTGGAACAATATCTATTTATTCGTAACAGATATTATTCTGAAAAATGATCATAAGTTGAATGAAACAAAACAGGATCCAAATGCAACGATGTTATACAACACAAGTATTTTCATTGTTGATCTAAGCAATTGCAAAAGGTTGTTGCCATAAACCACATTAAAGATGGATGATAATGATTAGAGCAGTTTGGTACTGAAGAAATACACTCTGTCCAAATACCAAAGTATCTCTAGACAAATGGCAAAACCCAAATTATGCTGGGAACTTTTAATACTTAATACCACATATTCCAGGAACAGAGGGCATTTAGGGAAGTATGATCTCTCAGTTCCAGATTAACAACAAAATAAATAGCATGGAACCTCTATTAGAAAAACATGACATATGGTAGAAAGAATGCTCAGGCTTAAAATAAAATAGGGAATATCGTTCGAAACCAACTTGAACACCTTTGTTAAGAATCCATGACCAAAAACCTTCTTCGGGAGGCTGACTCCAGCTGACATCAACATTGCTGGCCAATAAACTGCATGAAACCGTAATATATCCTGCATATTATTCATGAAATTGACTTAGTACATGTTTAAAAAAAGATCTAATTTTTCCAGTATTTAAAAAGACCCAACATTCTAATAAAGTGGAATACATAAAGTCAGGTCACGAAGACAGAAATAAACTAAAGATCTAATAAAGATAAATTCAAATGCATTATAAAACTAATCCAGAAACATAGGCTATGTTTGTTTTGCTTTTAACCAAAAAAATACACACTTCAATCATTACACTTTTAAATTTTATCTCTCTCCTACTTATATACATTTTTTGAGAAAAATACACTTAAAAACCAAAACATCGGCTTTGTTTGGATGCAAATTTTGTAAAAGAAAGTTGGTACAAAAATTTAAGAATAGAATAAGATAAAGAGATAAAAATTATTATTTTAATGGGTAATATGCTTGAAAAAATTGAATTTTAATGGATTAAAATTATGAAAGTTTGCATCTAAACATAGCTATAGTAAATATAGAATCCTAATCTAATTCTTTTAACTCTTTCCCTCAAATTGAACATGTGATTTATCAGAATATTCAACTTGGATCACCAAATTGGAACAAAAAGATAGCCAGCCAAAAATCTAAGTAAACAGCCAAAAAACCATAGATGAGCAGACAGATGTGTAGCAAGATAAACATCAGTGCTATTAGATAGAAATCCACATATACATGACAATCAGCCAAACATAAAGGCATCCAAAAAGCAAACAAGCAGAAGTGTAAAGACCACTTACTCACGATTGCCATCTATTATCTTCTTCAGGAGCATATTCACGATAGCAGTATGAACAGCAGGTAACAGATGCTAGAAAAAATATTTAATTTGATATTTTATATATTCTATTACCTAGTTTACGGATCAAGATATTTTTGTTTCCTATTTCATATATTCTATTCTCGATAGATTATGATTAGTATCATGATAGCATTACAGATATATTTGGTTCTTTGTACTTGGTTCCACACTATAAATTAGAGTAATTCTTTATTATTAGTAGAAGTTTTAAATTTTCTAATCATTCAACACGTAATCAGAGTAAGCTCTTTTTCAAAAATCCTAATTTGGTTAAAACCATTCTTCAACCCCTTTCTAGCAACAAGCAAGGCATCACCTCAATCAATTAAAATAAGAAAAAGAAAAAACTGGTTTTAGTCTTTTTGAACTCCCTATTATTGATAATATTGTTGCATTCTCATATATCAAGTTTCTGTCACCTTAACACATGATTTCCTGACGTCTACTTCTATCTTCTGTCTGTCTACTACTCATGAAGTGTGGCCTCTATACGTATGCCTATTAAGAATGACACATATCTTCTATTAATAGTCTAAGTTAAACACTTTGTGAAGACCGTTGTTCAACTAAGGGATGTGCCAGAACATTAATTTGATATTTCATGTATTCTGTTACATTGTTACCTATTTTACAGTTCAAGATATCTATGTTTCATATTTCATATACTCTATTTCCTATTTAAGAGGATCAGTGTCATGATAATATTAAAGTTATATTTAGTATCTTTGCATCTAATCTCATACTATAAATAGAGACTGGTTTTTATTATTTATAAAATCTTTGATACTTCCAATCATTCAACAATAAAGAAACCACAAATAAAAAGGCAGAGGCAGTAAAGTTGTCAACAACAGGGCAATGCACCGGTTTTCATAATCCTTGGAAGTGAAGAAAACTATATTCAAAGTTTGGTTAGACACTGAGTTAGTTGTCTTAGCATCATCAGAAGTACAATCAGCCCAATCAGGTTTGCCAAATTTCATCCAACATTTTTCAAAAACATTTGTTCTAACCACAGTGCTCACAATGGTGTGGTCCTTTAGATTGTTCCTTCCCACAACCTTGGCCTTTGCATTATAACCATGATCATGAGTAGCCAAAGCATAAACACTGTCACTAAATGGTCACTAATTGAACTAAGGCAAAACCAAATCCAGACTTACTAGCCAATAAAAACTCCACTTATTGAGCCTTAAAAGTTCAAGCATCACAATCTAACCAATGATTCAAAAAAATTTCATTGGCACCGTCTTTCAATTACACAAAATAATCAGTCAAATATTGTTTATCTTGCTTCAAAGAAAATAATTTTCATAAACTTAAAAACTTCATAACACATCTCATGGAATGTATCCCATGTTGCCTTAATGAAATCAAAAAACATAGTATTAGCAACAACCAACTCTTCCACACTGTTTAAAAGCCAAATCACTACAGAAAAAATCAGCTTATTGCCACAATGAATATTCAAGATTTTCAGAATTTAGGGAAGTAGAAAGTATGTGATTCTACTTATTTTGAGACCGAAAAAACAATTTTAAAGTTTGAGACCAGGGGATATAATTTCTACCATTTTAATTTGGCATTGTTACAACAAATCCCTTTTGTTCATTAGAAGCCACGGTAAAAAGCGCTTAGCTAATTATCAAGGCAAAAAGAAGGTCAAATTCTAATAAAACGCAAACCAAAAGAAATCAACAAAAACCCAAAATTGAATTGTCAAAGTAAGCTAATTAGCCAGGACTGATTATTAACCATAATTTGAAGCACAGAATGCAAATAATCACACCAATCAACACACTAGATATAGACCCAATCAAAGAGATAAACTAACTCAAACTAGAATCAGACTCTAGACTTTAGACATATGGTCCAGGAAACAGTGGCATAGGGTGTTGTTCAGGGCAAAACGGGTTGCTGATCGAGATGACAACAAAAAGCCCAGCAAGCTCAGAGCAACGGAGCCAATTAGGGGCAGGTTCACATTGAAGAATGTTGAGCCAGTAGCACATTACCTACGAGTTAAAGATCTGCAACAACAGTAATAAACAGATAACAAGAGCGGAGGCATGTGAAATGATGGGTGTTGAAAGGATGGATGGCTAGGATATAACTCATACTTCATTACCAAAAAAATGGTCCCAATTTATGGCATGGGACTAATACATAGTTATCAAAAACACAGAACAACTTGATATAAAACTAATTTTATAAAATAGGAAACCAAATATTCTAAATCCTGTACTAGGCAAAAAATTATATGGAATAACAAATAAAATATTCTAAAATGTTCTAACATACATGCTAAATATTCTAAGATATTTTCTAACAATGGGTAGGACTGGTTTTTGCAAGAAGGAGATGAGGCTGTACAGCACAGCAGTTTCCTTACCCCCAACGGTAGACAATGTGACTTCATGCACAGACAAGGAAATGTGGTGGCATGTGGGGCAGTCAAATTTTGGTGTGCAATGAATTAGGCTTTAGTTCCCTGGTGAGGAGAGTGGCAGAGTGAGATGGTTTGATAGATTAGGGTTTCAGTAGTTCTTTTTCCTTATATTGATCAAGGATGACAAAAACTCCGGGACTCAAATTAAACTAGAGATTTGGGAAAATTTTTGGCGCTAACACCATGTTCAGAAAAGGATCTAATTTTTCGACTAATTAAAAAACCCAAACACTTAATTTATAGAGTGGAATTACAGAAATTGAAAGTAAACTAAATACCTAATAAAGAAAAAGTAGATCTTAAACTAAACTAATCTAGAAACACTGTCAATACTTACTACATAAAATCCTAATCTAATTCTTCCCACAATAAATAAAGAGAAATAATCTAAAACAATGGAACTAATCGATTCCACAAATTTGTACTCTTACAAGATTAATAATAGCAAAAGGCTAAGCACCACTTATACACCATGAAGAGATCGATATCAAAGGGAATCTTGTATGTGGAGCTCTTGTCATAATTCAGACCATTTATCTTAGGATTGTTCAACATGAAGTGCCATTAAACCCCCCTAAAACGAATTCTAAATTACATAAAAGTCCATGATTTCCATCTACAAGATTTTGAACAAGGCCCCAGGTTGACAATAATGCCTAGAAAATGATGCAAAACCATGTTTAAAGCTCTGATAAAGGAAGCTTTTTTCAGAACTATCAGAGATATAAACACTTATCCTATTAGAGTTCTAGAATACTGAAAGTTGGCCATAGGTTGCTAATAATTAAGTTAGTTTTGCAGGCACTCAAGACTAAAGGAAGAAACAGAAGAGTCCTACAATCCATACTCAAAAAAGAAAGTACAAAACTACCTTCCCAATCAAGTGTAATGACGCAGGCCAACCAGAAGAAACAGCTGCCTGTAAGTTAGGCTGCTCCTTATCCTCTGAAAGAGCAGATATGTAACTGTTTGACAAGACAACAAAACAACAAAAAAAAGCATAAATAGGTGGATACAAGAATAAGAATTGACACAGAAAATATTGAATATTGAATTTAAATGTAGAAACCACAATTTTATGCTATATGGCCAGTGATAAATGTCACCAGATTATATATGCAAATATGTGATTTCAACACTATCAGACAAAAACAATTTGACTTCATTCAAAAAATATTTATGCTTTATGAAAAAACAATATAATTTGCACAAAATCATAGCTTGCATGGTCATAAGTTCATAATAGACCGAGTTCAGAGAAGGCCAGAAAACACATTTCTAGTCAATTACATGATATAACCATTTCAAATGAAAGGACAAACAAAGCCATATAAGCAAATATGAGTGCAACCATTATGCATGCAAGGTTCAATGAGGGGAAACAAGGAAAGAAAAGAGAAAAATGTGGGGGAATGAAAGACATAGAAATCAAATTGAGGAAACAATACAGAAGAAAACCATGCACAAAAATATACGACAGGCAAAGCTTGAGGACACAATAGATTACCCCAACAAAGCATCAAACCATACATATATAGTCTGTTTATCATCATTAGGTACTGGAATGCCCCAGTTCACTGATGCTCGAGAAATTGAGAAATCTCTTAGGCCACTTTTGACCCAACCTTGCACCTAGGAGAGTTTTTGCAAAAATAAGTGTTAAAAGGAAGTAAATATATAAACTGGACTTTGTTTAGGAAAGATCACAAAATTACCACAACGAAAAGTGAAAAATGAAAAGAAAAGGAAAAAGAAAAGGAAGCTATTATATAGAGCAAACAACATGATAATATAATGGAAACTCATGAAACTGACATCCAAAGTCATTTTGTTCCACATGGATAAACCAGTTCTTAATATAAAATATTTAGTTTCATATAAGCTATGTTGGTATTCATTTTAGGTGTGCTTTCCTTGAAAATTGCATAAAAGCAAAAGAAAACAAGAATTTAAAAGTGTAGTGATTGAAGTGTATTTTTTATTTGGTAAATTGAAGACGAATATAGCCATTTAGTTTCGACTTGAGAAAAAGGCATCATAACCAAATAAAAACAGCATCATTGGCATAGCCTTTTATGTTAACTTTTACATGTACTTCTAGACAGGAGGATTGGTATACCTACCACTGTGCGTTCTCAACTTGCCAAATCTCTTGCAACTTTCAGCCAGATAATAATATTCCAAGACATTGTTGAAGCTTTAAATAAGACTAAATCATGTTGGTTTTTAAAATCTTCCAATATTCATTTGTAACTAGTTCATTATAGCCAAAATCGTCATGAATATGGACTTCCATCTTCAACTATAAGACATCAAAAATTTTTAACATAGCCGGTTACATAAAATGGTTCAAGTACAGATGATCACCAAATAGCAAAAAGATAAAATCTTGATAAAAATCCATAACTATGAACCTCATTCAAACGAAAAGATGGCTGCACAAAATCTAGGTTCTCTGTTAAAATATCTTCTAATTGCTTTTGATACTTTGAAAGTGCAAAGAAGTAATTGTCTTCCTTCCTGTAGGCGCACGGCTTCAGGTGCACAGGGCAGCAATTGTTGTCCAACAACTCCTTCTCATCCTGCATGTTTACAGAGGTAAACTGACAGATGTCATCAGGTAGAAAAAATAAAATTCTTGTACTGATTTACACATGCATACACCAAGATACACACACACACAAGAAGCAATAAAAAATCATAACTACTACCAAGCTTCTCATTTTTATATTACAAATGCACATAGTAAATGGCAACAGAGTTACAAGCCAATGGTTTCCAGTGAAAAATGTTATATAATCAAATTGCCTTTCTGTATTTTGAAACTAATGATAAAATCATAAATACAAATCATTTCCTGAATTTAGCTCTCCTTATGACGTAAACTATCTGTAAATTCTCTGCCCCTTTCAGTTCCTTTTTCCTCTCAAACTTTTCCCTCAACAGCTCCCTTGGAAGCATACAGAAAACTTCGTGTATAATCCGTTACATGCAGTAACTGCAACACTATAAAATTGATCAAGTGACAGGCCCCAAATACAAAATAATTAAAAAGCTGACCAGAAAAACAGCAAAAGGAGAATTTCCGACAATCATCCTGGACTCAATCGAGTCATCAAAAGTTGCCCTTTGATTTCACAAACAAAAATAATTATATACCTACATGGCTGTCCAATTCAGATCATTGTATATGAAATTATCCAGTGAAAGCTCATTGTATATTATGCTTTTCTGTAAACATGTACAGCCACAACTTAGCCAATTTACACAAGTTTTTCAGAAAAATCAGACTACTATCATAAATGATAAAACAGAATGCAGCCATTATATGTTTTGGGGCTAAACAATACCTTATATTCCTCACAATTGACACAGTATAGTCCCTCATAATCTGCACGATAGATATCACCATTGGCAAGAACCTTAGAATAAAATTCCTTGACAATGGCTTCATGATTGGGATTGGTAGTCCGAATGAATTTGTCATAAGATATGTCCAACTGTCAATAAGATAAAGTCAAAAAGTGAGGAGAGAGAGAGAGAGAGGCGCTCTACACAAGTTAGAAGTACCTCACTCCAGAGTGCCTTGTAAGCTTTCGAAATTAAATCACAATGTTCACTAGGGCTGGAACCATTGGCAACAGCTGCGCTAGCAATCTTTTCCCCATGCTCATCTGTGCCAGTTATAAATATAACATTCTTCCCCAGAAGCCTCTGTAGTTCAAAGAAGAATAGTGTAAATATTCATTTTATGATGGCATTGACCATTTTTAGTAGGGAAATACTTCGCAAGATCGTGCTCACAAAATAACAGCGCCAGAGTAAGAATTGCACTCACAAAATTTCGTCTGTAACTGAAAAACCAACATCTATAAAAGCATATGCAGGCAAAGAAATTTATTCTAGACGTCTGCAGTTTGCACATTGCATATCACCATCAACAGTGGGAATTACAACAAAATACTTACAAAAAAAAAAAAAACCTCATGTAATGAAATTCAAGATTTAAACCTTTTTACAGAAGCATAAAAGATTCTCCCAACTAGTCGATATTTATAATAAAAATTTAAATGCAGAAAAACGTGAAGGTGAAACTGTTCTTTGTTCAAACGCAATTCTCCTCTAATGTCTTTGCCGAACGCAACAACAATTTAATGCCAATAAACAAACTTGTGTTTTAGCATTACCTGGAAACGAGCTATGGCATCAGCTGCAATGGTGGTGTAAGCGCTGCCTATGTGGGGCGGGGCATTTACGTAGTAAAGCGGAGTGGTGAGGACAAAAGGGTCCGAGGTATTGGAAGTGTGCGCAGAGCTACAATTGCAGTAGAAAGCTCCTCTGGAAAGCGAAAAATAAATTGAATTCCTCGAACGTAATCTCTGGGACCTCAGAGTGTGGGAGTAGGGGAATGACGAGGAGAAGAAGCGAAAGCCGCTTTGTATGGAGTATTGGACTCTGCAAACCATAGATGTTTGTTGGGATAGTGGATTCAGAAGAAGAGACATAGAGGGCCGCCAGGGCGAGTCCCTCTGTGACGGGGCTCGGAGTGGGAGGTGGAGGTGGAGGCTTGCCGATGGGGCTTGCAGCTGTGGTGGACTGGAGAACGGACGCCAAGGAGGATAGGGAAATAAAAACGGGGTTTTTTTTTATAAATAACCTAAAAAGATAAACATTTATGAAAATTATGAAATTGTTCAAGAAAATAGTGATTTTATATCGCAGAATGGAGATCGATCATTTTCGTGATCTTGTATCACGGAACGAAAATACTCGAATTTTCGTGATATAAGATCATGGAAATAGGCCGTGTTCTCAATTCATGGAAATGCAACAATTTATTTAAATTTTGAATTAGTTTTATGTTTAAATAAATAAATAATTTAAATAATTTAATTTATATTTTTTATGTTTTTAAATAATTTAAATTTTATATTCTATAAATTTGAGTATTTATTATTATACATAAAGAATAAATTAAAAAATTAATGATAACAATTTAAGAAAATTTAATTTTTTTAAAATTAAAATAAATATAAAAAATAGAATTAATCACCATAAAATTATACGAAAATTACACATGTGAAAAATTATAGTTTAATACTGTTTTCTATTTTTAAACAAATAATGTAAGTTTTAATTACAATCATATGTACATTACTAATTTATAATTAATTATACCTGAATAGTAGATAATAATATTAAATATCACAAATATATGCAGGTAATGAATAATTAAACATGATAATTTGAAAATTGTTCAAACAAATATATTTATCCAAATAACTTCTAATAAAATATTAATATAGAGTACAACATAATTCTATCTAAATGTCTTGTATCCTCTAGTGCTACATCTAGAAGCGTGTCGATCTCTACAAGGTCTAGAATCACTATCCTCGTACTGTGATGTGTCGCCATGTAACAACGTAGTTGAATGGTCAAATTTATCGTCCGGATGGAACAGGTGATATATGAAAAGTATGTTCATAGTTCTCCAGAGCCCTAGAGTACTGCATTGATGGATCGGATGAATAGTATGGAGCTTACATCACCTGTACTAAATATAAACTATGTATGGCTGGATCAGTGGAGCAAGTATGTAAACATCATCATGCTGCTGTGGTGCAGCAGGCGTGTAAGAAACTTATGTTGTATTGTAAGTCGAAGTGGATAGGCCTGCATTAAGGTCCAAACGGACTGTAGTACGAGATATAGAACGACGTCCACTGCACTGCTCTACCCTAGGCCTGCTCGTGGACGAGCGCATCTCTGCAGATGCCCTGTGTGTCGTAGGGGTGACATATATCTTAGTATAGGCACACAATCTCCAGGCCTGCCTTGCACGACTGCGTGACAAAACCCACCTACAATGACTAACATCGCCATCAACAAAAAACTGTTCCAACTCAAGGACCTGAAAATGCATAAATGTTTCAATACACATTAAATTTTTATTATCTATTATTGTCATATATACAGAAGTAGACAATAAATATTATTTGTGATTACACACCATATAATCAGTCCATGACCCATCTCCTAGTTGAAATCCAAACTCTACAAAGGTGGTCAATAGAGTAATCATGTGGCGAGTGATCTACTAATACCAATCAATGTATCCACTTGCTACCTGGGGCACATGGCTGTAGTGTCTCTGTCTATGTACAGCCACTGCTAAACTCCGCTAATAATCCACATATACCTGATGATATACCATCCAATCTTTGGCCGAACCCCATCTACAACAGTCAATGGTGTGTAAGCAATCCTCGTCAAGTTGGAGAGTATGTGGAATGTCCTGTACCATCATAAACTACCGTAAAACTCACTCCAACTGATGCATCTCCACAATGTCATAGAGGATGAGTGGACTTGAGTACGTCCACATCTGATGCCCAAATCTCGCTGGCAATGCAGTATACAACTCAAGAGAATATAGTCACTAGTTAAACTGCACATTGGTTACAACAAACATCTTAACATGCTTATTTCAATCAAACATTGTACTGATAATATAAAATAAAGTATGCTCTAATAACAAACCTGTGTGTGTGCCTCAAAATCTAAAATATCTCTAAAAATTCGTACGCTAAGGCTACCGGTCTCAATCATTGTCTCTATGCACAAGACCATCTGTATATTTATGAAGAAAAAATAAAAGGAAAAGAAACATATTATACATTTCTAGAGCAAGCAATTAAAAAATTAATAAAAGTATGTCAAGATCATACGTAGCACCATACGGCGCTCCCGAAAGTGCTTCACCATCAGATAAAGTAAGTAGACCTACGTCAGAATGGTGGCTTACAATTTGCGGAGCAAGTCTTTATATTCGAGACCATGCCCATATCTGTATCATTGCCAATATAATTACCATCACAATCTAATTCATACTTGGAATCAAAATTCTATTATGTGAATATAAGGTATATAAAATATACTTGAAAAAGAGTCAATAGGTTAGAAATGGATGAGCATCCTTTCTGATAAGCAATGCAAAGATTCCAGTACAGACATACCAAAACTATACTACCCCAATTATATGTGTTCACACTATTCAGATCTATAATCAAGTTAAGGTAGAACAATCTAATTCAGTTCTTGAAGGAGTCAGGGAACAAATTGCCACCTAATAGTAACAAAATAAAGCCATGAGCTCACTGCAATACATTTAGTTGTGTACTATCTGCATGTAATAGGTGCAACTCCATGTACTATGCGATTTATGCAAAGAGAAGGCTGTAACCTTTGAAATCTCGATCTCTCAGTGCCCAACCTAATGCCCCTATGTAAATCTACATCCACTATACATGTGTCAGCCGAGGCTTTATGCCAGTGACTGGGTCGACCTCCACCAGTAGATGTCATAACTGTGCCATGTCTCCTAACGTAACGGTGGCCTCCCTGGGCACAAACTGAAATGTATGCGTCTCTTGATGCTGTCTCTCAACTAACGCCGTAATCAGATGACAATCTAATTGCAACGCATCACATTTGTATACACCGTACAAGTCGATGCGGTGAAGTATATGAAGCACTCTAGGGTCCACATCTTTAAAACGCAGCTAGTAGCTATTAGGTACCTACGAGGTAAGGCATCTATTGAGGGTGCCAGCCCAAACGTCTTCCGAGCAGTGATTCTCCTATAGACACAATACTAAGCTGTCAATCGGACTAGGCTGAGTGAAGGTATCTGCTGACATTCTATAAAAAAAAACACAAAAGTAGGTGTTACTTTAAAAATAGATTTTTAAGTATTTCTAGTGAATTAAATAAATAAAAATGACAAAAAATATATAATTAAAAATAAAAATACTTATGCCCAATGAAAACCCAACTACCTAGTGAGGAGATTTTTTTAGTAGAATTTCCTTTAAACTAGGAGTGTGTGTGATTTGAAAATCTAGTGAGAGCCGTTTTAATTTAAAGTCCATAATCTTGACGATAACATATATTACAACCACACTAACAAAGTCTTGCTTATCTTCTATAGTTTATTTTATTTTGAATAATGTCTACGCCTCTTACTAAATTGCTCGAGACCAATATTCTGACTAGGCCTAACTATACCGATTGGCTTTGGAACTTGAGAATTGTTCCTAATCTAGAGTGCATTAGCTATGTACTGGAGGTCGATATTGTTAATAATATACCATTTAATGCTAATAGTTAATGAGGGATATTAAGGACATTATGATTGTACACATATATTCTCACAAATATCAATAAAATATTGATTCTTTTTTCTTAATGTTGTGGCAAGTATTCTATGCATGTAAATCTTGAATGGTGGAAAGTATTGTGTGTGTCCACATGATTGAGTTTAGAAGCCTTATTCATAAGGAGTTATGAATATGGTCATAAGGCTATTTTTGTATGTTATCTCTAAAACTAGTTCACTAGTCTCAGATACTCTAAAGGAAATTTGAGAGTCGGTACAACTAACATACGTTTTATTTGTGCAGTCAGTTTGATACCATTCAGTATGAGTTATTGAAAATACATGTGTGTAGATGTGTCATTGGAAAATGAGCATTCGTATAATAACTTGCAAACTAAAGCAGACATATGGAGTTCGTTTTTAGCTATTAATGTCCTACTTTGTGATCATGTTAAGTGTGTGCGAGGACCTTAAAATTGAGATGACATAGTTGTCTTATACGCATAACAGTCGATGTATCACTAAGGCATTAAAAGCTAATATCTATCCTGAAAAGAGGTAAAGTCTTGAGCTCGATGTGCCATTGCCTAGGTGTATATAAAGGCATGTGTGCATTCAATAAAGAATTTATCTTCTTGCAAGTAAGCAAGATGTTTGTCCTGTGAAATTGATATTTTATGAGATAGAAATCCTTGGCCAAGCTAGTGGTTGATTGGAAAGGGCTTTTCAATAAAAACATTAGTTTCATAAGGCAACATCAATTGGTCATATGACCAAGTTCGTAAGTTTGATTAAATTAATTGCTCTTACTTAGTTAGAACAAATCAAGATAAAAAGGTCTGTATTGCATAGTATTCACAATCGAGAAGTTTCATGTGATCCATTCACTTTATATTAATTGAGCTACAATATAAGTTATAGCCTAGGCGCCACTTATGTCATTTGAGCTATGCTCGTGGCCAATTAAGAATGATCCTAGAGAGTCGCGCATAAAAAGTTAGAATGTATGATGAATTTTAAATTGATGGGATGTGAATGAGGCTTGAAAAGTCTCAAGGAATAATTCATTTAGTAATAATTGGATTGAACCAAATAAATTGACATGGTACCTATTAGTAATGAGATTATTAATTGAAAACACAATATGCCTTTAGTTTAAGTAATAAAGATTAATTAAATTAAAGGGACTAGACAAAAGTGGGTCGTAATTATTAATAGAGATTAATAATGAAAAGACCAAGAGGGCTACAATTATTAATAGGCATTAATAATTGAGGGTCCATGGGCTATAATTATTAAAGGTCCATGTAGGAAGTCTATAAAGGTCATCACTAATGTGCCCCAGGAGTCTTAACTACACACACACACACACACACACACACATATATATATATATATATATATTTAGAAGAGTTCTAAACACACAATTAACACAAAAATTCATGCACCTTACCAATAAAAAAGAAAGAAACCTTCTAGCCACTCTCCTTCTCTTCTTATCATAAAAAGCCTTATTGCCCAAAAGGTGTTTTGTGTAGTAGCTTTGCAATGGGGTTTGCAAGGTGAAAAAGGTGCTTGTCATTATTCCAACTATATAGATAAATTAGAGGTCAAGGTTTGAGGACCACGACTTGAAGGATCACAACCATGCTTGTTGAAATTTGATTATAAGAGGTATTATTTCATGCTTTCTTATATATGTGATTTCTGTTGTGTTGTGTAATGAAAATGGATGGAGATTGATGTGTTTTCTACCTCTGCATGTTTTTCTTATTTTTAAGTTTTAAATTTCAATTTTTTAGTGCCAAATCCTTTTGAAAACCAACAAATATACCACTAGCCCTTGTTGAGGCAACTAGTGAGGAGGAAAAAGTCGCTATAAGAAATAGGTGGAAGATGATTTGTAGGTCAGAAGTTATTCATTAGCTGCTATGACCAATGATCTCCGAAGGCCCCATGAGAGCATGGCAAGGGCTCAAGAGATCTTGTACCACTTGCAAAAGTTGTACAGTAAGTAGAGTCATATTGTTAGACATGAAATATTAAAGAAGTTGTTCAGTATGTGCATGACAAAGGGTGGTGACATCATTGAGCATGTCTTCAAGATGATTTTACTCATTGAGAGGTTTAAGTCTCTAGACTTCATCATAGACACAAATTTACAAATAGATTTGATTCTTCAGTCGCTTCTAGACTCCTCATAGTTTATTATAAATTATCATTTGAATGATATAAAGTGCACATTGGCTAGACTTTCGATAAGCTAGCGACCGTGCAAATATCCATGAAAGGGAAAAGGAAAAAGGTGGTTCTTGTTATGTCTAGCTCCTCGAATAAGACCAAGAAGGGTAAGGTGAAAAAAAAGAGGCCTGTTGTTCCCAAGGTCAACGGGAGTATCAAGAAGGCTAAGACTTCTACTGATAAGGGAAAGTGTTTTCACTATGACAAGGATAGACATTGAAAAAGGAATTGTGTCGAGTACCTCAACAGCTTGAAAAGGAACACTTGGGGTAAAGAACTTTATGTTTATGAAAATTCTTATTCTATTAGTGTATTTTCTACTTCTTGAATTTTAGATTTTGGTGCCTCATCTCATATTTGTACTTTACATTAAAACCTAATCAGGGTAGAAAGATTGAGAAACGTGAAATGGTGATCAACGTGGGCAGTGGAACAAGTGTTATAGCTATCGCAATTGGAACCACTTTAGTTAAACAATCATCTAACCACGTTATTACATTAAGAGATTGCTTAATTTTGCCTAATAGGTTTAAGAACATTGTTTCTATTCCTTTACTAATAAAAGAGAATTATGAATGTTTTTTTAAAGGAAGCATGTGCAAGATTTATTATTGTAATAAATTGGTTCGCATAGCATCTCTCATGAATGGCCTTTATTATTTGAATATTGATGGTAGTACTATAATGAACACCATTTCAATCAAACATGCAAGAAATGGTTTAATTCTTAAGCAACTGTGGCACCTTTGATTATGCCACATTAGGGATATAAAGATTAACAACTCAAAGAAAGATGAGCTTATTAGTCCATTAAGAGAGCAACCATATCCAACTAGTAAAGCTTTTATCTTAGGTAAGATAGCTAAAAATTAATTTGATAGACAGGTTGAAAGGTCCACCGAGGTATTGGAGTTAGTCCATATTGACATTTGTGGATCATTTAATGAAATGGCTAGAGTAGGTTTCATCTACGCCATAACCTTTACTAATGATTACACTAGGTATGGTAGTATGTACTTGATGAAGTACAAACATATGTCCTTTGAAAATCTCGAAAAGTTCAAGGAGCAAGTAGAGAAACAAATCAAAAAGCATTTAAAGGCTCCACAATCAGATCATGGTAGTGAATACATAAGCGGTGAATTTTCGAGTTTTTCAGAGAGAATGGTCTTGTATTACAATTGACACTACCAACAACTCCTTAAATAAATGGTATAGCTAAGCATAGAAATTAGATTTTGTTAGACATGGTTTCATCTATGATAAGCTTTATCAATGTATCCATATCTTTAAGGGGTCATTCCCTTCTTATTGTGAGGATTTGGGGATGTTTGGCTAACCTTAAAAAGAGTTAGATAGACAAGTTAGAGGTGAGGGCAATAATAGGCTGCTTTGTTGGATATTCTAAAAGGTTTATGGGATATGAGTTCTATTCACCCAAAGACACTAGGATTTTCATCGATTATTAGGCACACTTGCTCAAGGAAGAGTTCATTTCAGAAAGTGGTGTAAGTAGGATAATAGTGTTGAAGGAATTTGAGCATAGGGAATCAAGTTGCAAGCTCATATGACAAATTTCAATTCAAGAGAAGCAACCTTCTATGATGCAACTTTTGTGATGATCGGGTAGAATCCCTCGAGCATCAAAGAGATATGGTCATATAATGTGCAGGATTTATTATTGTAATAAATTAGTTCATATAACATCTCTCATGGATGGCCTTTATTATTTGAATATTGATGGTAGTACTGTAATGAACACTATTTCAATCAAATATGCAAGAAATTGTTTAATTCTTAAGCAACTGTGGCACCTTTGATTATGCCACATTAGGGATATAAAGATTAGCAACTCAGAGAAAGATGGGCTTATTAGTCCCTTAAGAGAGGAACCATATCCAACTAGTGAAGCTTGTATCTTAGGTAAGGTAGTTAAAAGTTCATTTGATAGACATGTTGAAAGGTCCACCGAGGTATTGGAGTTAATCCATACTGACATTTGTGGATCATTTAATGAAATGGCTAGAGTAGGTTTCATCTACGCCATAACCTTTACTAATGATTACGCTAGGTATGGTAATATGTACTTGATGAAGTGCAAACATAAATCCTTTGAAAATCTTGAGGAGTTCAAGGAACAAGTAGAGAAACAAATCAAAAAGCATGTAAAGGCTCTACAATCAGATTATGGTAGCGAATACATAAACGGTGAATTTATTGAGTTTTTCAAAGAGAATGATCTTGTATTACAATTGACACTACCAACAACTCCTTAAATAAATGGTATAGCTAAACATAGAAATTAGATTTTGTTAGACATGGTTTCATCTATGATGAGCTTTACCAATGTATCCATATCTTTAAGGGGCCCTGTCCTTCTTATTGTGAGGATTTGAGGATGTCTACCTAACCTTAAGAAGAGTTAGATAGACAAGTTAGGGTGAGGGCTATTATAGGCTGCTTTGTTGGATATTCTAAAAAGTCTATGGGATATGAGTTCAATTCACCCAAAGACACTAGAATTGTCATCGGTTATTAGGCACACTTGCTCAAAGAAGAGTTCATTTCAGAAAGTGGTGTAGGTAGGATAATAGTGTTGAAGGAAACTGAGCATGGGGAATCAAGTAGGAAGCTCATATGACAAATTTCTATTCAAGAGAAGCAACTTTCTATGATGCAACTTTTTTGATGATTGGGTAGAATCCCTCGAGCATAAAGAGATGTGGTTATGTCCTAAAGAACAGACAAAAATTGTTTATAATGGAAAATAATGATCATGAAAATGATTTATCTACCTTTGATCAAGTAATGGCAGATAAGGTCTCAGCTAAGCAACTGAAGGCTATGTAGTTCCAAATAGATTTGATGCATGTGAATCAAGTATAAACCTTGGTGCAGGAAATAGTTTCCATAGGATTCAAGTGAGTTTACAAGAGAAAAATTGGTTCAACTAATGAGGTAGAGAACTATAAAGCTAGACTGATGGTGAAGAGCTATAATCAAAAGGAGCGGATTGACTATGAAGAAACCTTCTTAGTTGAAGCATTACTCAAATCTATTTAGATTCTACTTGCGATGGCTACCCACTCTGAGTATGAGATATAGCAGATAGATATTAAAACTACTTTCCTTAACAAGATGCCTGAGGAGGATACATACATGGTGCAGCCACGCAATTTTGAGGTCTGAGAGAAATCTCATAAAGTATGCAAGCTTATTAGATCCATTTATGACTTTAAGCAAGCATCAAGAAGTCAAAATCTTTATTTTGAAGGTGTAGTTGAATCATTTTGCTTCATCGAGAATGAAGATGAACTGTGCATCCACAAGACGTTTAACGGGAGCGCCTTTACATTCCTGGTATTGTATGTAGATGACATACTATTAATCGGGAATGATGTTAAGATGTTAACATTAGTCAAAATTATACCTTCTTCATGAAAGATTTGAGAAAAGCGACCTACATCTTAGGCATTCAAGTCTATTGAGATAGAGTGAAATGATTGTTAGGTGTACCTATACAAGATATTGAAAAGGTTCTATATGGAAGCTTCTAAGAGAGGATTGTCACCATTCAGACATGACATCCATCTCTTAAAATTCATGTGACCTGAGACAGATAATGAAAGGAGGAGTATGGAAGCCATTCTGTATGCTTCGGCAATAGAAGCCTGATGCATGCTATGCTATGCTATGTATGAGGCCATAAGGCCAAATATGGCCTATGCCGTAAGTATTACAAGTAGGATTTTGGCGAATCCTGACAGAGAGTAGTAGAATGCTATTAATTGTATCCATAAGTACTTGAGAATGATTCAAGATATGATACTTATGTACGAAAATGGGGATCTAAGAATAGACAGATACATCGATTCCAACTTCCTATCAGATCTAGATGATAGATAGTCTATCTTTGGGTTTATTTTCACTCTTGGGAGTAATTAGTTGGAACAATTCCAAACAAAGTACAACTGCAAACTCCACCATTGAGATTGAGTGCATCATGGCATGTGATGCTGTGAAGAAGGTTTGTTCAGATAAGAAAGTTCTTGATAAAACTTCAAGTGGTTCCACATGTGGATCAGCCACTGCCACTTTACTGTGACAACAACGACACAATCACACAAGTAAAGAAACCAAGGTTTCATCAAAAATCTAAACACATTAAGAGATGTTACCACATTATACAAAAGATCATTAGAAAAGGAGGTGTAGACATGTAACAAATAGCTTTAGCGAAATGTTACTATTCTACTTACCAAGTCAATGATTCAAGCACAGCTAGATTGCCATATTAAGAAGATAAGTATTAGATACTATAGTAATTGGCATTAGTATTATTGGATTTAGAGTTCAAGTGGAAGATTGTTAGTGATATACCTTCTAACATTAATAGTTAATGAGGGATATTAGAAGACATTAGGGTTTTTATGTACATTTTCTCATAAATAATAAAATATTAATTCTTTCATATCAATATTGCAGCAAGTATTTCATATATGTAAATCTTGAATGGTGCAAAGTATTAAACGTGCCTATGTGATTGAGTTACAAAGCCTTATTCATAAGGAATTATAAATATAGACACAAGGTTGTTTTAGTACGCAATTGCTAAAACCAATTTGTGAGTCATGCACTCTAAATGACATTAGAGAATCGATATGACTTGTACACCTTTTATTTATCCAATGAGTGTCATAGCTTTCAGTACAAGATACTAAAAATACATGTGTATGAATACATCATTAGAAAATAAGCATTCAGACAATGACTAGCATAACAAAACAGATACATAAAGTTTACTCTTAGCTATTAATATCCTACTTTGTGATTGTGTTAAATACGTATAGACCTTAGACTTAAAACTACATAATTGTCTTATATGCATGACGGTCAACGTGCTGTTAGGGTATTAAAGGCTAATATTTATTTTAATATAGGATAGGGTCATGTTTCTAACATGTTATTGCTTAAATGTGTATGAAGGCATGTGTGCATTGTCCTATGTTGTTAATGTTCCATAAGAAGGAAATCTTTAACTAAGATAATGTGTGATTTGAAAATTTTAGATTTTTCAGCTTGTAGATAAGGATCTAAATGTGTTCCAAAAAAATAAATATAAGAAGTCTTTGGTTAATTGAATTTATCTTTCCTTCTTGGTTAATTGGGATTAGATGTTCTTAAAAATGTAAGAAAAAGATTAGAGGTTGTTTATTCAAACTCATGCCAAGAGACACGCTTCCCTCGGATTCCAAACTTAGTGATATTATTGATGATCGAGGAGAATGAAATTTAGAGTTACTCTAACAGATCTTTGTCAAAGAAGATATAAAAGTATGAACTTCCATCCCTATCTGAAAATCGATACTATTAGACAAGTTAGTTACGCATTATTTCTGGTTCAGTCTCTTTTCAATTCATAGTGCTTATTGTTTAGCCCTTGATGAATCACAACACAGTGTAGCGGTTTAGTTCCTTAACACAAAAAAGTTGGCATTTTTTGTGGAAGACTAAAGTTCCTAGTAAGGTGAAAATGATCCTGTGCAGTTCTACTGAGGAACCTATCCAAAACGTGGGAGACTACCCTTTATGTGGAGATACAACAGAAGATGTAACCATGTCTTACTTTCATGCCACTTTTCCCCAGTTTAAGATTGTGACCATGTCTTAATTTCATGGCACTTTTATCATTAAACTTGGGCATTGTCAAATCTTCCATGGCATTGTATAAGTAATTAGGGAGATGGAATTGAAAATTGGCCGCGCAATGCTTTTTCCACATGAGATGAAGAGCAACTCAGAGGGTTTTTGATAATTATCCGGGGGTGCTATGAAGAATAGAAGTCATTGTTTAAAGGATGGTGCACGCCAATCACCTACCCAAGTCATGAACTGGACATATCGATAACTCTTGTCCTACCTTAGAGAAGCACAATCTATGCAACATCAAGAAGAAGATTACATCCAAGAAAAATGAGAAAAGCCTACGATGGAATTCATTAAAATTAATTCCAATGGATCTATGCGCGAGGAATATAAAAGGGTTGGGATAGGCTTCATAGCTCAGAACTATGATGGAGAATGCATCAATCGAGGATGGAAGCATTGTGAATACAACATGCAAGTAGAACATGTTGAATTGCAGCTACGTATGAGCCAAAGCAACATGGACGGACAAAGGACATTTTTTAGGGAGATTGCTTACTGACAATCAAAAAAATTAAACCAAGAGATGAGGACTCCTCTTAACTGGGATGTCTACGATATCAAGAAGAAAAGTGATTCCATTCCTTTGTCTTCATTTTAGTTTGTTTGAAGAACTGTTTACCAAACTATCCATTCAATTGTTAAGGCATGCTTGAATAAGGATTCGGATGCTAGTTATTGTCACCCCAGTACATGCTCTATTGCATTTCTTGATATTTGATTTCGAAGTTAATAAATCCCTTTTCCTTTAAAAGAAATCAAGAAATCATAGTAAATTCATAAACAAAACATCAAAGAAATGAGATCCATGTTTATAATTGTAATTAGTTTTGATCAAATTATTTTCAATAAACCAAATTATTTTACGAAAACTACAACTAAAAGAATAGCATACACAAACATAAAAGAATTATCATTAATAAGAAAGGTAGAATTGTGGAACATTAGACATTTCTAAATATTTGAAAAAAAAAACCTTAGACAATTTGAACTTAGTAGTACAATGAAAATCACTATAGATCTATGGTTGAAGAGTTAGAGGAATGAAATGCATATTGAGAGTGTGGTTGGTTTTATTAAAATTAATTTGCACAATCCGAATTATTTTTACCTAAAATATAGTTAAAATTTTAGTATAAGTTGATTATTAACTTAGTTCATGACATAATTTATTTATTAAAATTATGAATTTAATTAAAATAAATTTTATAATGGAGTATTATTATCCTAGACAAATTAGTTCGTCAGTTTCTCGATTTCATTAAAATCAACTAGCATAAAAAGAGTTAGTTCACTCCTTATTTGGTCATTGACCATTGAAGTTTACTGTTATAAGTAATAATAATTAAGTAACAAATTTAAAAAATTTATCATTTTTTTTACATGTCATGTATAGTTCGAGATAAAATAGTAATAATTGGCTATTTCTTTTTGTTTGAATTATAATTAATTAGCACAAAAAAGTTTGTTCATTCCTCAGTTGGCCATTGACCTCTCATTATTACTATATATAATAATTAAGAACAAAATTTAATTTAATATTTATACTTTTGTTAGCATTTCATGTATGGTAGTAGGAAAATTATTAATTACCTGAACAAATTAAAAATGATTATATACAGTAAAAATTTTCGTCTACTGCTTTCATAATAAAATGAATTGAAATATTCAATGCAACTAAGAATGTTTTTAATATAATGAAATTTTCTATATTTCCAAAAATTGAATTTGGTCAAATTTAACCAATTGCAATTAATGGACTTCCTTGTTACGTATGACTAGTGCTTTGATTCTTACTCATGAAATCAAGGGGATTGGTTTGACCTTTGACTCATTTTTTATTCAACTAAGAGTGGCCTTAAATATGGGTCTCTAGCACAAAGTTGCACGTATCATTAGTTATGTAATAATATTTACTTAGTAAATAATTAATGATTACTCCGTATCTTGGAATTATCTATGCCTTGATTTAGCCATGTTTTATGTTAAAAACCTTGAGATTAAGTGTTTTTTGTTTTCTTACTGTCAATTCACCCACCCCGCGTTAATGAAATTTGAACCCCAAACCTCCTACATGGAGAGTTGGAGTGGAAACCATTGAGTCTCGTCATGGTTCTGTATGTTTTCATTTGTTTGCATGCTTGATTGCAATTTTTTGTTTGTTTGTGTATTTCTTGGTTAGTATTTATGTTTTTATCATCTTTCATTTTGTTTATAGGAACTAAAGAGGATGTCTTAAAGCAAAGAGGAGCTTGATTGGAAGATAAGAAAGGGAAATGATGAAGATGAATGGGAAATTCATCCAATTGTACCCAATGAAAATTTCAAAGGAGCCAACTCCTGGATAAAAATTAAAATGAAACAAAGAAATTGTAAAGATGTACAAAATTTTATTGTCTAATGAATGGTACAACTAGTGAGTCGATTAAATATCAAACTAAAAAGTTAAAGCTAAAAGATAAAGACCCACTCAAACTACAAGACCGAAGATACAATCACAATAAAGGTTGTCATGGTTGCAATATGAAGAGCAATAAGGACTTGATGGGAATTGGAGTATGAACTTGCAACTACATTAAAGGACAATGCAGCTATGATAAAGGAAATTGCAACCATGGACTACAACGGGCAACACAAGAGTTCTTATAAATGGTAGATTTGTGACTAAAAGTAAGTATAAGGAGCCCTATGCCTTATCTTTAAAAGGGATGAATATTCTAGTGCACAAATTGTCTTGGAACAAGAGAGAACAATGAGAAAAGATTGAACAAAGGAAGATTGGAGGAGAGTTCTTCCACCACTTTTATCTTGGATTCATCTGCATTAAGACGTAAACTGCTACATTGAAATAAGATTCTATTCTTTGTTTCATCTATTTAGTTTGTAATCGAGATATTGAATTCTATTTGATATAGTTTGCAAATTATTTGTTATAAAAAGCTACTTTTATTATTATAAGACTTTGAGATGTGATTGTTTTCTTGGTTGTATTGAATCATAATCTATTATCTTTATTCATTCAGCTAAGACTTGATAGCATTTTCATATGAGAACTTGACCAGATCTTTTATGAACCAATTAATCATTGGCGAACAACAAGAGTAAACCGATAATCTAGCCATAAAGTTCAACATAAATATCATAAGGACAATGATAGTGAAACCATGGATTTTTTCCTGTGGTCAATGTCAATCACAAATTTTATTATTGATTAGATTATTTTGTAAGTACTTATATATCCATACTTCGAATCGAAGTCTTGTAAGATTTCTTGAGGATATTTTAAGAAATCTAGGATTAAAAATATGTTAGATGACTAATTGAACTAACAATAGATGGATGAACTTAAGCAAGATATATCACTATCCAAGGACCTAGAATCCTTCAAAGTTCTAGTTGTTAAAAATCATTTTATTATTGATTGTTTATTTTTATAGTTTTGTTTGTTAATTATCATTGCCTTTATCCCTCTCTATCTATTGATATCGTTAGACTTAACTAATACAGCCTATAGACATCACATGGTTCCTTCTTGCAGATACAGCTAGTACTTATCATTATCTTACTTGATTTAATTATTACACGCAAACTCAACAACAACTATGTTTTTGACACTATTGTGAGACCATGAGTGCTATTAAATAGTCTTATTTGACTAAACCATTTTCTGTCATATTATTTTCTTTTAGTTTTCGTTGACTTGTTGTGGAGCATAATCTTGAATAGTTGGAGACTCTTGTATGCGACAAACCTATAGCATTAAGTTGGTAACATATGACCTAGAGTTTGAAGGAATGCCATAATAACAAATGGCTTAATTGAGACATCATAGAAACAACCCAATATGGACGAGGATGTACTACCACCACAATAGAATTAGTAGCAAAATTGGATTAACAAATATTACATTTGGTTGGTGTTCCATTAAAATGTAATTGGTATACTAAGGTTGGCTGTGAATGTCAACCTTTTTAATTAAATTTATTAGCATGGTTTAATAAAGCCAATTTGGTGGACTTGAGAATGAAGATGCTAAGATTCATCTACTAATGCTTTTGGAAATATATATAACATAGTGAAAAATACAGCGTATTAGATAACGTAATAAAATTGTGGTCGTTACCATCTTGGGCAAATACGACAATTAATTTTCTGGTAGGTGCTTACCATTTGTGAAGACAACTCAATTTCTCACAAATATTGAAACTTTGAAGCAATTGGAGTCTAAGACGTTTGAGGCATGGTAATGATTTGAAGGGTTTCTTTGCAAATGTCCACAACATGGATATATAAATTAGCCCCATATTCAATAGTTTTATGATGGGATTAATGGAAAAACTCAAACAATACTATATGTAGTTATGTGAAGTTCACTAAGGCCCAAATCAATAGAAGATGGATGGAAATTGTCGAAGGATGTGTCCTCTAATGTATTCTAGTGGTCTTTTAAGCGGAATACCATAATAAGATTTTATGGAGTATATGAAATTGATGCATTTACAAC
The DNA here is from genome assembly GCA_019155195.1 of Avicennia marina. Taxonomy (NCBI): domain Eukaryota; kingdom Viridiplantae; phylum Streptophyta; class Magnoliopsida; order Lamiales; family Acanthaceae; genus Avicennia; species Avicennia marina. The sequence continues at coordinate 9,302,285 of CM032758.1, read as the reverse complement.
ATTATTTGCTAAATTTGATTTACGTTCTAAGAAAATCAATAATATTAATGTAAGCACTAACTTATCTCTATGTCTTCCGCAGTCATGTGATTTGTGTTTTGGTTTCACACCCAACACATCAAACCTATATATAAAAACAAACCCCAAGTTTGAGTACTACAAAAGGTGGAGGAAATAAATTACATCTAGAATGTGAGCAAAAATTAGGGTGGCATATTCTCTAGCAAATATAATTTGTGATGAAGGTATCGCCCAAACTTTTTGTAGAAGAATCAATCTACCTAGTTGCCACCACCCAAATTTCAACCCCAACAAGCTCCAACTTAACCTTTTGCATAGCCAATTCAAGTGCCCCTACTGCAAGATAAAAATGTTATCTTTGAAGGGTCTCAGGGCCAATATCACAAAGTTCACTTATGAGTATATGGCATGAGTAGACTACGTCTTTCAAAATTGGTGAGCTTAATCCAAATTTGGAGCATAGATTGGTCATGTTGTAAAGGAGTTGCCACATTAACTTAGTGGTTAACTTCCTAGCAATACTAAACTTGATCCAATAGAACACATCAAGGCCATATCCATGGAAATTATTGAAGTAGTGGAAGAGAATGAAGAGAAGGAAATGACTAAGAAGAAAGATAAGGCAAGGATGGTGATACAACTAGATAGACCATATATGCTACTCTCCCATTTCCAAATAAAGCATAACAAGCAAAGAAACTAAGTAAAGCTCTTTAAAAAGTTAACAATCAATCTTCTAGTAGTTGAAGTTTAGAAAAGTCCCACATCGATGCAAAGTACTTAAAGGAGCCCTTTTTGAACAAAAGAAAGTAGGAAAAGTTGGAGGGTACAGCCATGCAAAAGGAGTGCAACTTCTTGAGCTTATACATTTTTTCTCCTAAACTTGATGATCTAAGAAGTTATTCTATCCCTTAAATTGCTAGTAACTTTGTTTTCAATAAGACTCACAGCAACTTATGAGCTAATGCTAACATTAAACCTTTAAATATTTGAAGTAAGGTAAAGCCTATAAGAGTGTGGATGCAATTGGATGACTAATCCATGAGGAGACCGTTGGGAGTGTTAGTGGATGTTCAAGTAAAGATTAGTGAATTCATCCTAGAGAGCTTATATTTCATAAATGCTTTATTTTAACGTGTTTTGGGTTTTTTTTTTTTTTTTTGTACTTTGAGCCATATAGGCTTTAAGAATAAGGTTTTAGTATATTTTACTATGATACTTTTTATATGCTTGTAGGATAGAAGAATGATTTATGTTTTGACTAAATTTTCTTTGAGTGAGAGTTTTTTATTTCTTAGAATTATTTGAGTGATTTTTAACTTTTACAAACAATCAAATTAAATTAATTAGGTGAGATGTTTAAGTGATTCGTGATGTATCAGTTGATTATGGTGTGTTGACCATAACTGTCCCACAAATACTATCTATCCAATTTGCTGTCACCATTACATCAAGTGGGCTTCGTTGTCATGGATATAGGATAAAAGAGGGCATCCCAATCATTGGCCATCATTGGCTATAAGAGAAGCACTAATCTATATGGAAAGAGGTAACATTACCTTTAGAGTAGGACTAAATGATGTAAACTACAGTGGATACACACCAACATCTAATAAATTATGTCATCTAAACTATGAAATGAAAAGAGATATGTGTTATGTGCATGACCTCCTCACTAATATTTTGAGTTAAGTTATTATGATATCAAAAGATTTTAAAAGATTCTTAAAAATGTGAATGCCTACATTGTGGTTGTTAATGAACCATCAATGCTTGAAACACTGTCATGGCCAATGGATGAAGGAAGTAATTTATAAGGAAGGAACTTGAGGGCTATGAAGAAGAGAAAAAGAAGAAGTCAAGGGTGCTCATAGTATCTAAAGTAGGATTGTGGATCCTAAATTGTCGTGCAAATTAGTTTGAGCACATAGTTGTATTTGCTTGTCAACAATAAATGTAGTGCTTTTTAGGAGGTAACTTGAGCTTATTATTACTTTGGTTTTTATTTTCTAGTTGGTTTCCTATTGGTGCTAATTAAATCTATGAAGAATTTATAAGTTTTTATTTTAATCATAGGACATGTAGTCTTTGGCATGTAGGGAGATAAGTACAAGGTCTAGAAATCGAGATGTAATATGATGACTATACAATTGACAAATATAGCCACATTATTGATCACAACAGAGTGCAACAAGAGCACACTTCCTTTGCAACCAGCATTATAGCAATAACATGTTCCTTACAACAACATTGGATGGGACTATGACCACATTTAAAGTAGCACAACACCTCTAAGGGTTTTAAAAGCACCATGTTAGAACTTATCTCTTGTTACTCTAGCACAATACTCCTTGCCCTGTGCTTGTGAGTGAAAAGGGTTGTTGCTACCAAAGCATTTTCCATGCATAATCCTGCAAACAATGCACTAGAGTTAGTACATTTACATCCATACTTCACTTGTAACTCAACTAAAGCACATAGCTTTTAGTTATCTTCATTGAGAAAGATACACATTATTTTTCATATGATTTGATTGCAATAAATGGAATTTTTTAAAAAAAATTAATTCACATAAATTATTGTGACCATTTATTTATTTATTTTTGTGGTGTTACTTTGTCATGGAAGGTGCCTATTGTCAAATTTACTAAAACAAGGGATTTTGACTTGCCATATAGACCAAGCAAGAATCTTGGTTAATTGAGGAAGGGTTGGAGGATGGTTGTAAAGAAAATTTGGTATGATTAACGCTGGTGACCAAGGTTATATAGTTTGATATATAAAACCCTCTCAATTTAGTTTAAAAATTGAGATAATCAATAAAGTTACATGTGACCCTTCTTAGTTAAAATTAAACTTAAGGTCCTAATCAGTGGATATGGTATACGAAATGTCTAAGTCTCCGAATATACCAATAGAATGTACAAGTAGAATTGATTATGAATTACGGTAGGAGGTGTTCAAATTACCCTCTTATTCTCACATGTGTTTTTTTTCAAATAAATATATGAAATTTTTAAAATGTTTTATTATGTTTACATTACAGAAGATAGGTAAACCCCTTACTAAATGATTAGCCACTCACCATTTTGAAAACTCCCTTTTGCCACCAATACATCCGAGGACAAGCAAGCAAGGGATGGTAGAAGCACTGAGACATAAGAAAAAGTCCTTTAGCTAGAATTGTTTGACGACAAGAATAAACAATTTATCCAATTTTGTAGGATTTCTCGTTTTTCCGTTGCATTATTGTAATGACTTATCATATGAAGTGAATGCAAATTTTATAGATTAATTGTTTTGATATGTGGGCTTTGATATCCCCTAAGATGACTATCTCACAAGTACAACCATATTGCAACCCCCGTTTTGGGGCATGACATTGATACATCTTGATGAAGTAACGCTAATTTCCCATGGATTTGTAAGCATCTGTTGGGTACTTATTGTTGCATTGAAGACAACGCATATATTACGTTGCGGTTTGCCACTTTGTTGCTAACTAGGGTGCAGTTGTTCTTTGTACGTTTTTTTTTATTTTTGTTGCTTGTGTATCATTTATACTACGTTATTAAGTTACTAAGGATTTTAGGTTTCATAATGTAAAATGACATAATTATCCTTACTTAATTTTTTTTATTTCTTCTATAATTTTCATGCTATTTTTTAAATTACTATTTTAATTTATGTTTTCTATCTTCTTTTTTATATTTTTTTATTGTAAATATTTTTATACTTTAATTTTTTTAATAATTTTATTTATATTATTTAAAAGACAATAATTTTATACGTAGAGTTTTCAACTTTTACTAGTGATTAATACTAATAGATATTGAAGTTATACAATCACTAGTTTATTTTATGATGAAAAACTTTAAGGATCGTAATATTGCAAACTACTTTGAATATTCCTGTTCATAAGAAAACTTATGTTTAGGACATTATAAGATAAAATCTCTATTTTTGTGCACAATTCCCCAACACTTAAAATGTTGAACTTTGAGTAGTTATATCATTAGGGATAGGGTAGTTTACTTTGGAACTATAAATTTTGTTTTGATAGGTTGAGAAGCTTCTTATTGGTTGAGTGAGAATGATATAGAGTGAAAAAAGTGACATAGGTAGTCTTTCTCACACAGAAAATTTAGGTCATACAAGACATTTCCTAGTTGTTTTCTGCTTGAGCTTAATTATGCAAATTTATTGATACCTACGTAACACTTCCAACTCAGTAATGAAGAAAAGTAAGAGAAGGATGGTTAGAAGAAAGAAATATGTGATTAGAAAATAAGGACTAAAAAAGAGTATGGAAAAAAAGAAACAACTTAAGAGTCCTACTCATTGGAGTTGATTGCTATATAATTGGGTACGTGCATAATATTGGCCTTCACATAACAAGGTGAGTATGCAATGCAACTTAACTCTATTGCTAATCACTAATGTTTAGTTTAACATAAAAAGGCTAACAACAACTCAAAGGGTCCAAAATGATGCTCAATATTGTGTAAAAGGAATAAGTGTGAGAGAGAAAGAGAAGAAAAGTCAGTAAAAGAATTGAAAATGTTTGAAAATGGGAACACATGTTTTTATGTTACATAGTGTACACCTTGAAATGTTCTTACTCTTGAAATTTCACAAAGAGATCCCATGACCCTTAAGTTGTATTGATCTTTTGCTCCCATTTATTTGAATAAAACTAAAAATGAGTGTATCAACTATGTTAGAATGAGTTATTTTCAATGGTAATTACTCTTGAATGGTGAAAAAGTTATCAAAAACTTCAATGTTATAGATAGAGGGTGCATTTACGCACTATATGGGAGTTTGGTCTAAATATGCAATTTGTTTAAGGTTGACTATGAACGTGGAATGTCTCTTAAACTCTACAATGATCATACACTTTAACAGCTCCTAAGAGCATGATGAATAATCAACTCTTGGAATTGCAACTAGTTCGTCACTTGTTTTATTTTGGGATTGTTTATTTGTTTGTTTTGGTTTGGTTTGCTTGAGTAATAGCAAATATTCAAGTATTGGGATGTGATTACCCAATATTTTAGAGTTATCGATACCTTGATTTACTAGCACTTTAGGTTAGAAACCTTAAGATTTTGTTTGTTCAAGTGTGTGGTTGTGTTATTTGTTTATTTGTATATTTCGTGGTATGTATTTGTTCTTTTTGTGTAATTTATCTTGACTTTCATCTTGATTTTAAGTAGGATTTATGTCAAAAGTCTTAAAGTAAAGAAAATCTTGAAAGATAAGAAAGAAGGCAAACAATGAAAATAAGTGCAAAATGCGCTAAATTGTGTCCATCATTTCATAGTGGAAACTTTGGAAAGATATACTTTTATGGAGAGAAGTCCACATAAAATGTAAATTTATAGATACATTGGAAATTGAGTTGGCTAAATAATGGTTCAAAAGACATGTCAATTGAATATTAAACAAAGAAGTTATGACCAAAAGACAAATACCTACCAAAGTTATGCAATGGGGGTGGGCAGCAATACATGGAGCTACAATCACAATAAAGGTTAATGCAACTATAGCGTCCTGAGTGAGAGACCCTATTAGAATTTCAATATGAACTTAGGGCGATATTGAATGAACTACAACTAAATTATGGGAGACTACAACTGCACTATAGACCGCAATGAGTTGACATAAGAGTTTCACGAGGGGTAGATTCATAACTTCAAGCAATGAAAAGAAATCTTACATCTTATTTATAAAAGACATGAATTCTCTGGTGCATAGATGGTCTTAGAACTTGAGAGCACAATGAAAAGATGTAAAACACAAGAAGATTGGAAAAATATTTTTATTTTTTTGTTTCATTTATTTAGTTAAAGATATAAGGACTTTGGTGACAATTTGTGAACTATTTAATATAAATAACTAATTTTACTATTCTATGTCTTGAAGATGTGATTTTTTTTTTTAATGTTTGTCATTAAATCATGATCTACTTGTCTTGTTCATGCAATTGAGATGGGATGAGCATTATTGGAATAAAAACCTGGCTAATTATTGTGTGAACCAATTTATTATTTGAGAATAATAGAAATTACACCTGCAATTTAGCCCTTAAGTTAAATACAAAAATTGCAAGAATAACAAGAGTGAAATTATATATTTATGCTCGTGACTATAGTTAATTATAGAGCTATTCTCATTTAGGTTTTATTATGAGCACTTAAGAATCCATGCTTAATCTTTGAGTCTTTGGAGGATATTATGAGAAATCTAGCATTAGCAATCCATTGTATGAACAATTAAACTAATGATAAACAATTTCAATATAAGCAAGACACACGATTGTCCAAGGACATAGAGACCTTCTGAATTTTGAAACTCATTCTTTTGTTGGATTGCCCATTCATGTAGCCCACCTTGTTAGCTAATTTTTCTTCCTCTCTATCCATTGATTTTGTTGAGTTTTAACTAACATAGACATAAGCATCTCAATAGATAACACATCTTGATTGTCTATTTCTATAGTCCATTCTGTTAGCTATTGCTTTTTTTATTCCTTTCTATTAACTGATATTGTTTAGCTTAATTAATTGGAAAAATTACACCATCTTCCCCTCACGTTTGGCAAACTATACTGATATCTAAATTACTTCTCCAACCAATAATTTAGTTAATATGATGAATGAATGGTTAAAAATGATGATGTCAGTAAAAAAATTATACAAAAATCTAATTTTACATCAGTTGACTTTAATGCCAGTTGATCAAATTTTTCTAAAAGAGTATTATATAAAATGCTCAAACCTCAAGGGAGAGCACTGTAATTATCTTATTATAATTTATAAAATATATTTGTTACATTATTTTGATAACGTTGTTGAGAAAAATTATAAAATTTGAATTTTATATTTTTTAGAAAATATAAGTTCTTATCTTCAACATTTTAGAAAAATTAAAAATTTTAAATTCATATTTTCAAATTTAAAATTTATAAGGTAGAAAATAAATTTTCAAAGATCTTTAGAAAATAAATTAAAAAATATATATTTCTATATTTATAATTTATATTTTGTTAAATAATTTTGTTCCTTTAAAATTTTTATATATTTTAAACATTTTATAACAAAAGTGTACCTCTAACATTTATTTTCACATAGTAAAATGATTTCTAATTTATAATTAAAATAAAAAATAATTTTTAAGATTTATTTTATAAGAACAAAAAAATTATTTTTTAACTCAAAAATAAAATTTCAAATTTCAAATTTCCTTAAAATGAAAAATAAAGATTTATATTTTATAAAAATTAAAAAATTCAAAATTTGTTGCTTATTCCAAATAGGTTATTTGAATACAAAAAATATATATTTTTTCACAAATTATATGCCATAAAATAAAATTTAGAAAATAATAATTTAGTATATCTTCCAATTAAGAAATTATAATATTTTTTTTTGAAATATATAAAGTATTTAAAAATAAATTTTATAAAAAATAATAAAAATAAATATTTATATTTTTAACATGTAAATCATAAAAATATAAACCATATACTTAAAGGGGTAAAAGAGTTATTAATTTTTGAATTTTGTAATTCCTCATGCTTGAGGGGAGACCACTTCATGTACTTCTAACTAGAGATAGGTAGTGTAATTATACCTTTTTTTTAAGGACGTTTAAGTCATTTCATCAATTTTTGCCGGATTTGGTTAATATGGTTAACATAGTACGTGTAATTTTTCTTAATTAATATGAACATAGCGATGTTAATAGTTATCACATAATTCCTTCTAGTGGATATGACAACATATTTTGTCATTGTGTTACTTCGTTAAAACAATTGCATACTTGTAACCCAACCACACCACTTACTAAAATGTAAAATAAAAAAAACAAAATTTTATGATAAATCATGTAATAGAATAAGTGTCCAGTTGCAGAAAATGGATTGCCTTGCTGTGTATTGCAAGTACAATTCTTGTAGTTTATATATTATCATTAGTTGTGTAAAAATATTTACTTAAAAAAAATAAGATTAAGAAAATAAAATTTTATGCTAAGTCATATAATAGAATAAGTGTTCAATCAATATTTGTCAATTTTGTTGTATCCAAATATGTAACTACAAGTACGTTAATACATATTAAATTTCTATAAATGATCAAAAATTTAATTATTTATTAATTGTGAACAATAAAAAACATATAATATGAGAACAATATAAATTATGTTTATCCTTTTTGTTATTTAAAATAAGATCCACAAGGTTACCATTTGTGGTAAGTATTTTTAACTAAATCATATATAGAAAAATATCTATTTTAATATTCAAATTACTTATCTTAAATTTATGTTTTGCAAGATACGAAAACAAAAATGTGTTATCTACCTTTTCGAGGCTATTAAAATTATTGAAACAAAATATCATATTACTAATAATTTACTTCAAAATAAACCAAAAGACAAGCCATCATTTTCAAAAATCATTATTTAGAATAAATAACTATTGAATTTTTGAAATAAAAGAAGTAAGTATACTAGAATTATATATTTAAAAAAATTATTTTAATTTGGTTTCTTTATGCTCACTGCAACAATATTCATGGACTTATTTGCTTCGGTCAAAATAATGTACTTAAGCGTAAAAATAATTTAGCTCATCAATTATAATATAAATTACATTCTATCTATATTATCAGTTTACCATTTTTTGTTCTTTTGTAATACTATATTAATAAGATGGGAGATATGGGATGGACTATTAATTGTTTTATAAAATATGCATATATAATAGCTTATAATTGCAATACAAAATATTAAAAAATAAAAAATATATTTGAAAACTGTTCAGCATTTATTTTACTATAAAATTAGACAAATAAAATTTTTCTAAAAAACAATGTGCGTGACAATATTAACTTACTAAACTACTTCTATTTTTTATTATTTTTATTTCTTCTTTTTTATTCCTTGTGAACTTTTATCTCATTAATAATTATTTTCTTTCTTTTTTCTTTTCATGAAATTTTTAATGTCTCTATAAATTACTATGTATTAAGGATATGGGACACATTTTGGTTACCAAAAGTGTATTTACAGAAATAACCCAATTCTTCTATTTCATTCTTTCAATATATAATCTATATTACTTATTAAAAATTTGATGCTCAGAACAATGGTTGGTACAAATAAATTTACATACATTCTGCTCTTTAATTTAATAATGACAAAATTATTTTTTGTTATTATCTTCACTTTTTCTTTATTATTTTACCTAATTGTAATATTTTTTGCATAAATAAAAGAACAAATATTTAAATAAGCATATATAAACCCCAAATAAAATAGACTAAATAAGTATTATTAGTTTTTTGTTACATAATTTTCAAGCACTACGTAGGGTTTGCCAAAGTCAAAATTACTAGTGCCGTGTACGAAGTTTAAGATCTCTGTGTTAACTGCCATTTGATCCTCAAAGTAAGAGTACTAAAATACCCTTCTTCCATTTATCTCTTTGCTTTTCCCATTGTTTCTTATATTTTCTTTTTTTTTATACTTTGCACCTAAATTTTGTTTATTAAATTTCTTTTTATTTGTTTTTCTCTTTTAACCTTTTTTGATTTTCTGTCACTTTATATAAGTTTCTAATGCATTTAATTTTTTAATAGTTTATCATTTTACTATATCTAAAATGAACTATTTTATTATATGATAAATTATAAAAGAAAATACATATGGGATACAATCCAATTATAAAATAAATAACACATACCATATGTTTCAAAATATTTATATAATGAAATATAATTTTAGGTGTGCATATAACAAATTTGTTTTAAATTTTATATGTGTATGCATGGACTTTGTACAAATTGCTAATATAGTAATAATTTCCTATTGATTTATCCAAACTTTCAATCTTACGCAAAGCCTAAAGTCAAGGAGAATATTTTATAGCCACATTTTCTGATATAAAAAGCTAATTTAGAAGGAAATACACAGCTATGTAAAATAATTATATTTAATTTTTATTTTATTCTAAATATATTGTTCTTCCTATCGTATAGATTGAATTTTGGAAGAAAGTCAAAACACGCAATTTAGTCAAAACACGCAATTTTAAATTTCAAATTTTAAACTTTGGCAGCATTAATGTGAACTTTTTTCAAAACTTTGTACGTCAGATATTCAACATTGTTTCTTTTAATAAATTGAGACAGGTTACATGGCAATAAATTTATAGTGACTAATGCAAGCCTTCAATTATATCTAAAATTATGGGGTATAATGCTCAGTGGATATGAGTCATTTTAAACGAAAAAAACAATATATTAAATCTGATAAAAGAAAGTTTAATAAAGACGTGCTAAAAGACATATTTGGTCTATTTAATAATGTTTGACCTCTAAAAGAATATTTGAAAACAATATAATCATAAATTTAAATGCAAAAATGAGTACATATTCAGTGCTAGAAAATATACTTTAGATGGTTTTAAGAAAAACAAGTATACAAATAATTTATCTATTTTACGTAATTTGATATATTTTTTTGTTGCAAAATATGCTTTACACTTTCATAATCTATGGAAAATGAATAGTCATCAGTTACGTTAGAATGATATTAGTGAATTAATAATAAACGATTTTACGTAAATTAGAAATAAAAATGGTGAATAAGAAAAATTTTTAAAAATATGAAAATCGACGATGAACTAATGGGAGAATAATTGATGGTCAACAAATCTGTCGATTCAATCAACCAAAGTTAAAGGTAATTTATTGTATTTCATATTTAGATTGAAAATTATATTATGTTTTTAAAAATAATCAGGGTATAATTTATGGAATTTATCTTTGTATAGAACTTTGAATATATGGTAACCTAACCTTAATACCTTATGTATGGAAAAAAAATTAATAACTTGACTAATTAATAGGAATTAACTATGGCAAAAACATTAAGGCTTTAAAAGTTTTAAAATTTAAACTAACCAATAAAATTTTAAAAATAAAAGAGTTTCATAATTTTGAGAATTCAAAGTTCAACCAAAATTAGCTGTTGGGGGTCAATGGATCACCTTTGCTGTATATGTCCATTACAATTGCACAATGTTAAATTATATAATTATTTTTATTTTTATTTTTATCTTTAGTTATTTCTTTCTCTTTTAAATTTATTTTATTTATATTTTTTTCTCAAATTTTCCATCTTTTTAATTTCCTTGTTCTTTATCATTTTAATTCAAATATTTGCCGATACTTTTAATTTTAAATAAATTTATATCTATTATTTTAATATAATTTTTTTATAATTTATAATAAATTTTGCACATCTATAAAAATGTGTGACTTTTATTATCAATTAGAATACTAAATTGCCACTTGCTCCGTTAAAACTTCTACATGCCACCTACAGAATTTATAGCTAAATTTAACACCATTATTAGTTTTAATTTTTAAAGATGTTATATATGATTTTAAGTGTATGTAATTTTTTTCTGAGAGAGAGAGAGATATATATATATATATATATGGCAATGTTTATTTTTCATTTTATACATTTAAAAATACATAATAAAATTACTACATTTTTTAAATATTATCTCTTTTTCTTTTTTACTTTTACATAATTTTCAATAAAAACACACCTTAAACACATATTCACGAACAAAAACAAACATTGTCCACCACCTTTATTTTGCAAATAACATATAAACCACAGCTTCCTTTCGAGTTTGGACATCCAATATTATTTTATTCATAAATATATTTATATCCAAAATCACGATTAAATTCTTTTAATTCCCCCCCCCCCCCCCCCCAAAGTACCCTTGGTGTCTATAACGATACAACATGTTTAGGATAGCTATTTTTAAGATTTTTATCTAAGATTTCGATTGGAAAGATAGTCATGGCATTACAATACAAGAGAGCGCACGTGTACGCATGTAGATAAGAGCAAGCATTATATCATAGTCGTAAAATGGACTTTGACGTGTTCTCATTCCAGACAAGCCTGGACTGTGGCCTAATTATACCCCGGCCCACATGACGTGACCTGGCCGGCCGAATAATTCCCCGTGGTCAATTGAATAATTAACTTACGCACTCAAGTGAAACAATTAATTAACGACCACACAGCCAACTTCGGCTTTTCCTAAAGGACACGCGTGCGCGCGGCAATTAAAGGGCGTGAGAGTTTGTCTCCTCAACCCTCAACCCCAACCCCCAAGAAAACATTATTTAATAAAAGAAAAAAAGGAGAAAGAAGAGCCAATCTTACTGAACCAGAACATTGCTTTTGATTTGTGCAAATTAATCACAAACATAATATTTGACACCCAAATGACTGTTTCTTGGCCTATCAAACAAGCCATACTGAATCCAACGGCAACCACCCTCGAGAATTATTACGCCTGTTTACGCAATCCACGCCACACAAACATTTCCTCACACACGCCACATATAACATATATGAACTGAAATAATATTAGACGACAGCTTGCACTACAAATGGACGACCTGTAAAAGGGGAGACCCATTCATCCCTCAATCGAAACATCCAATGAATGAGAGAGTATGATTCACCCTGAAATGTCGCTACCGTGGTCCGCAAGAGCTTTTCCCTTCATCTCGAATGGGAAAAACATTACACAGATTCCAGAAAGAAGTATAACTACTCCAAACAAGATAGCCGCTAGTGTTTGATGGCATCCCTTCACCAATCCCACTGCCACCAGAGGGCATACCATTCCCCCTAATCTCCCCACGGCGCTTGCAATTCCGAAGCCTCTGGCTCTCACAGAAGTAGGATAAACCTATCGAGTGGAGGACAGAAGGGTCAAACGCTAAGAATCCATGTTTCCATTCAAAACACAAAACTAGCATATAAAAAAACGGTATCGAGTATTCATACCTCTGCCGCATACACACAGTAAGTGTTGAATGCTGCAGCTAGGAACATACGGCAGCCGATCAATAAAACTGTGGTCACAGTCCCACTTTCGGGGAAAAGCAATGGCAGAATGGCAATGACCGTAAACGCCGACAGGATCTGCATGCAAAATTTGCGGCCAAATCTATCCACAAGGAACACTGCTAGAAGAAGCCCTGGAAGTTCTGTAAGAAAATGAACTAGTCAGCATTCAGTTAATTTAGATTTTTCATTTGGGATGGAAAGCGTAAGAGCTATGATGGTACCTGCTAGATAAGTGATGAAAGCATTAATGTAGAGAGTATCACTACGGGTGCCATTTAGCACAGTTAATGAGCGGCAACCATGTTGCCCGGTGCTCAATGCAGAGATCATCAATTGTATCCCGTAGTATGCAAAAGTGTAGGCAAAATTCAAACTCCATAACAGAAGAGTGGTACCCAATAACTCTGATGAGAAGAGTTCAAGGAGAGACTTGAGGCATTTCTGGAAACCACTGGTCTTGTTTACACTTTCGGAGAGCAGACAAGTTTCTGCAGATGTACTACCTTCTTCATCCACTGGCAATTTTTGACGATCAGAGACAAGATAGCCAGGGGGAAGTTCTTTTCGGTTGATCATGGCCACTTTTTCCAAAATTGTGAATGCTTCACTTGATCTACCTTTCATGAATAGGTACCTTGGAGACTCTAGCACAAAAGCAGACATGAGGAGCACCACTATTGATGGAATAGCAGAGAAAATTAGCAGCCACCTCCATCCGAGTCTTGGCATTACACTCTGCATGGATATAAGCACAGTGAGATTCCATTAGTGGATCAACTGAAACTGAAATTGCATAGTGGAATAAGAAGCTGATCAAAGATAAAAGTACCCAAGCAAGTGACGCCTCCAACAGTTCTCCAAGGATCCAGGAACACGTCATCACAAGCATCCAAGAACCTCTGTTAGAACTTGGTAAGAATTCCAGAAACCAGGATAAAAATACGTGAGCACCTGCGGCCCCAAATCCAAGGAAAAACCTAATGATGACTAATGATGTGTAATCCGGTGCAAAGGCAGCTAAAAGTCCGGATACAGTCATCAATACACCTACTCCTCGAATTGCCATCCTGTGGAGAGAACCAATAAAACATTACTTTGCCACTGATAAACAGTGAGGATGCAATCTTGCAAGAGTGGATTCTTCTCACTTTTACTTAAGAGATGAAAGGCTAATGAATGAAATGTGTGTGTCTATATACATATAGCTGAAGCCGTGGCACAAATAGAAGAAGCATAAACCAAGAAATCTTGACAGCTGAGTCATTAAATTGGGTAGTTTTACCGACAACAAAACTTTCTCAAAGGCAAGTAGCTTCATATTGGAGATTATAGCTTTAATCCATTATTTAGAATCTGTAAAATTGTATATATATGTAATCTCACAGCAGTGGATTCTTCCCACTCTTAAGAGATGAAAACCTAACTAATGAAATCTCTGCCACATATGGAAGAAAACATTGGATGGTTATACTGACAGCAACAATTTCTTAAAGGCAAGTAGCTTTATATTGGAGATGATAGCTGGATAATGCTTGAATCCGTGAATTAGAATCTGTAACATGGTGTACCATACCAAAGTCTAGTTTTAATGCCTGTGACTTCCTGTCTCAGCATTCAATATAACATTTTTTAACAAATCCACCTCTTTTAACTAAAGATGAAGATATATATGTACCAAACATTGCTACCTTCTTCCATAGGCATCTGATATGAAACCCCAGAAACATGCTCCAGCTAGCATTCCACCAAAAACAGAAGTTGATATAAGGCTCTCTTGAGTTGGAGTGAGCTGCCATTCCACTTCTAGAGCTGGTCCTATGAAGGAAAGGAGACTGAGTTCGGCTGCTTCCGAAAACCAACCGATTCCCGCGAACACTAGAGCAAAGGCCTGGAAAGTCCCAAACCCCACGGTTGAAAGTGCTTCATCTAGCGTGTACTCAATCATCTGATCTCTCATCGTGAGAATCAACTATAGCGTAGCAGTGTATCTGTCCCAAGCACGAATTTTTAAAGACAAACATGAGATATTCCCTGCTGATTAACCAGTGAAAACTCACCGGAAGAAGGTTAATTAAAACTAAGCGTGTTAAAACTTCTAATTACAGATGCATATTACCTTTATAGGAATATTCTAGGGTCTACCTTTGACAAGGATTATGATCGATCACGGCCAAAACAACAGATTCTAGAATTTAAGGAATCGCCATGATTTTCTATTAAGCACTGAATCGGAAATAAGCGGAAAGCCCCACAAAGGGATAGAGTAATCTACCATCCTCGATCTATCTCCTCAAATAAAAAAAAAACTTATTAAACTATTGCGCCTACCTCGAGGAAGACCGAATTGGGAATTTAATCGGCGGATTATTTTCGACACGAAAAACAATCCTCCGCTTGATTCTGGCGTACACAACGGCAGAAATTGAAAGAGAATCTGGTGATGGTCGACAGAGCAATCAGCAATTCAGATTTGACTTTTTCAACAGTAGAAAATTCAAGAAAAAGGGAAATCCAACCACACACACACACACACACACATATATAGACGGATATAACAGGAGAGACCCTTACATGCATCAATCAATCAAATTCACAGAGTTTTCAAGCCTCCCAATCGTGGCCCAGAAGAAATCTTCTTCAGTTTCTATTTCGGACCACACAGGAAAGTATGAAAATGAGAATGACCCAGCGCCTAAACAGCTTATACGCAATCTGCCCTATATGCGCAAATGCAGATGGTCAATTAAGGGCGAGGGGAATGACGGCCTCTTATATTTCCACATCGAAGGTAATTCTAGGCATTTTCTCAATTTCCAGAAATTACAAAACACAGCCACCGTCGATTCCAGAAAGTTACTTCAAATGTCAATGATTGAAATTTCCGAAATTTAATTTTATCCTCATATCTTTTTCTTGACTAAATTAATATTTAAGTCCCAACTATTTTTTATTTTTATTTCCAGGAAAAAACATGTGTTGGATTATTATTCGCTGTTTGTGAGCGCCGCTGAATCCACAGCCGTGCACCAAACGAAAAGGACATTTATTGGATAAAGAAAAGGAGTTGAAGGCAATAAAAATCTGTCCAGATATTTTTACTTTTCTTTTGCATTAATGGACACTTGTCAGCCATTCAGTCACCTCAATAATTAGTGTGCCATGGCACCTTTCCCACCACAATTTTAAATAGGAATAATAAAAAATAAAACAAAAAACATGATTGTCATTTGGCTGCCCACCTAATGAATGCCACCTAGCATGCAAGATTGCTAGATGAAATACTAATATCAATAATAACAAGCGACACTAGAGAATTCTTACGACATCCTTAAACGTTAGGGGCCAAAAATCCTTAATCGGCTTTATGGCTAAACAGTACAAGACTAGCACAATATCTGGTTGCCATCTTCTGATGACAAAAAAAAGGCTAAATTAATTTTGACGTTATAAATTGATTAAAAAATTAATGAAATACCATGATTTTAAAATTGTGATATAAAGTAAACTTCATAATCTGGCTTTAAAATCAGAATATGCGAAGTAGGTTTTTAGCTGCGATCTGTGCAGCATTAATCAACGTGGGTTTTATATTAATTATTCAATTTTACTTATAAATAATTATTATTGTTATTATTATTGTTGTTGTTGTTATTATGATCGTTATTATTTGCACTAAATATTATAATATATATATATATATTAATAAAAATATTTCTATTTCAACGAACTTAAAATAGTCAGGTGTGGATTCAATAATCAAAAGATTTGAGATAAAGTTATTATTATTATTATTTTGCTATAGTAACTGAATAAATTATTGAATCCAGTTGAAAAACTCGTATTCATGCAATTTTTTGTGAATAAATAAAGTCAAGTTCTAGTACTTTTTCTGTTTCAGTTTTAATGACAATGCAAATGTATCTCGATACGCTTGCCTGATTAATAAAATTTTTGAAAATTTAATTAAATATAATTTATTTTAAAAGAATATGACACTTATTAAATATTTTTTATGTTTTGATGAAATAATTTTTTATTTCTAAATGAATTTAATCAATTTAGTAATATGTTTTACCAAATGTTATATTTCATTAAAATGCAATTTAGTTTAATTAGTTACTTAAATTATAAGAATTACTAATGACTAAAACAAAGCACACATATCATATATTTTTTGTCACTAATTCTTTATATAAGATCGTTTTCCACGATATCAATTTCTACATGATTTATAATTTGTAGATATATTTAAAAAATAAATCATGCATGCATGCAGTAAACATGAATCGTTTCATTATATTATGTAAAGAATAAATTAATTATAATCATACTAACCTTAAAATATACATGCAATTTTCATTCTTCACCAAAATTGATATACAAATAATTCATAGATATATGAATATTTATTTTCACTTTACATTATTTTGTTGTGAAATGTCGATGTGAAAGATGGAAATTACGGTAACTTGTTCTTTTTTTCCGTCAACACAACATTTTTAAGATAAAGTGTATGTCACGTTGTGTTAAATATGTCAAAATTTATAAATTTTAATTTAAAATATAATATATATATATATATATATATATGTATTGTGATTATAAAATTTCATAATTTAATATTAATTTTCATTCTCTTTTTAATTGCTTCATGAAATAAGATTACATAATAATACAACTTGACTCTTCTTATAGTAGAGAAAAGATTTTAGGAAAACTGAAAAAACTAAAATATTTGAAATTACATTCTGCCATTTATAAAGTACCCAAGAACACAATATTTCATACATAAACACAAAATTAGATTAATAGAATCAACTAAAATATTTTAATATAAATATCTATAAATATTACGATTGACAATACAACGAGTATTTAAACCAAAATAGGCTGCGTCTAATTAATTCATTAATGGACAACCCGAAAATAATTAAAAATTTTAAAAGAAAACAGTAATTAATTAAACAATTTGTAATTGAATATGAATGCAGTAAAATAAAATTAAAATAACAATACTGTTTGAAATTCATATTACAAAGAATAATGCAACAAAATAATTATTGTCATATAATTAAAACGGATAATTATACACTCAAATCACATTATAAATGAACTTACAAACGATACGATGACCAAAACACACTTGAAGCATGTGCGTAAAAACTTAGAGATACGCAAATATATAATATGCATAATAATTCTATCAAGAGTGGCTTGAGTACGTCAAGTAATCCGATTCCCAACCTAACATCCGTGTTTGTGCCTGCCACATTTGACTCTCTTGTTGTGTTGTGCTACCATCGTTTTCGTTAATAGCACCGCCACCGTGCCAGAGTGCTATAAGAAACCTCAATTGGGTTGGAGGAAGAAGAAACCAAGCCAGAAGGAGAGTTGGGCCGTGGAGTTTTCTTAGGCTAACAGCTATGTTGTCAGAATTGGGCCAAAAATTAATTAAAAAAAAAACGAAATTTCATCTAGGCTAAGTGTAGCTGGGGCAAGTTGGGTTAGGGTAATTGGGCTAAACACTCACAGGTTAGATGGTTACAGCCTTTTTATCTTGAGCCTCCTTAATTTCTTGAAGTAGTTATTACGTAGTAAAAAGGCAGGAAAAAAACAAAACAGGTAGTGAAAAATAATAATAAAAAACAAGAGAGTAAAGAAAAGATACTAAAAAAATTGAATGTGTGTGTGTGTATAGAGAGAGAGAGAGAGAGAGAGAGAGAACAAGCAAGTGAGCACGAGTGGGTGACCACTTATACTTGGATTTGTACCTTTGGTAGAATGTCAATTAATCAAAGGAGTGGAGTTACCATGACGTGAAGTCAATGTTTGAATTTTTTATAATATAAGGAACATGACTTGTACAAAAATTGGATAGCATGCAAGAAAAATTAGAAAAGGTCAAAGAAATCAATGATATTTCACTAGATATTCCACATGTAATGAAGATACTTTGTACTTTAATTGTTTTCAAATGAGGCATATGATAAACACATGTCCGAGTGAGGCGATTGAAATAGACTTATGGGAGTTGAGAAAAGCCCATGCTTGGAGATACTACCTTTTGCTGAAGAGGATAAAGAGGTAATGCTATTAGTACTGAAGCTATTATTGCATGTGGATAAACTTGGTGAGGATTAATCACACCACTGAATCAGAGTAATATGGAAATAGAAATTGAATGTGAAGGTGCAAGCATAGAAGGTTGTGCATATGTTGAATCATTTGACTATACTACAAAGTTTTGTTTTTGTATACTCCAAAGGATTTGGAGGATTTAATGGGTAAAGAGTTTTTATGTCAACGTATGAATAAGGCATTGATAAATTCACAAATTTATCCATGTGGTTGATTATTGTCATTCCATTGTTGGAGTCATAAGACAAATGTAAGGTTTACGCAAAATGATGAAGAGTCAAGAGGATTTTGCAAATCCAGATTTAATCCTAGTGGATACGAACTTGAATTGAGAACAATTCACCTTCGAAAGAAGGAAAATAACGCTATCTAAGAGTTTGGTTTTTTAATTTCTTTTTTTTAATGTATTTTGTTTTTGGTCTTTTCTATATTTCAAGCCATATGATCTTTAGAATTAGAGTTTTAACATATTTTTAATATAAATTTTTATTTTATTTAGTTGTAAAACAAGAGTCATGGAATTTTAAGTTTTATTAGATATAAAATTTTCTCTTTAAATTCCTCAAGTTTGTCGAGTGATTCCAAATTCATGTGAATCAATTCAAATTGATTTATTCAAGAGTGAATTTTGTTGAATTATGATGTATCAATTGACTACGGTATGCCGATTATGACTATCCTGTCATACTGTCTATCCAATTCTACATTGGGGTGTGGTTTCAATTCCCCATGTTAGGTTAGATAATTGTATGTACGGTTCACGTCCCTGAAATATGAGGTTAGGTTTGATTTTCTTCCAATTAGTATTTGCTTTTATTGGATATATATGATCACATCATGTGGTATTAGAGTGAAGAAAAGATTGAAAAAAATTATGTGTGTATATATATATATATAATATTTATATATTGCGAGTGGGTGAACACTTATATTGGTAGTTACACCTTTCATGGGATGTTGGTTAATCAAATAAGTGGTAATAATGCATATGGCCTTAAGTTAAAGTTCGAATTTTTTACTTGAGAAGTGAAAGGATTTGTACAAAAATTGGAAGGCATGGAAGAGAGATTTAAGAGGGTTGTGAAGGCCAATGGTATTTTCACTACACATTGTGATGAAATACTTTGTGCCTCAATTGTTTTCAAAAAGGGCCATACCATAAATACATCTCCACACGAGTTGGTTGAAGTTACTTGGTATTAGTAAACCTATGGGAGTTGAGAAAGTCCATCCATATAGATACTACCCTTTGTTGAAGTGGCTAAAAAAGAGATACCATTCGTAAATGAGCTATCACTGCATGTGGATAAACCTGATGAAGATCAATCAGCATCATTGGATCAGAGTGATATGGAAATGATAATTGAATGTGAAGAGAGAAGCATAGAAGATCACATGTATGTTGACTCATTTGACTATACTATAAATTCTTTATCTACATATAGTCTATAGGCTTTGGAGGATTAAATGAGTAAGAAGCTTTTATGTCAACATACAAATAAGGTATTGATGGATTTCCATATTTATCCATTTGGTTTATTATTGTTATTGCATTGCTCAAGCTACGAGAAGACAAATATAAGGTTTAGGCATGATGATGAAAAGTCAAGAGGATTTTGTAGATTCGTATTTGATCTAGGTAGATGAGAACTCAAACTAAGGACAATTGACTTTCAAAAGGAGGAAAATAACCCTACCTAAGATAAGTTGATTTTTTGTTTTATGTTTTAATGCATTTTGTTTTTGGGCTTTTATATATTTTGGACTATGTGGGCTTTAGAATTAGGGTTTTTAGCATATTTTTAATACAATGTTTATTTTATTCAGTTGTAAAACAAGAGTTATGAAATTTTGAATTTTATCAGGAACAAAATTCTCTCTTTGAGTTCCTTAAATTTGTTGAATGATTTCAAATTAACGTGAAATAGTTTAAATTGATTCATTTCAAAGTGATATTTATTGAGTCATGATGTATCAATTGATTATAATGTGTCAATTATAACTATCCTATCACTTTGTCTATTCAATTCCACATTGAGTTCTCCACACGTTGGGTTGGGCAACTACTCATGGTTTGCATCCCTAGAATTTAAGATGAGTTTTGATTTTCTTTCAATTCATTCCAACTTTTGCTGAGTGTCTCTGATCATGTAGTAATTATGTATAATAGTTGGCTAATATATACAAAATCTCTCTATATAACTGACAATTAGGATAAGTTGTAAGAAATTAACAATGAATAATGATTTTTCATACTCAATATCCGTGTAACAATAAAATAAAATATTTTTAAAAATAATTAAAAACTATACATATGTCCATAATAGTTGCTACATATCAAATTTATTTTATTTTTTGAACTTGTTTTATATTTGTTACTTATGATAACCTGAAATTTTTGAAATGACTAAAATTAATTATTAAAGTAGTATCTAAAATCTATTAAGTGCCCAAAAGATAGCTACTATCATGGACTTATATTCAATAATATAGTAAATATATAAATGCAATTTAAAAATTATAATAATTTTATTTTGGTAATTTTTTTATATTTTATCCAAATATGTTTGTATATTTGTGCAAAGAAAATCTTAAAAAAATGAGATGGCAAAAACAAAAATCAATGCATACAAAGGAAATGTATTTGATGGAAATAAATTGTTCCTTGAACATATAAAGTTTTTTTAATGAAAATAAATTATTTTTTAAACTTATAAGTTTATATATTAATTAAGATAAAAAAGAAAATTTGGAAAAATTGAAAAGACTAAAAGTTGTTAGTAAAAACATATTTTGGAACACATTAAATGACCAAAATATAGTTACTATTATGGACTTAAACTTAAAAATTATAATAGTTTTGTTTTGATATATATTTCACACACACATACTCGCACAAACATATTGATATCACACCTCTAAACCCGAGTATGCAATATGGCAATACTTCCAAATATTTCAATTTGAGAATACCAAAGCCCAATCCATTAAAACATTTAATCTAAACATAAGATTCATAATCTGTATAATAGGGGTGCTATCGAGTCAAGTCAAACCCGAGTAGCTTACTCGGGCTCGACTCGATTATTTTTTTTTTGAACTCGAGCTCGGATCGAGCTTTCAATCTTGAGCTTGGAATCGAGCTCGAGCTCGGCTAGGATTGTGTATTTAGCAAAATCCATCAAATTTAGTGCGTGAATTGTTTTGTAGGTACCACTTGTTTCTATGTTGTGTAAAATGACAAAACAATACATTACATAATTAATTACAAGGACAACTACAAGATTCTAGCAATGCCATTTTTTATATGCATACAAACTTGTCCATCCATTTACTACATTCTTGCAAAAAAAACATATCAAGTTAAATAATTTTTCACACCGCATTAAAATTTGTTCGAAACTTATGACAAGTGTTATCTCAAATAAAAATAAATTAGTTGTTGGTAATGGCGTTGCAAAGTGAGAACAAATGAACAATGCAAGTTAGATTCAATCTTCTTGGTTGAACCACAACAGTAGTACATAATGATGCAAGATTAAAACATTTTCATCAATCTTAATGCAATTAAAGGATATAAATACACTTCAACTAGTAATTGGTGAATAAGAAGTTGGATCATAATCTCCTATATAAGCAAGAATCTCCTAGAAAACATTAAAGTGAAAAGAAATTGGTAAATAATCATTTGCTATTTAGGAAGATAATTAAAAATTTATATATGAGGCATTTTTCAAAATTAAAAAATAAATTCAAATTTTTGGGAAAAAATATTTAATTGTATATAAGTATCATGAAGTATAGAAAGCATAAAGCAACCATTTTCCAGAATCGACAATTGCATAGTTTAAATGTCGTGTATCATATGTGAAACTCGTGTCGAAATATTTGTTTGAAAACTCTTTTTGTTGAACTCTATTACTCTTATCTTCAGCCAGTTTCCAGTTTAGAAGTTTTTGTTAATGTTCGAGGTTAAAACCAATTGAAATGTAAATTTATTCTATTTTGTTTTGATCACTTTTAACGCACAAAAAATGAGTGGCAGAAGTGCAGTTTCTAGGCGTTGTGAAGCATCCGAATCTTGTTAAGTTTATAGGATACTGTGCTGTGGATGGAGAAAGGGGCATCGAGAGGCTACTCGTGTATAAGTATATGACAAACAAAAGTTTGAAATATCATTTTTTCAACAAGGCTTACCCAGCCCTACCTGGGATTGCAGATTGCAAATAGCGCTTGCAATAGCTCGGGGATTGGCCTATCTACATGAAGAATTTGAAATCTAAGTTTATACCTCCATCGCATAGTACAATCTTTTCTTAAAAGGAATAGAAATGCTACCCCAGTTAAGGCATATTTTTTGGAAAGTGTGTTTCGTGTTTGTAGTTATTCATGATTAAATCAACTCCTTGTTGTTTATGAAGTGTCGTTGGCCTGTAGCTTGAAGACGTGACTGGTGCTTGATGCTTACTGTTGTTTGCGCCAACATCGTAGGTTACGTATTGAGGCTTCAAGTCATCAAATGTGCTATTGGATGACGACGTGTAAGACTAGAGCATGCTACTTAATGAATTAGAAGACAACCACAAAAAGTCTAGCCATGCAATTTTCCTTATGCATATAAATAACCTGAAATAATGCATACATTCACATTAGTCCCATTTTTTGAAAAAGAAACTGCCCTCAAGTCTTGAAAAAATAAAGTGCAAAATCAAACCCATTCAGCATAATTTGAATTGAGAAACCAATAATGCACTATATACACCACTTCAACCACAAGAGAGTCTAGCCATGCCATTTTCCTTATGCATACAAACTTACTAAAAACCTAAAATAATACATACATCCATATTAGACCCATTTTTTTAAAAAGAACCTGCCTCCGAGTCTTGAAAAAATGAAGTGCAAAATCAAACCCATTCAGCACAGTTTGAAACAACAAACTAATAATGTACTATATACACCACTCACAACAGTTCACAACTCTGTACGTAACTAGCACCTATATGGCTATACATAAAATCAGTTGAGCAAAGATATAAAAAACCAGCTTCAGTAGTTAAACAGAGCATTCATTCAACAAAATTGCACACAATCCCTTTGTCAACATTGAATAAGAAAACTAACAAATCCATAAACTAGCAAATAAGGCATTCATCAAGGATACAAGACACAAGCTTTTTCACAAACACTTGGCAATGTCATTTTTCCATAGAAGTTTAAGCACACCTACTATTCATAATACAAAAAGCAACAGAAGTCAATCCTGGTAAAATTCAAGGAAGTCATTGGTTGCAATATTCAAGAAAGCCACCGATTGCAATCATCACCAAATTCACCACTATCATCTTCAAATGTCATTTCGTGTTCTTTTTCATCCATTTGATGCTTTACTTAAATATTTTCTTAGGGCTTCCAGATGAAGATAGACCTGAAGAATTAAAATTGTGATGCAACGCAATTAATAAAAAGCACCTAAAATTGGTTCTATTGATTATATAAACAAAAAAATTTACTACCCAACTCAACCCATGAGTACTTCTTCACTTGAAACTAATATCCATTCAACCTTATCAAATATTCTAATATGTATTAAATCTCAATAATTACGTAATATATATATAGTTCAAAAAGCACATACAAAAACATTAATGCATGAAGATCTTTTTGTCTAGGTTGGGAACAAAATCAAAGTGCCACATAATTATAAATATGAACAGCACAAGATGATATCCATTTGGTTGTCTGCAATCTGCATCCCATTCTTTTCAGAACAATGCAACTGAAGTCAAGGGTCAAAATTACTCAAAGATGTAATCATCAAGAAAGAAAAAACAAATAAAAGAGGTAACATTTGTGTATGAACAACCTTAAGCTTTCTTTATTTCTCCAACTAAGCTTTTACTAAAACTTCAATCTTTTCGAATAAAATATTCTTGGGGGGATTTCGCTTTCCGCATGGATAAAAATCAAAATAGATGAATTATATAACACTTAAATAGAAAACAATTAATGCTAAACAATAATTATAATATTAATAATTTCAATTTTTACCTTTGTTATCTTCTTTACTCCATGTAAATGTTTGCACGAATCACCCGTACATAACGATATTTCAACTGTCTCAGGAGCTAATGGGGATCGATAAGAATCAATCCCCTCATCCCATCACTAAAGGTGGCCTTAGAAGCTACAGTGGTAATAGGAATTGCCAAAATATCAGTAGTCATTTGAAATAATGTAGAGTAAACAACCTTATTCGTTTTCCTCCAAGACAAGCAATCAAAATCATTTGGATTTGATCCACATGGGAGAAGAGGCTTGTCTAAATATTCTACCAAATCTGACCTCTAGCCTTGACTACTGCCAGCTACATCAAATAAATTATCCCAATATTCATCTTCTGTTTGCAGTATCTGATTCTGGCTAGATGATGAACCTGTTATAGAAACTTAGGCATCTATATCCGTATTAACATAATCTTGATAAAGGTCAAAGAGAATATTCTTTACATTTGTCATGTGTCTCTGTACCTCAGAAATAGAATACATCTTGGAAAGTGCATACTCTATCCCACACATTTTTTTCCTAGGATTCATGACAACAACAATGCACATTAACTTATCATATTCTTTCCAATATTTGTCAAACTTCTACTTCATTTTGGCCACCATCCTCTCTATGAATTTATCACTGCCATTTATTCGAGCTTCTAACATATTTTTCACTTGTAGAATCTCTGGGAGGAATAAGTTGCTGGTTGGATAATTACTTCTTGGGATGACTTGTGTAGCTTTCTAAAATGTTTTCAAAATACCACAAACCTTTTCTACCTTCCTTTATTCTTTAAGTGATGGCAACAAATCAACAAACTCGTTATCGTGCTCCGCATACCGTGTAAAGACAACCTAAAATTTTAAAGCACAACTCAACATTTCATGAGTTAAATTCCATATTGTCAACAATCATGTATTAGTTTTTTTCCTGTGAGTTGCATTTGTTGAGCAATAGCACTAAATGATAACACCCTCCTTTTAGTGCGATTTACAAGCTCCATGGCATCTCGAACTTTTTCACAAACATCACCAATTTCAATTAAGCTATCTTGAACTATAAGACTCAAGTTATGGGCACAACACTAAACATGGAATAGCTGACCACCACCATATAATGATTTCATCGCTCCAAGGATCTTCTTTCAACATCCTTACAGTTACATCATTATTCGAGGTATTATCTACAGAAATTGTATAAATTTTCTATTCAATGTCCCATTTTTTCAAGCAAGTAAAAATGGCAGAAGAAATCTCCAATCTACATCGAGGTGATTCAATGTAGATGAAGTTGAGGACTCTCTTTTGGAGTATCCAATTTGCATCTATCCAATGGCCAGTGATGACTATATACTCAATTCTCTAATTTTTTTGATTTCCATAAATCAGTTGTGATGCTTAATTTTTTCACATCTCACAATATATTTTTCAATTTTTTCTTCTCTATCTCATAAACACGTTCACAATCACCTTTCAACATATGTCAGGAAATCCTTCTCCATTTGGGTGCAACTTCCAACATCATGATGTCGTAGCCCTCCTCCTCTACTATAGAAAATGGATGCTCATGCATCACAACCCAAGGTGTAACTTTTTCCCTAACTCTCTCCATGTTAAATTTTCCTCTATGTAACGGTGCTACAGCTGCAAAGGCAGCATCTTCTGGCTAAAAATTAATTGTATAAAAAAAAACGAATTATATAAAACATAATCACATGGAATAAAGACAACACCATCTAATAAACAAGTTGAAATAGTGCTAAGAAAATCAATATTCCTTTTAGCAAACAAGAATTAACATAAAAGAAACATTGTATTCTTAAATGTATTCTTAAATCAATATCTGAAAATTAATTTGATTTCAATTCCAACAATAAAGGACCTATCATCACACATATTCTTAAGTATATAATTAAGCAATTAGCGTGGCCTTAGACTAATACAAAAGGTGGAATAAAAACTAAAGGAAACATTGCATTCAAGAGAGTAAGAACAAAATACCTATATGATGCGGATTTCTTTGCTCTACTGGAGGAAGTTGGGACTTCAAATCTGTTTGGAACACTCTCACTTCAAATTTGCATACTATTATTAGTGATCTAAAATCCTCATACTTAATTCAATGAATTAATAAGGATATCAACTACATGCTTATTTGACATGAAATACATCATTTTGATTGCTCCACTTATTGCTAGTTCTCTAATGAAATGATAGCAGATGTTAATTTGTTTTGTTGGTCTTCTTTTCATTGATGTGCATGCTTTGTTATCAAATAAAATTTCCACTGCACCAGTTAGCCTAGATGACAATATTCTTATGCATATAGCTTCACAAGTTGATGAATTCACACTACAACATATTTAACTTCTAATGATAGTGTAATAATTTCTAATTTCTTAGAGCTCACTAGAACTCATAGTGACAAAAGAAATTGGAATTACTCTTTCAGTCATGTAGATTGTAGACGACTTGCCAAATAATTTTTAGTAAAATCAAATGATTTGATATCTAAAACTTAATAACAAATTCCAAAATCAACTACTCTATCTATATATTGGAAGAAACTGTATCAAAAATAATTCTATGAGACTATGACCAAAATACCATACTTTGAACTCTGAAGGATTTCCTTGTGAGTTCCAAATTACAATTTCCCTCGGTGCAATTAAAGTATTAAACACACTCAAAGAAGGATTATTTACCTACAAGTATTAAACCCTAAACCCACCAACGCGTAAACATCGAAATCGAAGTTGGAGGGCAGAGGTGCAAAATGCAGAACAAGCACTACAGATTTCTACTGTTTGGCATCGAGAGTTTTTCGAGACTTCGACGTGCAGAAAACGATAGTGGTTGGGTAATTTTGATTAAATAAAAGATATAAGTTAAATGACAATTCTACCCTCGTCGAGTCGAGTAGCTTGAAGGCTTGGCAAGCTCAAAAATTGCTTGTTCGATGCAAGCCGAGCTACTCGAAGTCGAGCTTTGACCGAGCTACTCAACCAAGTCAAGTCGAGTAGCTCGGTCCAAATACAGCCCTACTATATAGGACCAAAAAGTCCAATACATGCGTAATCAAAATAAAATTTTACTTACGTACTTTTCTTGTAGTGGAAATTTAAATACATTATTCTGAAAGCTCAATAAAATAAAGTATTCTAAAAGTCTTCAATGTTGATTGTGACTCTACCATTTCCACGTGAAATCCTCTACAACCTTGTCATCTGAAAAATTTAAATCTGTTCTTTATGAGTGAAAGGTCGCCCAGTAAGGGATGTCCCTGTTTTGTTTTCTTTTTTTAATGGGATGTGAATAAGATGGAAAAAAAAACATTTTCAGTGTTCATGTCGTGCCAATTTCCTTTTGTATTTGTTTACTCATGGTTCAAACATTTTGTTTTATCAATCCAATAATTAGGACCTCAATTTATAACCTCGACTAAAGAGGGTCACGTGCAACCAAAATAGTTATTAAATTAAACTGGTTGTTTCAATGTATAAACTCAATTGAGAGGGTTTCTTGATTTTCAACCTTTAACTTCGGTTGAGTGGATCATGTTGCTCAATTTTTAACCCTGATTGATAAGGTCCCGTGCAACTGAATGGTTGTTTTCAACTTAAATAGTTGTTTTAATTTATAACTTTGATTGAGAGAGAGTTAGCCTGATCACAGTTGAAGAGCCCAAAACTTCTACATCACTTAGGCAGATTAGAACTAGTTCCTTTACACTAATGAACATCACAATGAGCACTTGTCAGTGAACATTTTCTTTGTAATTAACAAGGTTCATAAAAGATAATTTTCAAAATCTTTTATATAATATCATCACATAAAACATGCTTTGTGTAGAAGCAAAATTTCAGCATATTTTTCCAATAAACATTTTGCAAGCTATTTCAATACCTGCTTACATCCAAAACATACTTTAGAAATAATTTCAATTCAACAAAACCTAGTTCTTTTAGAAATAAAATAGAACTATTCACAAGTATTCACAAAGAATTTACCAAAATAATTTGTAATTTATAAAAGTTATGAAAATTTCAGGTAAGTCATTTATAGACTTTAACTTGCGTGATTTTGTACCTCACTAGGCTCGAGTACTTGTGTCCCTATTTAGTCAAAATAAACCTCAATTTAAACCTGGTTCAATGTAATTTTATGACTTACACAATTCCCGTAAACTATGCCCTTTTGTTGTTTCTCTAATAAAATTATCATGTAAAAAAATTCCAAAATTTCTTCTAATTCTTCACCTATGATCTTTTTTATACTCCCAAACGTCTAATATCATTATTCTGGACCTAAATATCTAATTAAAATTGAAGAAAATACCAATCATATAAATTTCGTTCATTTTCTATTCTCAGAACCTCCATTTCACTAATAAAATAAATTGGATTAATACAAAAATATTTCTACTATGATATATATCTATATATATATATATATATATATTTGGAAAGGTTCATTAGTCTACTTTAATATGTAATAAATTGTGATTAATTTCGAGTCTTATACAGAATATTGCAGTTGTCTATATACAAACAGAATGATCTACAAATCTAGTCTGAAATGCAATAAATAGTGATTAATTTGAAGCCTTCTATATAAAGGTATGGCCTCTACACTAAAATCGCATATCAACATGTTCAACATGCATCCTTCCTACTTGGTTAGTATTTCTTGATTTGCTACCCATTTCCTTGATAAATCTACTTCCTAAACATGTCCGAAGTCTTTTCGTTCATAACCCTACTAATTTCCAAGTTTATTTCCCATGCTTTGATAATTTTTATATAAATCACCACTTCCAATGACCAGGGACGGTTCGACCTCATGAAATTTCATATACTCTCTATGTGTGCATGTATGTCCTTGTTTTTTTTTTTTTTTCCGTAACGATTTTCAATCTCCACTAATCTCTATGATCTTATCATGAGTGATTTAGTATTTTTTTCTATGCTTAACTAATTGTTCAATGAAACTTCATGACATTTCATCAAAAACTTGGTTGGAGAAAACCAAACCCATATCATCCCTCATATATGTGCATACGTATATTTGGATTAAAATTCCAAATTGACGAGAATACAATATGATTCCCTAGGAAAACATAAAAGAGAAAAAGAAAACTATGATTTATTACATGTGTAGGTGCGTTAGCCAGTTTTTCAACCTTTCTTCCTCACTAGCCACTAGTTCCCCACCTTTTTTTTTCCTTGTATGTATTCCTGCTCCTCCTTTTCTATCTCTTACATGGCAATTTTGGTTCCTCATGTTTTGGCGAGGTGGTTGGAAAGTGAGGAGGTGTTATGATCCTCAATCATACTCCCCTCCCTCTATAAAACCCATTAAGATTCATAATAACCCTTAACCTTTTCCTTTGCCCAATAGGACACTCAAGGGATTTTCACTGAAGCGACACTAGATTGAGGAGTTAGTGCAGAGGCCATTTCGTTAGGGAGCTGTTTGGTTGCTATTTTTTTTCCTAGGTTATTACATTCTTCTCGCCTTGCAGAAAGTTTTGTACTCGAAACTTGTTGTTTCTTACTTAGCAAACAAATGGGGGTTTAGACTTCTCATGTCTTCTTTTAATTCCCACATAGATTCACATTTTGCATGGTTAAACCACAAACCTTTACATATGAAATAACCCTAGATCGTAGAACTTGTTCCTTCCAATCCACTATCCTTATTGGGATGTCTTGATAACTCAAATCTTCCTTCAACATCAGCAATTCAACTTCTTGCATATGCTTTAGATCCGACACATACCTCCAAAATTAGGACACGTGGAATACATTATGCAGTCTTGATAATGATAAAGGCAGTGCAATTCTATAAGTCATTTTCTCTGACACCTTCAATAGCCTCACAAGTAGTTGACTTAACTTACCAGTCTTTCCAAAACACATCATTCCACTTGTTGGAGGCAACCTGAGATACACATTTTCTCCAGGTTGCAACTGCAGAGGCCTCTCTCTAAAAAAAATTGTCCTACTTTTCAGTTTATCTTGAACTTCTTTGAGTCTCTTTTGAATAATTCTTACCATTTCTACAATCACTTGAACTAGCTCAAGTCCTATCACTCTTTTCTCTCCAACCTCATCCTAAGTAAATGGGTGAATGACACTTATATCCATATAATGCTTCATAAGGTGCGATCCTTATGCTACTACGGTAGCTATAATTATATGAAAATTCAACTAGCAGCCGATAGTCACTTTAGGCTCCCATTTCAATTTTGCTATTTCCCATAGCTAAAGATAACTTCCTAGTCTTTTTTGTTCTGCCCTACTTCTCTAACATGTTAAACACTTTGCATTCTATTTTTTTTTTATCCTAGTCCACCAAAAATTTCCATGTTAGATCATTGTACATTTTTGTACTACCAGGGTGGCCCAAATACTTGGGTCTGTGTGCCCCCTGCAGAATTTTGTTCCTGACCTCTACAAGTTTTGGTACACACAACCTATCCCTCATGTACAGAACACCATCATCTCTTACTAAGAAATAACATAATACAAGGGGCTAAACTCTTAAGTTATTGGTACTTCCAACTTTGAGCTTGTGATTTCATTTTCAAAGTGTTTGACTTTAGTTTAGTAATTTTGTTATCACTACCTACTTGCTGCTTAACTAATAGAGCCATAGTTACATTGATAGATTCACATCCCTCTCTGTGGATATGACACCTGCGCTTACCCGATACTGATAAATTTTAATTTTAATATGTCCATGATGCACATCAACATTTAAATCTCAATTCATAAATTTGTGCTTGCATGCTTCACCTATACCAAACCATACAAGAGAGTAATCTTTCCAATTTTTGTTCATATAATACCTCTACGTACAAACTCTTCCTTCATTATTGCCATACCTATTTTATTTTTTATATGAAAACTCATAAATAGAATTATGTATGCAGCTTGATTGGGAGGCCATGTCAATTGTTACGCTTAGAGACACAAGTGAGGAAGCCACATATAGCCAAAAATGCAACTAATGGTTATAAACAGCAATATAATGACTAACTTTTTAAGTTGTCTGATATATTATAATAAAATTCATTATTTGATGTCTATGTTGCAAGTTGGTTCTTATAACAATTGTAAGTGTTAGTAAAGCCCCAAATGATAGTTTAGTTCATAAACTTAAGTCAAATTTGGTCAACTAGAAAATCTCCTAAAGGAGCTATATTGTTAGTAGTTTACTCATTTTTTAAATTGGAATCTATGAGAGGACTATTGTTGCAATGTTTTCTGTGATTTAGGGATTCATGATAATTTCAAAAACAAGAAGGAAAAATTTGTGATTTCAATATATCTCAAAAGAAGCTGATGCAATTTGCCATTTTTTTAACTCTACTTTTACTTTTTTTCATTTGGATGGGATGTACTTGATTTATAAGTTAAATATTTATTTAGCCTTTTGATATACATACATATATATATATGATAGTTCTGATTAAATATTACAATGCTACATGTTGTGAAATAGCTATGTTGAAACACCAACTCTCACAAACAGAAAATAAGAAGAATGAACAACACAATTATCAATGTAGTTCGGAGCTAACCTCTTACATATGTGGGGCACCAGCTCAGGTAAAGGATTTTACCATATCAAATTCAACAAGTGTACATCAAAATTTTAAGAGAAACACTCCATTCGACCAATCCATGTTGACCTCAACCTTACCTGCACTTCAAGCAACCCACAATGCTTAAATTCTCACTCAACTAGTCCCAACTAGTCCTAATTTGATTGTACAGGATGTGTTTACACTCTTCCCTTACTTACTCTTTTTCCCACTCAATTTGACATAAACATTAATCTTCACCACAAAGGGACAATGTACATACTCAATTTCACTCAACTTGTGAGTTCCAAAAGTCCCATCCATCTAATAAAGTCTCCACCTCTTATAACCATCAAGGTTAAACACTTCTATTTATCTTGGACATGTAGTCATAAAAAAACTCCACGCCAAGTCAAAGTTGCACTTTTTTTAGCCTAGTTATTGCATATGGTGTTTCAACACCAATCTGGACTTTCTAAGAAGACGAGATATCCTTTCCTTCTTAAGCAGATTCTGCCAACAATCAACAATATAGGCATGAATCCTCTTATCTTATTAGAGAAGATAGGTCAAATACTTACTTTACATGGACACTTGACTAATCTTAATCAAATCCTCAGAATTAGGAAAGAAGATTACATCAATTCCTTCCAAATGAGATACCACAGAATGTTTCCCAGTATGTTGGCACCACCTATTTGCCAACGCATGTTCATGCTTGGTGCCACATCACTACTTAGTCAATTCGTATATCATCTACCACATTAGTGCCATGTCAACACCACACCAATAATATTCCTCTTTGGCATTGTGTGGCACAACAATATGCCCCTTTTTAAAACATTTCTAAGTGTCCTTGTTTGGTGATCAATAATTCCCAACTGGTGACCTCCTAGTAATGCATGATCATTAGAGTAACATTAGTTTTTGTTACCAAGTAGTAGCAGAAGGATTTGAAGCCCAAGGTTGCAACACTAACCAATACTTAAAGAGAGACTAATAAAATTGCTTGTTATAATAGCAGTAAAGATTAATAGAAAATGGTGGAAAAGTATATGAAACAACAACAATCTAGTAGCAGTAGCAATCTAGGAAACTATCAGCAGCACCCAAGCTTCAGCATCACCATCCAGGCAAGCAGTCCATAAATCAACCAAATCCCAGCAAAATTTAGTTGACTTCCCTTAAGTTCCTCAACCTCAACCCTCCCTTAATCTAAAAGCTGCTTTCCCTTTAGGGTTGACAATGACAAAACTAGATTTATAAGGAGGAGGAAGGGCTTGCATAGGCTTTAGAAGCGAGAAGGTCTAGCCCCTAAAAGAGTCAGTGTTGGAACATCATTAGTCTCGTCATCTAGAGTAGAGGCATAATCAAACTTCAAAGTAGCAAGTTGCAAATTTAACTCATAGCACTCTAGTTGCAATTGATTTTTTTGCTCATCAATTCCACACCCAAGTGTTTCTAAATATGCAATTACTCCAACAAGATGTTCTTTGGTGGACTGTGGTGTACTAGTGCCTTCTAACCTTAGTTCTGGAATAGCAACTAAATCATCCACTTTTCCAAGTTGAAGCACCTAACAATTGTATTGCATGGCCACAATCTTCAAGGATGTTTCAAAGTGATCAATCTTCAATCTCTTCAATAGCACTTTTCATAGCATCCTAGGGTGTGTCAAGTTAAAAGTCATGTTGCAGGATTTCGCATAGTGCATTATGTTATTGAAGATAATTACACTAATGTTCAACCTTCTCTTAGTTCCAATAGAGGATAACATAACCCCCATTTCACAAGATACCAAAGTTGAGTTTGTTGTTAGCATTTGTTCATGTAATTTTAAAATGAAGAAAATAATTCACACTTAAGGCTGAAGATTGCAGAGCAGAGTTTAGAGGCCATGTACAATGTTTGTAGCCTATAATCACCTTTGCAATTTCATTGTAGTCTAGAAAAAGTCATCTGGGTACAAGTTATCTGGGTACACAATGTGGAAATCATTCTCTCTGTGTTGCAATGTCTCTCCAATCATAGATGGTGAGAAACGAACCACCTTACCTTTCACATATACCTTATGAGATCACTTTGAACCACTTTCAGCAGCTTTATGTTTCAAATTTAAGTAAAAATCTTCCACCAAACTTAGATAATATACATGAAAGAAAGTTAAATCATCTCCTTCAACAATCTATGACCCGTAACTCCTTGTACTTTTAATGGTCAACAAATTTCTCAACAACCATCTTTCTTTTATAAACATAATTATTGCTCCACATTTGGCATCATAGAACTTAAAGCTAGAAGCTCACCTTTCGTCTTTAAGGTAGAGGTCTTGCCCTTCTTCTTTTACTTTTTCTTTGGTGGTTTAGAATGTTCTCTAATTTCTTTTCGTGGTTCCTCCTCAAGTTTTGGTTTGGTCTTAGCAGGCTCTGCTTCGACTGCTTATGGTGGTCCTTCAATATCACCAATGGCATGTTCTTATTTGACTTCAACATCAAGGTCCTCAAATACTAGGTCAGCAATTGGCCTTTTTTTTAACCCTTGCTTATTGCCTTTATTTCTAAACGGATGTGCCCTATAGGGTACACAATAGTGATGGGTACAACTTTAGTGGCACCCCTTTTTATTCCTGCTCCCTTTTGTCCTTTTCTCTCTTCTTTGTAAGTTGTAGAGATGATAAGCAAACCCTAGTGTGTTGCAGCAAATGATATGTAAATCGGTGAGACAATAACTTATAAATTGGAGAGAGATTAGATAGGAATTTAAGGAGAAAAGGACTATTGATTGATTTGAGGTGGTGGCAGGTAGTTGAGAGTCCTCTTAAGGAGGGAAAGTAAATATTCTCCAAAGATTTAATTTATTTTGATTTGATTTGGCTTTCTCTTCACTCTAAAAATTTCTCTTGCCTGCACCTCTTATGGATTAGGCCTAGTATAAGCCAATAGCTAGACTAAGCAAAGGCTTGATATGAATCTCAGCTCAGAAAATCATTTGAGATCTAGTGGCTTTGTAAGAATGTTTACCTATTAGGCTGATGTTGAAATATAGTTGACTATCACCATACTTTCTTCAACGAGTTCTCTAATAAATTGATGTTTTATATAAATGTGCTTTGACTAAAAATACTGAACTACGTTCTTGGAAATGTTTATGGCACTCTGATCATCACACTTAACTACCATGGTGTTTTATGGAACTCCATAATCTAAAAGTATTTGTTTCATCTACAAAAATTGTGCACAATAAGCACCCAAAGCAATAGACTCGGCTTCCACCATGGATAGGAAGATTGAATTTTGTTTTTTGGTTGAACTACATCACCTAGTTATCACATGTATAACAACATCCAACCCTAGTGCTTTTTCAATCAACAACATTTCTGGCTCAATCGATGTCATTAAATAGAATCAAGTCCAAGCTTGATATTTTTTAATACCAAATTCCAATTTCACTCATGCCATTTATGTATTGAATGATTCTTTTTACAACACTTAAATGGTTCTCCTTAGGGTCAGACCAGAACCTAGCACATACGCTAACATTGTAACATATATCTAGACAACTTGCGGTTAGGTATAGAAGGCTTCCTATCATGCTGCGATATAAACATGCATCAACTGGAGCTTCAGCATCATCTTTTGTAAGTTTTGTGTTGATTGACATTTGTGTTGAAACATATCAAAATGACATAAGGCCAAAAATACTTCACCAAATTTTTGGCATATGTGCCTTGCGAGACAAGTGTTCTATCATCATCCTATTTACCTGAAAGCCGAAAAAATAAGTCAACTCGCCATCCTATTTACCTAAAAGCCCAAAAAATAAGTCAACTCGCCGACCACGCTCACTTCAAACTCTTTCATTAATTGCACGGATTTTTCAACAACCTATTTTGAATTAGATCTAAAGTCAATGTCATCAACATAGATTTACATAATGAGGATGTTGGTGCTGCAACGCCAAATGAGCAGAGTTTGGTTAGCTCCCCTTTTCACGTATCCTTCTTTTAACAAGTACTTCACAAGCCTCTCATACCATCTTTTAGGTGCTTTTTCTAGACCATAAAGAGTTTTATTAAGCTTATAAACATGGTTAGGATACATAGGGTCTTCAAACCCTTTAGGTTGCTCTACTTAAAGCTCTTCTTCTAGAACTTCATTTAAAAATGTGCTTTTGACGTCCATTTGGTACATCTTGATGTGGAAATAAAAGGAAACTAATATGAGTAACCTTGTATCTCCAAGACGTGCTACAAGCACGAAGGTTTCATCAAAATCAACTCCTTTAACTTGCGTGTAGCCTTACGCTTCGTCTTGTTGCATGTTGCAACACCATGTTCATTTGTCTTGTTCTTAAACACCCATTTTGTGCCTATCACATTCATGTTTTATGGTTGTTCCTCTTGTGTCCAAACATCATTATGAGCAAATTGGTTTAAATCCTATTGCAGAAATCCAGAGTTCATCCTTCGGGGGTCATTCATATTTTTTAGTTTAGAGTTGGATAGAAAGCAAAGATACCCAGCAAGATCTTGATAACTAACCCTTTCCAAATTTCTAGTGTGCCTTGCCTCATCTATGTTGTATCATTAGGGTTTGGCTCTAAAAATCAAAACTTTTATACATAATATAATCAACAACACAGAGCAAAAACAACTAGGACAAACTTCATCTATTTTTGTTGCAAAACATATAAGATATTGAATTTAAATTATAAGAAACAAAAACTGTACTTTTGAAATTCTTTCAATCTTTTCTTGCATAATCATTGAAGTTTTGGCCCTCAAACCTTAACCTCTAGATTGTCCATAGAACTAAAAAGATTGTGAGCTCTTCCTACACTCTACAAAACCCCCTTTGTAAAACTCTTACGCAAACACTTTAGGCCAGGAAGACTTTGTAACCAAAAGCATATGATAAAGGGTGGCTAGGTGTTTGTTTTCCTTTAGATTGGTGAGACACATGAATTTTGTGTTATTTTTGTGCTAGGAATTACACCTTGAACTCTTCAAGACTCCTATTTATAATATAGACACTGGGGTTAAGTTCATGGGTTGTATGAGCCCTCCTATACGGACCTCTTTTTAATTAAATAGCTGATGGACTTTAATTTATTAATCTTATTAATAAATTAACTTACACATCATTTAATTATTAATTTCATTAATAATTAAAGTCCCATTTGTATCTAATTAATTTAGTTTAAGTAACTCATTAATTAAATCAAATTCTCCATCATGCTTTTAATTAATGATCACATTATCAATTAGCGCCATGGTAACTTATTTGGTCAAATCAAATTGCAACTAAATAAATAATGCACTGCATCAATTTAACTCTTACAATACTTCTCAATCTTATGCTTATGATTAAATTTATTCTTAATTGGCAACGAGTATAGTTTAAACGATATGGATAACATCTAGCCTACAACCCCCATCGTAGCCTAACTAAGATGAAGTGACCAGATCATAATAAACCCTTTCGATCATGATTACCTTGTCACATAAAACTTTTGTCTTTCTCTTTTTCAATTGAGCGATAGTCATGGAATTAGTCATACTCATAAATTCG
Source organism: Avicennia marina (assembly GCA_019155195.1). Lineage (NCBI taxonomy): Eukaryota > Viridiplantae > Streptophyta > Magnoliopsida > Lamiales > Acanthaceae > Avicennia > Avicennia marina. The sequence goes on along the minus strand of CM032758.1, from coordinate 9,263,955 downwards.
GTCATATGACTAATCAGTGTTTACTCATGAGACAAATGTTCCTGTTGAAAATTCCTTTTAGATCACACATTGTCTTGGCCAAGGACTTTTATCTCATAGAACACTAATCCCATAAGATAAATGTCTTGTTCACTTGCAAAAAGACAAATCCCTTATTCAACATATACATGCCTCTATACGCATCAAGCAACGGTATGTAAGGCTCATAGCTCTATCCCATATTAGGATAGGTATTGACCTTAAATGCCATTGTGACTCATTTGACCGTCATGTGCACAAAACAACTATATCATTTCAAGTCTAAGTTATACACACACTTAGCACGATCATGAAGCAAGACGTTGATGGCTAAGAATCAACTCCATGCGTCTGCTTTGTTTTGTGAGTCAATGTCTAAATGTCCCATTTGCCAATGGCACATCCACATACAGGTACTCTCAGTATCCCATACCAAATGATATGACACTCATTGTACAATTACTAGGTATGCAAGTCATACTGATTCTTTAATAGCGTTTTAGAGTCTCTATAACTCGTAAACTAATGTTAGTAATTGAGTTTCAAGCAAGCCTTATATTCATATCCATAGCCCCTTATGATAAGGCTTACCAACTCAAATACATAAACACATGCAATACTTCACGTCAATCAAGATTTACATGCATAATAAGAGTTGCCACAATATTGATATGTAAATCAACATTTTATTAATTTAATTCGAAAGGTACACATACAATCAAATGCCCTTCTATTATCCCTCATTTTCTTCTAGTGTTAGAGGGCATATCACCAATAATCTAATCCTCCAATGGTAGCATCTATAGGATGATACTTCTTTATCCTTTAGTTGGGTTCCGTCCAAGATTATGGTGGTGTTGCATCATCAGCACTACCCTCATTGTTTGGTGTTAGAATATTAGTATCTGGTTTCCTCCTTCTCTAATAGGGGCAACATTATCACAATTGCATTCCATTTGTCATCAATAGCATCCATAAGGTCATTTTCCTAATTCTCTTTCCTTCAACAAACATTGCATTAATAAATCCTATAACAATTTTAGTTTGGAAATTATATAACCAATAGGCTTTCGTGGTTTTCCATCTAGTGTTGGAATGTCAAGTTTAGCAAAATCCTCAATTTTTTATGTTGGTGGTGCTTCCAGTACATTATGACAATTTTGCTCCACTCTAAAACTTTGGAAATAAGTACTATCTATGGAAGCTTCCTTAACTCTCCCTTTTCAAGGCACCATTATCAATTCATTCAATCTATGGTGCTTGATCTTATAGAATTTGAATAGGTGTTGGAGCAGTGCCAATGATTTGTGTATCGGATTTTAAAGCTTCATCTAATTGACCAAAAGTGGTGAGGATTTAATTCTTCAAGTTGCAAATATATACAAGAATGAATTCCATAAGATCTTTTAGAGCTTTCAATGTTAAGGAAAGAGAGTATTTGATATAATTAGACTCCACTCAAGAAGCAAAATGAATAAGTTTGAGATTTTCAATAATCTTTCTTAATTTTTTCAACCTCTTTCCTTTATTTTTCTATGGGCAAACCTACAAATACATATGAGGGCAACTTACAAGATGTTACAATACCTGAGATCAAAACCAGGATAGGGATTATTCCTTTCTTCAAAGCAAGACTTCAAGTTTAGGCGATTTTGTCATATGGCTTGAGGTTCATGCCCCTAAAACTTGGAGATACATTATTAGGTATTGTATGTTACTTGGATACTCATTAATATCTTGGAAGTCGAAGAAATAATCTATAATCACATTCATCCACTGAAGTTGAATAATATAAATTCATGGCTGCTTTATGCTTGGATGTCACGTGGATCAGACTGAGCACCAATAGCAGGTAGAAGTATACTACTACGATCAAGCAGCGATGCACATTACCTTCAATCCTATGTTCAATAAACACACAAAACACATTGTGTTAGATTGTCGTTTGATAAGAAATTTGATTCAGGTAGGGATGATACCAGATACACCAATACTCATTCACATATGGTAGATATCTTAACAAAGTCATAACCTTCACACACGCTTAAGATGCGTTTGAACAAGATGGGAATAGTAAATAATTATTTTCCATCTTGTGGGGCCGTATTAAAGAGCTGAAGTGCTGCTGGAGCCTCTACATTCCAACTGTCAACACAACTGGCTTAGTTAATTTGCAGCCAGTATGGTTAATTGTGGACAAATGTACGTATAGTAGTTATGGTAGTTGACAGTAACTGTAGATTTAGTTTGGATTGTATATATTGGTTCAGGTAGCCGATGGAATGAATAGAGAAAACAGAAAGGAAATTTCCCAGAACTCCAAAGTTTCACATATCCTATCAACTTGCAACTTTCAAACTCTCCAACCTCTCAACCTCTGTTTCAATCTTGTAATTGTTTTGTCTTGTTCAAAGCATGATCATCCAGTCTGGTTTCTAAAACAATTACTTATCCAAGTATAATTATTTACTTAAACAACATCATTCAGCTCCCTTCCCTTGGTTTCAACTTGGAAGAGCAGCACGCTAATCCCCGACAAAATTATTACAACCTCAAATAAACTTATTGCAGCCACTTGTTGGCAACCAGAAACCAACTCCACAGCTACAAGAGGGCATATCATGCCTGCAATCCTTCCCACGGCAGTGGCAACACCAACTCCTGTCGTCCTGACAGATGTTGGATATAGCTGCAGAAGAAAGAAAATTAAAACAACAGCCTAGAGTCAAATTAATGCACTTTTTAATCTGTATGCATGGATGACAATGGGCATAGTACGGCTCCTCAAGTTGTGATATAGCTAGTGTCCTATGGATTATTCAAACTCATACAAATTTCAAAGCAAATAAAAAGCTGGTAAAGATCCCACAAGTGATCTTAATAATCAGGGAATTACCAATTGTGAGATCTTGGGATCAATGTTCAAGATTGAGAGATCACAATGATCTTGTGGACGAGCATCAAAGGATCAGATATAAATAAACCAGGGTTAAGAGGACAGATTCCAGAATGCCCCGCAGAGAAAGAAGATAACTGACTATGAGGCCAAGCTCTAGTGGCTTATGGTCAGGATCCAAACAATTAGATAATTATACACGGAAGATAAATATATTCTACATAGAAGCAAACGTATTTTTTCAAAATAGGCAAGATTTTTGAAACGAGTCCAAAACTTAAATGGCTAAGGAATAATTTGCCATAGAAGATAAATAAACTCAACAGGATCTCCTATGAACGTAGATAGTAATAAAACAAAGATTGGTTATCTAGAACTTAACATGGGATTACCTACTTTCTGAGTAGCAAATCCATTGTGATTTCCAATTTCACAATCATTGAAGACAATTGAAAAGACATATAAGATAGCAAGACACTTGGGGCCATGAACAGAAGCACTTCTCAAACCTCACTTCTCCCAGCCTCAGGAAGAAGAAGAGAAAAATGGAAGGTAAAGAAATTGCCCCTCAAGTGCAGAAAGAAATTAAAAGGGGGCTGAAATAGTTTACCTCAGGACAATAAATACCAGCAACCGTATAGGTACCAATGACGCACATGCGAGCCCCAAACAATAGTACTGTGGTTAACAGTTCATATTGATGGAACATAAGTGGTAAAAGAAACGTGAAACCAAATGAATACATGAGCACCATTGAATATCTGCGACCAATTTTTTCCACAAGAGCAGCTGATAAAATGAGCCCTGGAATTTCTGTAAGCATGTCAATACATTGAATCAGACCCTGTAGGTAAAGACTCAAAAGAAAGAAGGAAGATTATAAGATCACAAGACAGAAGAACAACTGATCCACAAAAATTAAGACATCCAGATACCTCCAACGCTGGTGATAAATACATTACTGTAGAGGTTGGAATCTATCAATTGGTTTGAATGCAAACTAGTCCCACATTTACTTGGCCCACTGCTAAGCTCAGATGTCATCAACACCACCCCATAATATGAAAATGAATTCCCAAAATACACAGCCCATAGGAGAAGGGTTGTTTTCACTAAACTTGATGATAAAAGTGTGAATAACAATGAGAACCCCGGTTTAGAAATAATAATTTTGTTTTCTCCAGTTGATAGTAATTGGATATCTTCCGAAGGAGTAAACTCCTCGCCCAGTTCACTTTGATCAGAAACTAGCATGCCAGAAGGAAGCTCTGTTCTGTTAATTGCAGCCATTTTCTTCAAAACATTATGTGCATCAATGATCTTGCCATTTAGGTATAGGTACCTCGGAGATTCAATGGTAAGGAAATACAAGATAAATGCTATCAAACAGGGTACCGATGATAGTGCAAGAAGCCATCTCCATCCCAGCCTCGGCATAATGATCTGCAGAAGAGATAAAGAAGATTCAAAATAAATTATAGCATGAGATGTTCAACAATATGAGGATATGATACATCAAACAAATTAAATGCAATACATTAGACATTCTACATAACTTGAAGGTAAAAAGGTATATTTCAACATCAGAAACAACAAGAGTATACCATTACAATTTAATACACGTCCAGAGCTGGAATCTTAATGATGTTCGACAAGGGTATTCATGGAAAGTTGTGCTCATTTAAATTAATCAGCTGGGTTGCCCTCACTACAAACACATAAAATTTATTGTCAGTATGCAGGAAAGTTATCTGTTAGTCTTCTCTATGTAACAGCAAAAACAATATCAGAGGTGACATCTAACACAAAATTTGTAGTTGAAAGTGGGGAAGAAGTAGAAGAATGGTTATGTTACAAGATTTAAAAACAGAGAAATGAAGAATGGATTAGGGCTAGTGGTGATTGATACAGAGAAAAAAGGAAGCTATTTAGAGTGATAACAAACTGACCAAAAAAGAGAAAGAAATGAGATTTCTCATACTATGTGAATTGACAATACGCAATACCATATGGTAGATTACAAAAGAAAAGAAGAAATAGGAAACTAAATCAGTTCTAAATTTTTTATGGTAACATTCAAACCAAATCCCTTCACTTAGGGTGCAATGTGATTGATGGATTTAAAGGGATGAATTTTAAATTCATAATAATAAATTCATTACGCTTGTTTAGATGATTTTATTCGAAAATGAATGTCAAATTCTTAGTTCTCTTTTTAAACTATACTTTTAGTAGTAGTGGTGGATTCGAAATCCCTTTTATTTAGAGTCATTTAAAATCCTTTCTTCAAATACTTTCTCCAAATCCAAATTCTTCCATCCAAATCGACCCTAAAAGTATTTCAAAATTATTCGCTATCTATTTAAAGTGCATCTAAAACTCGACAAAAACAGAAGTTGTTGGAATATTTCCTGATATTTATCTAACCAATTTAATATATTTTTCTAATTTAAATTAGCCATCTTAGGTAGGTTGTTCATGTAAATCTTACCATATTTTCCAATACTAACCAGAATTAGATACTATAAATTGAAATGGGGTTTTCAATTATTCTTCCAATCTTTAAAAATATATCAAAGTGTTATCCTGCCTTCATATGGCACAACTAATATTCCAAAACTGTTTTCCTATTTCTGATTTTTTTTTCTTCTGTCTAATTTATCCAAAAAGGAAGAGTTACAAATCCTAGCCTCCGTTTGTTGGCCCACCATCACCAACACTCTTTGCCTCCACCTAAGCTCTAATCTAAACGATGCAAGAGATACGGTTGTTGTGTCTACCCATTGTGCAAGAAGAGAAAAATAGAAAATACACAAAAGTGAAGACTATCATGCTTGTTCATTACACCAGAAAGAGAAAATTAGGTGGAAGTAAAAGCCACTGTGCCTACCAATTCCGTGTGAAAGAGAAAGCCACCACGCTTGTCTGTTACTAGTGAAAGAGAACCGCAACTATCAAGACTGTCTACTCATCACGTGCACAAGAGAATGCCATTTTACCAGTCCAATACTTGTGAAAGAAATCTATAGCCACTGCATTTCATCTCCTAGTTCTAGACTATTAATGAGGAAGATGATTGATGGTGAACATAATTTACTTCGATTTGTTTGGTCTCAACTATCCAATATTTAATGCTAACCTTAATGTAATACTACAAATTGAGATAGCTTTTTAAATAATAAACATAGCTTAATTCTTTCATTCTTTAAAGAAAAGTTAACAGTAACTTTCCATCGCATGTAAAATGTTTTGGTTGTTCATATAATCTCACGTCACCTTTATAAGTACCAACTTGTGATCATAAGAAAGAATAACTACAAAAGAATTTGAAAAAAGAATGGCAAGGACAGTGAGGAAGAAACAAAAGAGAAGATAAGTTCAAAATGAAAACCTCACAGAGGGAAATACACCACAATAAACTGTTAACGAAATCAAGGATAATATGACTAACTTGTTGACCAAAATGGCATCTCTATTGAGATTAAGTTGCTTCTAGGGAAAAAAAATACTTATAAATGTAGTGTAAGACTAATAAAAAATTACAAAGGACTCAAAAAGATTTAATAGCATCATACTGATGTTAGGAATCATGGCTTTTATATGAGTGTTAATCGGAAAAAACTCCAATGTTGCGCCAGCTGATTGATCTATCAAGTGCTTGAATCACAAATTCCAGGTAAAATTTATATAGATTTAGAAGGTTTTTTGATGTGGCTTCGAGTAGTTTCATCGATGGAGGAAGCATGCATCTTCATTGATTACCATGTTTAGAAATATCACAATAAGAGATATACTTTCCCTGTATCAATTTTCATTATACCTAAATGTCCAAATTAAATATTAGTTAGGGACCTTGCTATGGTATGACTTTATATTATGTCATTCTTATTTATCACATGTACTTACCTAATACATGGTCCTTGTAAAATTCAATTAAGAGAAAATAACATCATTTAGCCCTTTGTGCATTTCTTCGTGCGTATGGGTCTAATGGCAAACTGCATTTAGAGCTTAATTGTTTTTCTATTCACACTTTTTAAATTCAACGATGAATATGGTAGAGCAATAATACATGTATACCTTTGATGATGTTAACAATTATCAAAAACAATCAATATATCATAATAGCTTCACCCTTAGAAGCTGTAGACTGAATTGTGATGAGCCAACAGCAGTAATTTCCAAAATGGGCAGTTGGACAACTATTTAAGTATAAAGGGACATACCCATGCTAATGAAGCCTCCAATATTGTTCCAATTGTCCAGAAAGTGGAAAAAATAACCATCCAAATGCCCCGGTTGTGCACAGGAACAAACTCAAGAAACCATGATGAGTACACAGGTCCACCTCCCAGACCAATGCCAACTACCATTCGGAAGAGGACCAATGTAATATAATTTGGGGAGAATGTACTAAGTATGGCAAATACGCCAGTTACCATTGCAATGCTGAGAAGACCCAACCTGGTGTCAGAACTAACCATGCATATCAGTTGAAATATCGGTAGTTGAAAATAAGATGATGGATTGAAATATAGTTTTCAGATGCTTCAAAGAAACATTTCTTTATATCTACTCTGTCTAAAATCCTGAAGATTATCTAACAATTCACAGACATGTGCAATGAAATTAGAGGTGTTCAATTTGAAAGACCAAATTGAAACAAACAGTAATAATAGTCAGAGATCATGTCACACGTGATAGTCAGAGTATCCAGTTAGTAGACTACAAAGCGATTGAGATAGGCAACAACAGATAGATAGCCATTGGATAGACAACACCAAAAAAGATAGCCACTAGGTAGGCAACACTAGAAAAAACAGCCACTAAGTAGGCAACACCAAAAAAGATAGCGACTTGGTAAGCAACACCAAGAAAGGCAACCACTTGATAAACAACACCAAAAAAAGCAGCCCTTGGTAGGCAACACCAAAAAGACAGCCTCTTGGTAAGCATCACCAAAAAAGACAGCAATTTGGCAGGCAACATCAAAAGCCATTATAGTTTACAGCACCAAAAATCATGCCTATAAGGTAGACAACACTAGAAATTATGTTTGGAAAAATAGAGTAACAAGGCACCCCTAGTAAGATATTACGGCGGAGGAGCAATGTAGCCAGGGCTTTTGAAAAAGAATAAGGGGTTGTTTGGGATTTCACTTAAGGTTGCATTTTTTTTAATACCGCCAGAGGGGCTACGGCCACGTGCTGTTGAATAATGGTTTTAAACCAAACTAGGGGTTTTAGAAATGAACATAGCATGTTAAAGAGATTGGAAAAAACTTAGCATTATAACTGAAAAGAGATCCTAATTAATAGTATGGGACAAGTAAAGATCATACCAAAAAGAATAAATATCTTAACATAAATCTAATTCTAAAAATTAAGAAACAAAATATTCTAATCTTATTAATATGGAAACCAAATATGTAAATATCAAAACAGATATTTCTCAATATTCTAATAATATTCTCCAACAGAAGTAACCCAGACTTAAGCCACTTTTGTTGTTTTTCTTTCTCATACCATCTGAATTTATATTTCCATGACATTTGAGCAATTGTTGAATGAAAACTTTATATTGGTTCAAATACATCAAAGACTGAGCACTTCATATTTATAATGGTACTCGATTAGTATGATCAAATAGAAAAACCCAATGGCTATATTTGTTTTGCTTTCATCCCTAAAAATACACACACTTTGATTACACTTTTTAAATTTTATCTCTTTTTTTATTTCTTACTTTTACACAACTTTCAAAAAAAAAAACACCTAAAAACACACCCTTAAATACCAAAACCAACGTAACCACTAGTTCTGCCATATATTGAGTCTTATCATAGGTTTTAACTAACAAGACTATTCATTCAAAACCAACAGGGCTGTGAAAATGCTACAAATCCATTAGTATACTCAAGCAAATAATACAGGAATGCAAAACTATAAAGATCATCACAAAGAGGAAATGAATGAGACATGTTCCAATCAGTTAAAATCAATACCCTGCAAGTATCTCATGCACCCTAATAGGCACTGTTGAGAATTTTATACAGTTGGTACATTGAGAATCGAATTACTTTAGATATAGGAACTCAGAGGCTTGCCTTCTTCCATAATTATCGGATATTAGGCCCCACAAATAAGCTCCAACGAGCATGCCAGCAAAGACTACCGTCGTTATCAAGCTTTCCTGCCCAGATGAAAGACCCCATTCAGCTTTGACAGAGGGTCCTATAAAAGATAGTATCATCACTTCCATTGCCTCAGCCATGGCCCCGAGTCCAGCATAAGCCAGCACAAGAGCTTGAAATTTCCCAAACCCCACCGCTGCAAGAGCTTCATCAAGAGTGTAGACACGCTCGGTGTCATCGTGATCCTCTGCCTGCTAATCCCGAACAAGAAATACCAGAACAAGACGATGAATACATCATTTGCAGCAGGAATACTTGCATAGGAGTAAATTAAACAGAAATGTAAGATTTCTCGTGTCTAGAAAACGGAACAAACTGAAACATGAAGACCCTTTTCAATTCATCAAATAGTTCTTTTCCGGGTATCAGCCGCCTTCAATAAAGCAACATCATGAAATTAATACACAGCGTCTCCACTAGTAGCAGGAAATGCATCCCACTACATTAATTACTGGTCAACTAAATGGTAGTGGGTGCGACTTAATATTACGACTGTAAGAAGAACATTAAATAAAAGAACTTGCAATTACCTCGCTGCTCATGATAGCAGTGTTCATCAGTTTGATTGATCTGTGGTTTAGGATAAGCGATCATGAACAGATTAAGTCCTTAAATAACTAAATAAATAATTTTTAAAAAATTAAAAATTAAAAGGGTCAGATGGGGACTGATACCTGCTAAGGATCTCAAATCTTCATGTAAAAAATAATAATAATAATTTCTACAGTCTAGCGTGTCTGGGATGAAGACTTGCATCTGCAGCAGCGTTTCGGAAACGACTCGGCCTGGTTCTGGTTGTTCTCGTTTCATTTTAAAATAATTGGATAAAATCTTGATCGAATCGTTAAAATTAAATGAAATTACATTCAAGAGAATGAAAATGATTTAAATTCATACATGAATAAATTTTTGAATCTTTTCTTTTTCCTTCTCAATTCAACTATATATATAGTTTGTGCCCGAGTCGCATGAAATAAACAACATTGACTATTTTATCATTTGATTAAAATTAATATGTCAAGCATATTGGGTTTAAATTATTTAAATATCTATTTTTTAAATATTTTATTGGGATATTATTTTATTGTATCAAAAATGTTTTTATTTTCGGATTGATATTTATTATTTTAATTTTTGTCGTGTTTTTATAATACTATTGCATCGTATTTAACCCAAAAAAAAAACTTAGGAGGTAAATTTGAGTACTTTTCATACTTACAATTGCATGAATAAATATTTATGATGTGTGTGTGTGCACGTGTTATTATTTTTATAAATGAAAAAAAATAAATGTGAATAGAAAATAATGTGTTGTTTATGTGAAAATTTGTAGATATTATAAAAGAAAAAATGTGCATATGTATGATTTTATTGTTTATTTGCTTTTTATAATACAATATTATGTAATAATTCAATAATATGATACTTTATAAGAGTAATAATTAGTTTTGCACTATAAATATATATATATATATATATATATACAAATGTGGACATGAATATATAGATATAGGTCAGAATTTTCTTTTGAATAGAGGTAAAGGCTGAGTAATTGAATTTGAAATTTTATTCATCTATGTAATATTATTTAATAACGTCAAATTATTAAAATACTCTTAATTCTTTATATATTTTCTTTTCAATCTTATGCCTCAATTTTAATTTTGTTTCATTCAATTTTCTCAAATTTAATTTATTAAATATATCATGTTATGAATTGAAAAATGATGTAAAGTTCATATCTAAAAAATATTATAACTTTACCTACATTCGCATGTCGTGTATGTTCCACAACAAAATAAAGATATGTCGAACAAGGTAGATGATTTCCAGATAAAGAAAAGCCACCATGCATTATGCACTTAAATTCACCAAGTGTCATTAATGTGCCAAATCAATAATTAATTCCATTTTTCCCAACAAAAAAAACTAACAAATTATAAACGTACATAGATCATCCAAACTGTTTGTATTCAATTTAATTATTTCAATCAGAACTTCAAAATTCACAACTTGTGTGAAAATGATAATAGTAATTCCTACCTAAATGAAATGATTGAATGATAAAAATAATAATTACTCAAAGCTGAAGGACCTCTCCCGCTGTAGACAAGCTTCCTATGTGAGATGATGAATAAGAGTGTGCGAAGTGGATTTGGCATGGGTGGAGGTTGCTTCTTTTGCAGATTACAGGCTATGGCTTTGCACGATTCAAGGGGAAATTTTCAAAATGTAGAAGTTCTAAGATCTATTTTAATGAGGAGATTGTGTAGCTGCACAATTAGGGTTCGAAAATCAATTAGCAGATGATTTGGGAGTGGAGAATGGAAACTGAGAACAGTGGTTGAATTGATTTGGCCTTGCGGGTGTTTAATCTCACAGGTGAAAAGATAGTATTGCCCTCTTGAGTTTAGCTTGGCGAGCCTATGTTTTGCATGATCAGACTTGACTTGTCCAAACAAATCGAGCTGGTCAAGTTTGACTTGAATTCAATTTCGCCAAACTTGAGTCTTACTTGACTTGTTTGAATAAGCTAAATTGAGATTTTCAATTGCTCGGTTGTAAGTAAGTGGGTCTAACTATACACTTCTATTGGATCTTTAGATTAAATACAAAGTCCAATTAAATTAGAAATTTCATTCATGGACAACACTTTATTAAGCTTAGAATAGAGCCTGACCAATTTGGAGACAATTGACCATGAACCTATGCGTGTGCATGTATATAAATGGATTTGATATCATGTATTAATAACTCTAACATTTGGAGTTTATTATGCCTAATTTAGATTAATTTTTTGCTAGTTTAAAAAGTCAATTGTGCTTCATTTAGTTAGATTTTATAATTTAAAAATTATTTGGTTTAAATATGATCAAACGTTGCACTTAATAGATGAATATTATGTATCCGTAATGTAATGTTGTTGTAGTGTAGCCACACTTCGAAAGCAACAGAACATAACATTTTCATGGAGCCTTCATGTTGTCTCAATACTGTCTCGAAATTGTTGCAGTGCAGCCGCATCATAAGAGCAACAAAGTGTTCCTAATGTGGTTATCGTGTAGTCGCATTGCAATCACATTAGGCACGCAAACAATTATTTATTTAGTTAAATGTAAAGTTTAAAAGAAAACTGAAGGAAACATTTGAAGAACAGGGCATAAACAAACAAAGAAAAGGGAGAAGAGAGAAGAATGAAAAAATGACACTACAAGAGGGAAAAGAAAGAAGAAATTCAAGAGAAATTGGACAAAAATATGAAAGAACGTAAGATTCACCAACAACATCCAAAATTCGAATAGAAGAAGCATTCATTTTCATATCTTATTGTATTTTAGTTGAATTTTAGAATGTTTAAAAATTTTGTGAACATGTGTTTAACTAAGATGATATTTGGTTAAATTTCCATTTTCCGGGACTTGCATTAACGTAATTGATCTATCTTATTTTAATTTGATAATTAATTATTTTTGCATTACATTATGATTACTTCATATTATTTCTAAGAATTTGGCCAAATCTTAGTTAATAAAAATTAGTAAATTAATGAGAGTCAAATCTTATGAATTTGAACTTAATCACAACATGAATTTACAAAGAATAACAGAAATAAAATTTAGAAATTTTTGTAGACTAATTGCGAATTCAACGTTGATTCATTGAAATTGATTGATCAATATGTTTAATTAATGTTCAATTGAATGTCAGTATGGCTCGAGAGGGTGTATTGGTTGCCTCGGATTATAATAATTGTAGTACAATTAAATTGCTGATTAATAAAAATTGAATTAGGTAAAACATCTTTAATGCAGTGACCTATATTCATTTGAAATTAAAGAATATTATTTATTTGATTGTGCTTGAAAAAACTTCTTTAGTTGTCTTTGATTTCCTTCATCAATTTTCATAAAAAATTATCACTTAAAATTAGTAGACTTAACTAATATTTGATAAGATACATCAATAAACATACATAGGCCTCTCCATGAAAATCGAAACTCTTACTCAATTTGTATTACTTAATCACAATAATTATATACTTGCAATTTACTATCAATTATATTTTAATAAAAAATTTTAAGACTATGGGTTATGAGTCATACATACATTCATATACAATTCATCTATCCTTTTGGTTTTCAATGTGGGACGACTTTATTCTTCCTTTCTTTTTTTCTTTTTTTTTCCTTATTAAATTTATACTTGTTTTTTTCTCAACAATTTCTTCATTTAAATATAAGTTTTCTTAACATTGGGCCTTCGGTCTTCCTTTATACTCACATTGGATTTGTCTCGCTTTTTTTCTTGTTTTTTTTATTAGGAGCATATGAGCCTTGCTCTCTTTGGACCACTCTTCTATAAATTTGCTCTTGTTGGGGCCTCTCTTAATCAAACACCAATCAACTTTTGTTAGTCTTCTATAGGATTTAGGTCATCTATGGGATTAACCAACCAAGCACTCTTTCGTACTCATCAAATTCATTGGTCTTCTATAGGAACCGGGCCTTCCATGGAATTAACCAAATATGACCTATTACTCAGTAGGCCATCTATGGAATTTAATTATTCTATAAGATCAACAACATTACCCAACACCTTTTTGTGAGCCTTCCATGGATATAAATATTTCTTTCATAGGTTTATCTAAATACCATCATCATTTTATTCCAAGCTAAACTATCAACTCTAATATCATTTGTTAAGATTGTGAGTAAACGCAACTACATGCTCCTGTTGAACCCTTGAGCCAAATGCAAGGGTCCAACCAAATTGGAAGTTTTATATATGGACAATACTTTATTAGGTTTGGAGTAAAGCCTAACCAATTTGTGAAGAATCGATCACGGGTCTATGCGGGTGCATGTATATAAGTAAGTTTAACACTATATATTAATTCAAAACCTTAAAATTATGGATCACGGATCATACATCTACTTATATGCAAGTCTCCTATCCTTTCTGTTTCCAATATAGGACAACTTATTCCTCCTTTCTTTTCTTTTTTTCTTATTAAACTCATACTTATTTTTTTTCAACATCAATCTACTTGCAGCACTAACTTGATCAATTTGTTTCTGTTGTTCACATCTAGTATGTGCTCCCTTACTCCTACAAATCTTCAGATGAATATGCAACACATTACAAATTTTTTTTCCCAAAATTCATTATTTCATCTCTTCTTTTCCTTCATCCATTCTTCTATTCTTGCAACCATTCTTTTTTATAGCAAATTTGAATTTAACAATTCTCCACTTATTCTATTTGAAGTAGAATAGTTACTATTGGTCACTTTGTTACCTCTTTTTAGACTACTTATATGTGACTTCTTAAAATTCATTGATCTCTTTTAACCACTTTGATGCCTAATTATACCCCACATGTATAATTCAATAGAATCATTTAACTACTTTTTTTATGACTTACAAATCTTATGTCTTAATTCTTGTTTGTGAAATACTCTTTTTCCAAATTTTAACAAGGAATTTTTGTTTTCTTCAAATGTTGTGTGCACGCTGGGTGTGCAACTTGTGCCTATAGGCACGCGAGCCTACCTCGGTAGTCATCCGCCACATATTTCGAGTGCCAATTTTGCGCCCATCGTGTTAGCTACACAGACTTCTTTTCAATGATCCAAAATTGTGAAAAAAAAAACCATTTTTCCAAGTATAAACAAGTATCAAATACATGTTTAATTAATTATTAAACGAGAACTACCATAAATGATAGAAAATATCATTAAATTTTCCAATTATATGAGAAAACACTAGATTTGACACCACGTTGGGTTTCAATGAATTTGGGATGGAATTTAAAATTTGTAAGACCATAAAATAATAAAGTAAATACAATAGAATAACATACCAAATCCATTTTGTTTTCATTATATAACATATATCAACTGAATAGTGTTGAAATGTATAGTGTATCTTTTGGAATAGTGTTGAAAAGTATGTATAGTATGTATAATTTGTACCATTAATTGTCGTTATTATCACTATTAGCTCTATTCTTTAATTCTATTAGTAATAAAAAAATCATTAGAATTATATCATTTAATTTAATTAATCTCATTAATCAAATCAAAGACCTGTCATGTTTTTAGTTAATAATCATATTATTAACAAATATAATAGAAACCAAATAACTCCACCAGTGTTTTGTATTTTAATTTAATTAATTCTATTAATTAAATTAAAGGCCAAATATTCTTATTTTAATTAATCCTAAACCCTAGTAATTAAATTAAAAGCCCATCATGCTTCTAATTATTAATTCCATTATTAACAAGTACTATAGGAGATCCATTTGGTCCAATACAAATGCAAACCAAAATAATTTCTTTATGATGCTGTAAAACAAAATTCTTGTAATTAGATTTCTATTAACAAGAAATTTGTATAAATCGATTATAATTTGAATCGAATAGAATTTTGTGGGTCTTATCCTGTAACTTAGTCCTCTGATTCTTCTTCCAACTTGTATGATTTGAATGTTGATCGAAGAATTTAGCTGAAATTGGGGGAGCTTTTGAGCTGTGATCCTCCTTAATGTTGGCTGGAGTCTTTAATAACGTTAATCAACTGGTTTAGTACATTGGATGTGGATCAAACGCCGTAATTTAATGGGATTCTACAAAGAACGCCTCGAATGTTGGAAGAACAGCCTTGAGCTTGGGAAGAGGATTTGTTGAGCTTTCTAGATTGCCTGTTCTTGATGCAGCTTCTGTTCTTCTTCTTCGTCTTTTTAGTGTTCTTTGCTTGGTGTCTTCGTCTTGTGTTGATGTAATCCCCCTTTGATTTGTGGAGGCCAACCCTATTTATAGGGGTAGAGAATGCTCTACTACCATATATGGTTGATGATGTAGTATCACTAGATTGGTCCAGAATATTTAATTTGGCATTACTTTCTTTAATTGGATGATTACGAATTAATTGCCAAATCAACAATATTTACTTTCCAACCTTATAAGATTTGACATGTGGCACAATTTAATTGGCTAACCTTAACACGTGTCACAATTTGATTTGCTGTTTTGACACTTGTTGCGATTTAATTAGGCATTGTCATTTATCATAAAAGTGTTAATTTATTTATTATCTAATTTTAGAAATTGTATTTATTTAATCCCTAAAATATAAATAATTAATTATTAACATTTTGTTGCAATAAAATGTCACATGGTAACATCTAATTGGGTAAAAAAAATTAATTGCCTACAGATGATTCTCAAGCCTCATTCTCAAGATTTCTCAAGTCTCATTCACATCTAACCAATTTACAATTTGTCTTTCACTGCAACCTTTCGTGTATAACTCTCTATATTCATTTTTAATTAAAAATGATTATAATTTGAAAGATATGGGTAACGTCTAGCCCACGGCTTAAATTGTAGTTCAATTAAGATGAAGTAAATAGATCACATTAATCCTCCCAATCAAGAATGCCATATGATATAGGCCTTTTGTCATGCTATATCTCGATTAAGTGAGAGCCGCAAATTTAGTCAAACTCATTACATCAATCGTATGATCAATCAATGTTGCTTCATAAAACTAATGTTCTATTGGAAAGTCTTGTTTCGATGTCACATTACTTTTGGCTAAAAATTTTTATCTTATGAAATATCAACTGCATAGGACAAATACCATGCTCACTTACAAGAAGACAAATCTCTTATCTATACACACTTAGATAATAGCATATTGGACTTATAACTCTATTTCATACTAAGAAAAATGTTGATCTTTAGAGCCCTAATAACACTAGGACCGTCATATGCACAATACAACTATGTTGTTTCAAGTATAAGGCTCATGTGCATTTAAAATGATTATGAAGTAACATATTGACAGCACATTGTGAATTTCATGCATCTAATTCAGTTTTTGAGTTAATGTTCAAATACTCATTCCCTAATGACATATCCACATATATGTGTTCTTTGTATCTCATACTAAACGATATGACATTGTAAAAACATAAGGTGTGTGCAAGCTATACCAACTTTTCAATACCCTTTAGAGAGTTTGTGATTTGTGAATAAATTTAATGATTATGTACTAAAATAGCTTTGTTTTCATATTCACAATTTTTTATAAATAAAGCTTCTTAACACAATCACAAGAACACATGCAAAATTTCACGATATTCAAGATTTGTATGTTTGAAAGACTGTCATAATATTGATATAAGACAAATCAATATTTATTAATATTTCAAACTTTTATATATATAACTAATATCCTCACTAAATATTAGCCTTAGTAGGCATATCACTAATCTCTTTATTTCCTTTGGCTCTCTGTACATCCTTACTACTCTTTACTCCAAATCTTTTGGCATGGGAGACCTTTTTAGGACCAATCCCTCTCTTGCATTTCTTCTTTAGCTTCTTTCACCCTGTAATTGATTGGAAGGGTATAAAGGTCCACATCTAATGGGCTATTACACCATGTTTCCCTTATTTAGAATGCTAATTCTATTGCCTATTTACTATACCATTGAGTTGATCCATCATCGATTAGTTGCATTATTTGTGAAGCTAGCATTGAAGGGTCTCCTTTAAAACCCAACAATCTCACTCTCCCCTAACTTATGCTTTTTTGTTGGTTTCTTGCATTAATCTGGACATTACACGACTTGTATTTGTGTTATTGCAAACCATGCCAATATGATATGTGTCAAAGTTATGCCCATCTCATTTATGATTGAGTCTAAGGAGATGGGATTGTATTTTAGAAACCTGTTGTGGGTACTGTCACATCCTACCTTCTATTGCTCACACTTGTCTCTATTCTTAGGATTGGACAAGTCATAGTATAATATTTTAAATGGCGTGAGACTTAGACAAACCGAGAATGTGTCACCCTATAAGTGTGAGGGTGTACACTCTCAATGTGTCCAAGTATTACCCTTGAAATGGCCTAAGCATGTCTGACCTTACATTCATGAAGTTGTTACATTTCCTTCCAGCTTGAGCTGAGTCTCGATCTCTTCACTTCAATTTGGAATCTATTTTTAAGAGTTCTTTTAGAGTGATTTTTATAAAATGCATTTTTTAAATGTAGAACTTTGTGACTTTACATTATGTTGTTATAATATATGTTTTAATTATGCTATTAATATCAGATCAATATTTATGTGGTTTACATTTGAATGTTTTAAAAAATGATCCTAGGTCTCCAACCGTTATTAGTTGATTACACTTTTTCACATTCATTAAACCATGATCTAAAACAATTTTTATAACTCTTTCGCCAAATTAAATCTTTTTTGTTGTTTGATTGCGAGACGTCAAGAATATTCAATGTTGTTTGATCAAAAATTGTTTTTTCAATAAAAATTTTTAAAGAAGAATGATGTTTGAGACTTTGTTTTTTGAATGATTGTAAATAAATAAATAATAAACTACCAAAAATAAAATTTAAATCTCGATTATGACTTTCAAGAAAAGCCGAACTTTTGAGATTTGGAGGTGACTGCTTTCTTATATAGCATTGAATAAACCTTACTTCTATAGATTTCTATAGGTGGAAATAAAGATGATGAGATCTAGGCATGTCATGTCTTCAAATCCTTCCGAGAAAAAGTGAGAACGAATGATAAATCCAAATGTGCAACCTGTGATCAAAGAAGCATTCCGTCGCTATGTTACATTATTACCTTGGCCATATTTTAATAAGATAATGTTTTTAAAGGACTATAAATGAACACATGAAAATGACCTATCAAGTTTGAAAAGACAATAATACCAGCCAACTAGGGCCAATTATGATATATTTTATTGTCTAAATATATAATTAAATTTAAATGAGCTCAAGTGGCTTAACGAATATCAAGTTCAAATAATTTCTACTTGAGTTTTGAGTAACTCAAGCTTGATTTTGATTAGAGCTCCAAGTTAATGTTGGCAATGGGTTGGATTGTTGGGTTGAGTCGATATACCAATTCAAATTTGACCTATTTATTTTCACGGGTCAATTTTTTTTTGGATCAAAACTCAACTTGTTAACCTTATAGGTTATTCAAGTTTAACCCATTAATTCATATTTAAAAAAAATTATTTTGATTAAAATAAAATTAGAAATACGTTTTTACACTCTACATTTTTCTTCTGATTTTAATACATTACTTCAACAAGTAAATTCTCGATACTCTTAAAAGTAAAAAGTTTTCTACTTTCTTGTGAGTTTAAATTTTACTGAATTAAGCTTCAAAATATATATATATATATATATATATATATGATAATAAAACAAAGAAAGAAAGAAAGAAAAAGGAAATGGATTAAGGCAATCTAAATAGAGCCACTGAATTTGTCTGAGTAATGGTGCACAGTGTGAACAAAGCTCTAAATGATACCCAAAATGAAAATTTGAGTCTAAGCACATAAACATAAGATTTAGTTTAATATAATATTTAAGTTTGAGTTTTCACATGTTCATTATTTTAGCAATTCACTTTATTTAATTAGTTTTCTATTTATATAGTTAATAATTTAAGAAGATTACAAATTAAAAAATAGTTAATAAAATATTTATTAAATTATTTAAAATATATAAGCATGTGTGTGGGTTCGTTGGTCAACCTATAGAGTAAATTGGAATTGACTTTTTTTTTTTTTCAGACTATTGGATTTGATCTAATTTCGACTTGCAACTGCTAATCTAAACTCGTTAATTTTGTATTAGATTTGGGTCATGTTAAAAAATATCACTCTTACTCTAGTCGCGACAATCGCTTCGCTCACCTACAGCACTTCCTAAAAACCACGCTCGTCCTAATACATATATACATAATATAGTAAGTTTAATTTAATTGTGAAACATTCCTATAATAACGTTAATTTTTTTTATATATTTTCTTTTTATTTTACGTCCTCTGTTTTTATTCATTCATTTACTTCTCTAACATTAAATTATCTTAGTTTTCATAATTTTAAAATTTTTTTCTTCTCTTATTAGGTAAATTATATAAAATTTACATTAAAATAATCATTTATTTACTTATGTAATCATGTACACGTATTGGGTGTATTCTTCGTTACATTATATATATATGTACGTATGTATGCATTTCATCGTCTATCATCACCTCCATTTTGTAATCAAGATAACAATATTGAATATACTGATGTAAGTTTGAGTTATTAACATTTTACCAATTTAAATAGTTATATAACAATTTACCTAATTTCTAAAATTATGTCAACAGGCACGTTTTTGCAAGGCGGCCGCCTCTGACTTGATATTTTCAACAAATTGAAAAAAAAAATTATAGCATGGAGACCCAACCCAAATGGGTGTCTCCAATCTCCATGCACAATTATTGAAAAGAAAAAAGGAAAAAGAGAGAACCGGGTTAACGACAATTAAGGGGTAGAAATTAACCCGCAAGACCTCTGCCTCATGTCTATCCCCAACTCTAATTATCTGCAGCAACAGTATCACTCAGCTCCCTTCCCTGGGTTTCAACTGGGAAGCAAAACGCTCTAATTCCTGACAGCATTATTGCAACCTCGAAAATGCATATTGCAGCCATTTGGTGGCAATCCGACGCCAGTCCTACGGCTATGAAGGGACTTACCATGCTTGTAATTTTCACCCACGGCAGTGGCAACGCCAACTCTTGTACTCCTGATACATGTTGGATATGCCTGCTAACAGATCAACATTCAACAAAATAAACATGACTTGTAACTAAATGCAACCCCAGAAAGAAAAGTTTTGTAGAGGCTAGAATTTGACGGGTGGCTTGAGTGTAAACCAATTGCCCGGCATTTAGTTTCCCCACGGCTTAACTCCGATGTTAGCAGCACAACCCCATAATACAGAAAAGAAGGGCGGTTTTTTCGGAACCTGGTGAAAAAAGGGCAAACAACCGTGAGAAGCACAGTTTAGGAATGGTGACTTTGTTCTCTGTGGTGGATAGTAAAGGGATGGTATCTCCCAATGAAGTAAATACCTCAAACGGCTGATTGATTCTATTAGAAACAAGCGTGCTAGATGGAAGTTGTGTTTCGTTAACCGCGGCCATTTTCTTCAAAACATTGTGTGCATCAGTGACCTTGCCATTAAGGTATAGATTGTAATGAAATACAAGACAAGCGCCACAAAACAGGGCTCTGATGATAGCGCAAGCAGCCACCTCCATCCCAGTCTTGGCAAAACTATCTGCAGAAAAGGAATGGAGGAAACTTATTTACACTGACAATTGAATACGTTAAGGCTTTGCTAACGTTATCAATCATGGAAGAATTGATTTTCATAAAGGATTGTCAGATGATTGAAAGATGAAAGGACATACCCATGCCAATGAAGCCTCAAGTATTGTTCCAACGGTCCCTGACAAGCTTTCGATGACCGTCCGAACGGCCCGGTTTTGCATGGGCACAAACTCAAGAAACCAGGATGTGTATACATGTCCGCCACCCAGACCAATGCCGGCGAACATGCGGAAAAGCACCAATGAAACATAATTTGGGAAGAAGGTACAAAGAAGATATGCAGGTTACTATAGCAACACCTAGGAGGCCTATCCTGGTGACCAAATATATCTTTTGGACAGTTATTGTGAAAGCAGCCAATATGTTTATGCATTCATAAAAGAAAAATTTTCAGATCCATATGTAAACACACAATAAATTGTGTAGATGTGCTCTAAGTTAAGATGGCTAATGAGATTGCGTCATGTTAGAAGTTGAAGCAATTGAAGACTTGAAGTATTGAAATATTGAAAGCTCTCTCATAATTCTTTCTAAAGTTCTCAAATACATTTAATGCATTTTTCATCAAATTCAAATAGTTTGTCACCAAATTCAAGACGTCTCAAAATTTAGCATTTGATTCAAAATCGTAGTGTTAAATTTGAAAATCAACGTTATTGAAGATCCAACAATTCTTAAGGAAGATTAAGTACAAGCTCTTTGCTAAAATATTATTCAAATTTCAAGCAAATATTCTTGAAGGAAGAATCAGATGATTGGAGTTAGAAAATAGAATCCACAAAAGTTTAGTTTGATCCAAATTTATTCAATTTCATACCAATTTTTTTGTTATACAAGAAATTTGTCCTATAGATTTTGATCACGTCTAGTGGAATTTCTTTATCTCTCATCTTTTCCTTCCAAAAAAGTTTTATCAAACTTCACCATGGCCAGCAACAAAAGAAAGTCTTCCAAGGCTACTATTATTGAGGCTATTGCAAAGAGCATTGGTGCTATCACTCGAAATGTGCCAAGAAGGTTAGTATACTTCGAGCCAACTCGTCTCCCTAGAGCTATTAACAACCCACTTTTCACAAGTGAAGCCAACAAGGATTACTTTAGATCTTCAAGTCCTCACTCCAATATTTCATCTGCCTCTAACATGGCGCTAGTCACGACGACTAACGTCTCAAGTTTAGAGGACTAAATTGCTGCATTAATTAAGGTCATTGAAGGGCTAGCTAAGCACATCCAAGAGTAAAACTCATGAATCTTGAGATTGATGGACAAGATAGAAAATGCTAAAGCTAGCCGGGCAGTGGAAAAGGCGCCTAAAGTCCATGATGAGGTTGAGACATCTATTAAGCAGCTAGCCGATGATTGGAAAAAGTCCGTAGTCAAAGAGCTACAAATTTCCTCTGACGGCTTGATCCTTGTTGATCAACTAAAAGTCAGCCCCTTAAATTCTAATAGTTTGATGGGAAAGGAAACCCTAAGCACCACATGGCTCAATTTGTACGTGCAGCAATGCCGGGATATATGGAGAACATCTGGTCAAGCAATTCATTCACTAATTGAAAAAAATGCATTTTACAGATAGACTGAGCTTGAGCTCGAGACTATGGATACTTGGGAGCAACTGGAACACAAGTTTCTTAACTGCTTTTATAGCACAAGAAGGACTGTTAGTATGATTGAGCTTACAAACACTCGTCAATGAAAAGATGAGTTGGTCATTGACTACATCAACCGGTAAAGGAACCTAAATTTGAATTGCAAGGACAGACTTTCTAAAGTTTTAGGCATTGAGATGTGCATACAAGGTATGCATTAGGGTTTACAGTACATCCTTTAGAGGATTCAGCCCAAAAGCTTTGAAGAATTGGCTATGCAAGCTCATGACATAGAGCTAATATAGTTTCAAGTAGTGTTGGTGGACAACCTATTTCAGAGTTCCACAAGCTAAAAGATAAGTAAGAAGTAAAGAAATGGAACAAGCCTCCCACCAAAACTTTATGTAAAGAATCTATCGCAGTATGTGCTAAATTTATCTAAGTTAAAGGAACTCAAAAAGGCCAACCCTAAAAGAAATGCAGGAGAAATCATACCATTCTTGGACTCAGACGTCTTAGGGATTTTCGATGACTTGTTGAAAGCTAACCTCATTGAGCTCCCAAAAATGAAGTAGTCTATAGAAGCCGAAAAGACTCATGATTTCAAATACTACAAATATGATTGCTTGGTCAGCCACTATATCCATGACTGCTTCATATTCAAGGATAAGGACATAAAGCTAGCCTGCCAAGAAAAAATCACATTAGAAGATAATAGCACAAATGCCAAGACTGTCACCTTTGATAATCAAATAAATTAAGTTAATAAAACCAGCAATTCTCCTAACGAAGCTGGCTGCTTTCATAAAAAAAAGCTAAGAACCCATCGAAGATTGTATGACTGCGATGGTCTTCATGGATGAAGATTTGATGTTAAGGTTTCAACCCCATAATAGGCCGTTGTTCATTATCAACTATGCCTATGAGCAAAGGGTTAAAAAAAAGTTAGTCAATTGTGGCACAATAGTTAACATTTTGCCCTTATAGACATAGAGAGAGTTGGGAATCCCAACTAATGAGCTCTGAAACAACCCCTTAATGATTTAAGGATTCAATTAAGGGGGCAAAGGGCCCTAGGCACCATGAGAATAAAGCTACTCATAGATGACATTGACTCAGCTACCTTATTCCACATCATCGATGCTATAACATCATGCAACCTACTCCTCGATCGGTCGTGGCTTCATAAGAATAAGGTAGACCTTCTACTTGGCATCAATGCTTTAAATATTGCTGTAACAGTGTGTAAAGCATCAATACTTCAAATACTACTATAACGGTATTGTGAAAAAAGTGCTCAGTGACTACAAACCTTTCATTAGAGCTAAGTCCCACTTTGCTGATGCAAAGTATTACTTAAATAAGGTTAGGACTTTCAAAGACAACACCTCTTAAAAGAAGGAGAAACAAGTTGATGGTCCAACAAAGAAAGATGAAGCCAATAAGGCACATCTATAAACTACCTAAATGAAGAGACAATGATTGACAATACTATTAAAGGTTTACACCACCTTTGACTTGAATTTACAGTAAAGTACTTATCTAACCACCAAAAGAGGATGTGAAAAAACATTAAGAGGCTCGAGAGCTAAGGACCTAAGGAGCTAAAGACTGCAAAATGCTTTAGTTCCAAGGCATACAAACTCCTCATGAAGCTTGGATACAACACATAAGAGTAATCACCGTAGGGAAAAGTGCCACTAAAATCCTTAAGTTAAAATCCATAGGCGAGGCTTGGGTATGAACAACCTAAAGGTCCAATCTACATCACCATAAAGAGAGCTTTTGCTAATAGCCTCAATGAAAAGAACTAGGAAAAAGTCAGCATGGGTGTTAGTCTTTGAAAGACTTGGCCTGCTCAAAAGACAGAAATGTTGAAGGGCTAAAAAGGGACATTAATAAGCACTAAGACAAGATGAGAAATTTCGAAGATTAATCCTTTCTTGCATGCGGTAGCAAATAGACTTGGTTATATTATGTGATAAACTCCTTAAGGCTAAATTTTAGACTATCATCTTCACTAAAACTCAAATCAAAGAAGACAATGATAAGGAAAGTATGCACTTATCTAATCACGTTAGCTTACGCGAAGAAAGAGAAACCATTGAAGAAGATGATGAGATTGTGCCACCCTAAGTGGAAGCAAAAACTAAATCCACAGTAGATGAACTAAATGAAGCGAACTTGGGGATAGAAACAACCCTCACCCTATCTACATTAATGCCTAGCTAACAAGTAAAAAGGCCGACATGTACATCAAGCTGCTGAAAGAGTTTAGGGATAAGTTAGTCTAGTCATACAAAGAGATACCTGACTTAGACCCAAAAGTGGCCGTGCATTACTTAGTTGTGAAGAAGGGAGCTCGTACGTTAAGCAAGCACAACGTCGATTCCAACTAGAACTTCTCTCTCAAACTGAAGCAAAAGTTAATAAGTTGATCGAGGTTAGATTCATTCAGGAAGTCAAATATTCTACATGGATTTCTAGCATTGTCCCATTGAGAAAGAAGAATGGCCAAATCTAGGTTTGTGTTAACTTCAGGGATCTCAACAAGACATATCATAAAGATGATTTCCCTTTACCTATCACTGAGCTTTTGATTGACGCCACTATAGGACATGAAGTGCTTTCATTTATAGATGGATCATTTGGGTATAATCAAATATTCCTAGTACCCGAAGATGAAGTATTGACAGCCTACCACACACATAAAGGTATATATTACTACAAGGTAATGTCTTTAGGCCTAAAAAATGATGGGATAACATACCAAAGAGCCATGTAGAATATCTTTGATGATATACTCCACAAAAATGTCAAATGCTACAATGATGACCTTTTGGTAAAGTCGAAGAAAAGAGAAGACCATTTGTATGACTTGAGAAAAATTTTCGAGTGTTTGAAAAGATACCAACTAAGGATTAACTCGTTGAAATGCACATTTGGGTTCACTTCTAGCAATTTCTGGGCTTCATTGTCTACCACCGAGGCATTAAAGTCGAGAAAGCAAAGATTGATACCATCCTGAAGATGCTAGAGCCTCAGAATGTTCACAAGCTCAAATGCCTATAAGGAAAGTTAGCATATATCAAAAGTTTCATCTTAAATTTGACAGGCTGTTGTTAGTAGTTCTACTAACTCATGAAGAAGGGTGTCCTATTTGAATGGGATGAATCCTATAGAAAGGCTTTTTGAGAACACTAAATCTTACCTAACAAAGCCTTTAGTATTGGTGACCCCGATGCCTGGCCATTTGTTGATCCTAAAAATTGCTACACAAGAATACTCAGTGAGAGCCCTAGTGACACAAGAAAATGATAAAAAAGAAGGAAAGTGTCCAATATTATCTAAGCAGGATGATGACACAAAATGAATTAAAGCACTCATTGATTGAGAAAATCTATTTGGCACTTGTTTTCGCCATCCAGAAGTTAAGACACTATTTCCAAACTTATATGGTTTGTTTAATGTCTAAAGCTAACCCATTTAAGTATATTATAATCAAGCTTGTTCTCTCTAATAAGCT
Source organism: Avicennia marina (assembly GCA_019155195.1). NCBI lineage: Eukaryota > Viridiplantae > Streptophyta > Magnoliopsida > Lamiales > Acanthaceae > Avicennia > Avicennia marina. Next base: position 9,237,504 of record CM032758.1, on the reverse strand, counting down.
CACAAGTTGATACCACAAATTCTAACAATTTAAAATTATCTATGTGCCATAGAAGACAATGAAGGGATAAGCATTGGTCGATTTCTTGGCAGACCATCCGATCCCAGCTGAATAGGATATCTTTGATGACTTACCTAATGAAGACGCCCTATTGGTTGAAATCACCCTGCTATAGAAAATGTACTTTGATGAAGCTTCCCATAGGGAAGGAACTGGCACTAGGGTGGTGTTCATGACTTCAAAAGTTCCTACAGAAAAATGCTCAAACGATGTAGCTGAATATCAAACCTTAATTATCAAGCTTGAAATTGTCATGGATATCAAGAAACTATAGCTTGAATCTATGAGGATTCTAAGTTAGTGGTCAACTAACTGCTAAAACAAGCAAGAAAATGCATTAGCCAAGCTCACCTCCACTTTGTCCTTGCTTGAAGCAAAATATCACATGTCTATACGCAAGAAGTGGGTAATGCCGTCCGTGCTCAAGGATGAGGAAAGAGAAGAAAATTGCTTCGTAGAAGTCCTCGATGTGGAAAAGGAAAACTAGTGTCAACAATTCGTGGACTACTTAAAGTATGAGAAGCTACCGAATGACCCACATCGAAAAGTCAATATACAACATTGAGTAGCTCACTTTATCTACTTTAATGGCACCCTGCACAAATTATCATTTGATGGAGTGTCCCTGCATTATCTGAGAGACGACGAAGTTGTACAAGCCATGGAGGAAGCACACTTTGGAATTTGTGGTGCTTATTAGTCTAAACTAAAACTTTACTTTAGCATTAAAAGGATGGGTTATTACTGGCAGACGATGGTGAAAGACTACATAGAGTTTGCCTAAAATTGTCAAGCATGCCAATACCATGCCAACTTTATTCATGAACCATTAGAGCCATTCCACTCAACATTACCTCATGGCCTTTTGATGCTTAGGGCTGAGATGTCATTAGACCCATAATAAAGTCATCTACTGGCCATCTTTACATTTTCACTGCAACTAACAACTTTTCCAAATGGGTTGAGATGATTCCTCATAAGGAAGTGAAGAAGGAAAATGTTGCCAACTTCATCCGCGTCAACATCATCTATAGGTACGGAGTCCCCTAATACATCATCATTGATAATGGAAAGCCATTAGTCAATAACACCATTGATAAGCTATGCCACAAGTTTGGCTTTAAATAAAAGAAGTTTTCAACGTACCATACCCCAACCAACGGTCTCATGGAAGCTTTTAATAAGACCTTGTGTAACTTATTGAAGAAAATAGTGTCAAAGTTAAAAAGAGATTGGCGCAAAAGGATTAGAGAAGCTTTGTGAATCTATCGAACCACTTATAGGATTCTTACGCAAGCAACTCCTTATGTATTAGTGTATAGTATTAAGACCGTTATCTTGCTTGAATAGCAAATTCCATCCTTGTAAATCACCATACAAGAAGGATTGATTATGGAGGACAATGCTCACTTGTGTCTTAAAGAATTAGAAACGCTTGATGAGAAGAGACTAAATGCACAACAAAAGCTTGGCTGTTATCAAGTTCGCTTATCTAAAGCATTCAGTAAAAAAGTGTGTGCTCAATATTTTCAAGTTAGGGATTTGGTTCTCACCATAAAAGGCACATTATCATCACTCATTATACTAGAAACAAGTTCACCTCTAAATGGGATAGACCATATGTCATCTAAGAGGTTTATATAAATGTGGCTTACAAGTTGGTCGGCTAAGACGGTGTCAGAATTGGCTCAATTAATGGAAAATTTTTGAAGAAGTATTATGCTTAGAAAAAAAGAAAAAAAATCAAATACTCCTAGACATAAGTATAAAATATCATACTAAACCTAAATCAAAGTTTCCTAACACGAACTCAAATAGCCAACTCAAATCAAATTCAAATGCTCCTCAATACATGAGTTTAAATTGTAAGTTACTCTTAGCCAACAAGAGTATAAACTGTGAAAGATCATACTTCTCATAAATTCAAAGTCTTTGAACTACAATATGACTTGATCCCATTTTTGTGGATACGTAGGTACCATTGATATTTTTTAAATTCAGTCACAGATTTGTGATAGGTTATGTTCATTTCATAAAATAGAAATTGCCAAGAGCAAGCATCAAGGTAAAAAAGGCAATCAGTGGTGCTCTAAAAGAGTAGAACAAAAGTGTTTAATTAACATCAACATCAAGTGTTTGCTAAAAGAACGATGTTAGTGATTGTGATAACAATCATAGCAAGAGGATTCGAGCTCTACAGCTTGTCCCTAACTGTAACTAAATCCTCTTCAATAGTGTGCAAAGTTTCAATGGCTGTATCATCTAGAGGTTCAATAGACTTTATGGTAGTAACGCCCTCTTCGATCTCACTGACCTCCATTTCAACCTTTCGAAGAAACCTTTTTGCTATGCAAGAGACGAGGACAACTCACTCTGTTGCTAAGTCAAGGTCTTGAGCTACTATTTTAAAGCAATAAGCCACTTCTTAATACCCTTGAACTCTGGCTTAGAATGCTAAATCGAACTAACTTGTTTAATCTTACGTTTTAAGCTCCTCAAGGGTGATTCTTTACTTTTCTTAGTCATTAGTCGAAAACCCTAAGTAGACTTCTTAGCCACATCCTTAGTGAACATCACCTTTAGCAACTAGCAAAGTGGTTGAAGTAAGTCTTTATAAACACCTTAGCAACTCTCCATCTCAAAGTGACCTCTAGGGACCATCCCTAGAGATTCCTTAATGACTCTATTTTAAGGTTAGCTTCTATGGATTCTTTGTCAACTTTATTTTAAAGTTACCTCCATGAACTCTTCTTCAAAATTATCTCAAAGTGGCTTCCATAGACTCCTTATCGACTCTAACTTAACAATTAGCTCTTTATGCTAACTCCAATTTGAAGTTGGTACTTTATGTCACTCTAGTCTTAAAGTTGGTTGTTGGCTCTATGTTGAAGTTACTTGCATAGGCTCCTTAATGCACTCCATCTCAAACTCACTTTCATGGAATTATCAAAGGCTTCGGCTTAAAGCTACCTATATAGGCCCTCGATAGACTCCATCTCAAAGTCGCTTTCATGGAATCTTCAATGACTTAAGCTTAAAGTTACTTCCAATAACTTTTTGATGGCTCTTAGAGTTGGCTTTTAACATCTTACACTTTAAAATTGGATTCCGCAAATGTCTTGGTAAACTTACTTTTGAATTTAAACCACAATAATGTTGGTGAGTTTTAAGTCTAAAAGGATCATAACCCTTGGCAAAATAAAACTCTAGGGACTCTAAAAGTTAAATCACAACAAAGTTGATGAGCTTCAAGTCTAGAAGTGTTAAAACTTCAAATAAAGCCTGGTACTCAAAGGCTTAAAATTTCAAGCTTAAATGGTATGCATCAGTAAAATTAAGCCTAGTACTCAAAAGACCAAAAGTTTAAGCCTAAACGATATGCGTGGGCAAAATTAAATCTAATACTAAAAGGCCTAAAAGTTTAAGTCTAGACGATATGTATGGGTAAAATTAAACTTAGTACTCAGAGACCCAAAAGTTAAAGCTTAAACCATATGCATGGATAAAATTAGCAGTTAATTAACCACATGCACAACAACCTATACAACTAATTTAACCATCTAAACTACACTATACCAACTATTGCAACATCTTGAAGTTTGCATAGTTGTCAGCCTTCTCCAAGTCCATTTGCTATCCCTTTATTCCATTCTCCTACTCTTTTCTTACATGTTGACTTGTTCTCTTTATGTTAAGATCCTTTAACTAGTTTGATATGCCCCCTCAAGTTGAGTGTGTTTGTTTTCCACACTTAGCTTGCTCATCAATTTGCTAAACTGTCCATAGCTCAGTCCCTTAGTGAATAAGTCAGCAGGTTGGTTTACGCTCCTTACATGTCTTACCTCAACTATTCCATCCTCTACCGTTTCTCTGATGAAATGTAGATTAAGATTAAAGTGCTTTGTTTTTTCATGGTCTAGACAAAGCTTGGATCCGCTGTTATGTAATAGGAGCATGGATGCTGAGGTCTATGGCTCCACCCCTAACAGTAACCATCTTTTACATGAAGCATGCATAGCAGATATCACAGCCACTCTTTATAAGATTTTCTCAGCTAGATGACAACAAGGTTCGCAGGCTTCAAGGTGAGTTACATAGCATCACTCAAGATAATAGGTTTGTTGATAGTTACTTCACTAAGCTGATGACTGTTTTAGAAGAGTTAAGACAATATAGGCCACCTCCTCATTGCAAATATGGGAGATGCAATGATGAGTGTTTCCCAGGGTATGCTGAAATGTAGGAGAGGGATAGAGTCTATAAGTTTCTTAATTAGTTAAATGAGACCTACTTTGCAAATACGTCTCAGTTTCTACAATAGAAGCCATTTCCATCCTTAGATGAAGCTCACAATGCCATAATTATGGAGGAAGGACAAAGGGCTTTAGTGGGAAATAGGTCACTGATTAAGGCTTTATCTCTAATCTCACAGACTGACAAAAAAGAAAGGAAACAAGATCTTATGCTTTCTTATTGTGGGAAGAAGGAACACACAAGGGAAAAGTGCTACAGAATCATAGGGTTCCCTTCAACATTCAAGTTCACAAAGAGTAAAGAGAAGGAATCACAAGGAGGACAGGTGGTAGCTAATCAGGTCTCGAATGTTGCAACCTCAGCAAATGAAGAAAGAGGAGGGAATGAAGACTTAAAGCTCTCCTAGGAATAGATTAAGAAGCTGATCAGATTGTTAGACTCCCAAGATATGATCCAATCCAGTGGCAATAGAACACTGAATCAGCAGGAGGTTAGTTTCACATAGAACAAGTTAGCTGAACTTCAGAATCCTTATTCCAACTTTGCAAGTAATGAGAATCCAAAATCTAATTTTTTTGTTAGCCATACTTGTCTTACTTCCTTCCCTAAAGCCAGCACACTTAAGGAGACCAGTGAGTCATCAGCAGCACCATCTTCTTGGATTGTGGACAATGGAGCCTCAAACCACATTTGTCACTCAATTAAGTTATTCTAGTCCTATAACCCTATGAAAAACCTCTTTGTGAACTTGCCAAATAGGACTAAGGTGTCAGTTATAAATGTAGGAACAGTGGTCATCTCAAAAACACTTGTGATCAGTAGTGTATTACATGTTCCAGCTTTTAAGTACAATTTGTTGTCTGTGAACTAACTAACTAAATCCCATTGTTGCATACTTATTTTTGACTCTGATACCATGTTGATTTTGTTCTGATAATTGGTATCATGAGTGAAATTTCTGATAGTTGCTTATGCCCAGTCCAACACCTATTTGTTCATTTGTCAACAGAATGGAATTCAAGCCTATTTCCAAGTTTATGTGGATAATCTTTTGATCACTGGCAGTAGTCCAACTTTTATCAATCAGTTCAGTCAGTTGTTATCCAAGAAGTTTTCAATAAGGATCTTCGAGACTTGCCTTATTTTCTTAGTCTTGAAGTGATTCCTACAACAAGTGGTCTATTCCTTACGCAACATAAATACATTCGTGAGATTTTGGAATCTACTGGTATGGCAGGAGCCAAGGAAGTTTATACACCCAACTCTGTCCTGAATTTAATGATTCTCCCTTGACTAACCTGACCTGTTCTCTTTTACATCAACGTCCAGCTCATCGATGAATTGGTCGAGCTCTAAAGAGAAAGAAAAGAAACTCTAATAAGTTAACCATAGGCACCAGCAGAAGTTTAATCCGATGTGGGGTGATTTACATCTTGAAGTTTGCACAACTATTAGCCTTCTCCAAGTTCATCCGCCTTCCCTCTATTCCAGTCTCCTGCTCGTTTCTTACACATTAACTTGTTCTCCTTGTGTTGATTGATCCTTTAACTAGTTTGACATCCCCTCTGAAGCTAAGTGTGTATGTTTTCCACACTTAGCTTGTTCATCAATTTGTCAAACTAGTTAAAGGATCACTCATCAATTTATATGGAAGGACCACCAGAATATAATAAGGGGTAGCCTTACAATATATGCAGGTTGAAGAAGATATATATGGCCTGAAGCAAGCTTCTAAGTAATGGAATGTCAAGTTTTGTGCAATTGTAACCAAGTTTGGGTTCGTTTAGATCAAGGCTAATTATAGCCTTTTCACAATGCAGACATGGGAGTCATTCACTGCACTTATTGTGTATGTGGACGGCATCACTTTGGCTAGAAATAATTCAACTACTAGCAAGCAAGTGAAGAAGTGCGTAGATCAGAATTTGAAGACTAAAGACATGGGGGACCTTGCTTATTTCCTCGGCATTGAAGTGGTAGAGATGAAACTGGAATTTATTTGAGTAAGAGAAAATATACATTGGACATATTAAAAGATTGTGGTATGACAACATGTAAACTTGCTAGAATTCCCATGGATTAGAAATTGAAATTGAGCAAGGATGATGTAGAACTTCTTGCAAATCCTGGAAGCTACAGAAGGCTTGTTGGGAGACTATTATACTTAACTATAATCAGGCCAGATATAGAACATAGTGTGCAAGTATTAAGTCAATTCATGGAGAAGTCTACTAACAAGCATATGGTTGCAAGTCACAAGGTTTTTGCAGTACTTGAAATCAACCATGGGACAAGGATTACACATGCCTATAGCACGGAGTTATCAGCTAATAGGATACTGTGATGCTAATTGGGTCTCATGCCTAGATACTAGGAGATCAATTTATGGATTTTACGTCATTTTTGGGAACTCATTGGTGTCTTGGAAGTCTAAAAAGCAATCAATTATGTCAAAATCCTCAGCCGAAGATGAGTAAGAGCCATGGCAACACTATGTATAGAGATAATTTGGATCAAATATTTGTTGGAAGCATTGCAGATAGACCACAAACAGCCTGTGGAGATCTATTGTGATCACCAAGCTATGTGGCACATTGCCTCAAATCCGATTTTACACAAGTGCACCAAGTACATAGAGTTGGATTGCCATCTCATTTGTGACTTGTCGCAGGCAAAAGTGATTGCTACTAAGCACACCAACACTCCAAGTCAAGTAGCATACTTGTTCACAAAGTCTTTGCCCTCGCACATTCTTGGGTTCCACTTGAACAATATGGGAGTGTCACACCACCACTCCCACCTCTAGGGTGGGGGGGGGGGGGTTAAAGGGCTGAGAAGACGTGGCAGATACTTGGCCAGCTGGTTCCAGCTAGGAATCACGGTTATGATGGTTGTAACTCTTGGTTTTGTAAGTTAATGATGTTGCTCAGCTCAGCTAAATTAATTGTGTTTAGTTACTGGTAATGATTTTTTAGTAGTAGAGACATAAATAGTGCTCGTGGGTCATTGTATCAGCTATTGGAAATAATAAAGTTCAGCAGAGGCATGGTGAATAAGAGCTCTGAACTTCGAAGCCGTTCTCTCCCTTCTTCAACCTTTTGATTTTCTTTCATGCAGATTCAATCTACCTTTCTGAAACAGACTCAGACCTGGTCAAGTTGCATTGGGGTTATTGCGAAGACACCGTCCAATAATCCGCTGGGCAAAATTTGCTAACTAATGGCGCAGGTTGTAGACCCGTTCATAGCAGAATGCCATGCAACTACAGAAGCGGCGGTGTTTGCGATAAGGCACAGATGGAAGAAAATACTCCTTGAAGGGGGCGCCCTCGCGCTCATAAATATGCCGAAGAATAACTATCCGAGGGAGCTCCAATAATCCAGGACAACGGG